>JAWWEV010000152.1:15497998-15520823 GCA_035583235.1 Hafferia zeledoni | reverse complement strand
AGGGACTGGAGTTGGCCCAAGGGTTGGACTTGATGATCTCGGAGGTCTTTTCCAACCCAATCGATTCTATGATTCTAAGACAGCAAAGCACAGCGACAAAGCTGAGGGTGTTGTGCAGAGTGATGCTCCCTGGACACCTCCACAGTGCCTGCAGGCCCCTGCCAGGCAATGCAAGCTCTGGGCACCTGAGGCCAAGCAACAGGGGCTGTCAAAAGCGTAGAGACCCCTGAAGCTCTCAAGTGTTCCTGAACACAGCAGGGCCTTTTCAGTCTAGATTGCCATTTGCTTTGAGAAATTAAATCCTCCTGAGATGTCAGCACTGACCTTTTGTGGCATTTTTTAGACTTTCTTGCTTTAAGCAATTAAATCCTGGAGCTTTCCTGCTATTCTTGCTACACTTCTTTATGGGTAGCCTCAGTCCTCCTCCATGGGTGAGGTACTGAGATAACACAGTCACGGTTCCTTCAGCACTCCCATGATCCTGGTGCCATCTCCTTGATGCCTCTTCAATTCCTTCTCACATACTTGGCATATCAGTGGCTCTATTGGCTCTACTCCTCCTGGATGCTGCATTTCTTCTTCTAGACCTGCAAGTGTCCACAGCTTCCCACAGACATTTAAAATAATCTCCAAATACCCGGATTCAAGACTCATACTAAAGGAGCATCATCTGGCCCACTCTGAAAGCAAAGCGAGCAAACTAGACATACATTCCTAATTAGGTCAAAAGGCAACTGACACTCTGTCTGTGCTAAAGGACAGTCATTTATCTGACACATCATTTTAACGAGCTGGAAGTAGCTCAAAATACTCCAGCATCTGATGCTTGGATGGAAAAGAAGCAGGCAGGATTCTGTCCAGCTGCTTTGGGGAGCAATATCTGTTCTTAACAGTCTTTTCATACAGATCACAAGAGAGCATATTCATTAATGAGAAGATTCCTGGTACCTTTCCCACTGGTAACATCTGATTCATTGTACAGCTAGCAATGCTTCATTGAGCACCAGAAAACACAGTTCTGAAGGCAGGGGGGAGGGCAGCATCTCTCCTCAAAGGTGTCATTTCAAGCACCATCTATTCAAACTATATACACTGAAAATACCTCCTTGTGGTGCTGCACAGGCCTTTGTCCTTCACTGGATCATTTTGGTGTGATTTCAAACAGCATTTGTCCTTTTATTCTATTTTGAATAACTTGTTTGCTGTGCAGGAGCATACTTGCCTTGCTTGTTTCTTGGTGAGACTAGAAATATAGTCTTTTCAGTGAAAGTTTACTTTGATATTGAGAGAGCCCTAAAAGCAGCATAAACTGAAACTACTGTGTGACAGTGAGCAGCATGTGGTGTGTCTGTGGATCTCCATTCACTGGGGTGCAGCTCGGCTGGTTACACGTTGCACAGAAGCCACAGACTCCCTGCCATCCTGTACACATGTTTTTTTTTTATGGAATGACTTTGGGGACATTCTGCACAGTCCAGAGGTACTGGGCTATTGTAAGAGTAGTTTTGCATGTGCCAGGCTGAGACTGCAATTTTAATACACATACAGAGGGAGAGAGAGAAAAAGCCAACACCATCTCTTTAAATACCTCACAGCTTTACCGTAGGCAGGTTGCATCTGCTAAATGTGTAAGAAGCAAAGCATGGAATTTGTCATTATCTGTGGCTGAGCAGTTGTTTGCCCTGAGCAGAGCTCAGTGACCTGTGCACCTCAGCCACTTTATACCATTTATACCAACTTCTGCATAAAAAATGAATTATCATCATCAATGTAACTCATGTAAAATAAAGAAATAATTTTCTTCAAAAAGCCTGAAGAAGAGTTTTGTTTTCTTCCATCTTCTCAAGAAGGTGATTTTCAAGTGGTGACATATGGTTAAAAGGCCATGTTCAGCATCTAACAATAAACATAAGCTCTTTTTAGTGGTGGTTCACCCATTTTGGAGCAAGCTATCAAAGCTGTACTGCTACCAGGGCTCCTCCTAAGGAGTGACAAAGATGGTCCTGTGGTTCTCACAAATTAAAAGGCCTAAACACCCCCCTTGTGGGCAAAATACAGTGCCACAGTGATCAGAATTTGGCCTGTTGAAATGAGTGGTTGTTTTTGCTTTGAGCAAATCTGGGAGAGGCTGGAGAGCTTCCACACTCTCAGATGCAGATGTGTATGTGCAGATGCTAAATCTTTCCTTGATACTTATTCCTACAGCCACACAGACTTAGTTCCCAAGAAAAAAAACATTTATTAGCAATTGAGTCATGTAGTTTTGGGTCCATTTCACTGAAAGAGAATGGTCATGTATTTTCAATTTTCTATTAAATGACTGTGATATGAGGTACCCCTGGGAACAACAAAGTGACCAGTGCTAATTTTTAGATCATGGTGTAAGATTTATTACAAGTCATCACGAGTTATTTAACATGTAGAAGATTAACTAAATCTATTGAGAGACTGAGAAAACATTTCAGATGATAGAAGTGTTGGATTGCTGACAGGTGTTCCCTTCTCCCACTGAGTTCTATTTTTATTTAGTTTCAGCTAAAAGCCTTCTAGGGTCCTTGGGGTTTCATTATGTGACAAGAAGAGCATCCGATAAATTGAAAAGCCCAGTGACCCTAATTAACACTTGCTCTTTGTGAACAAGTTGGTTGTGCCTGTGCCTAACAAGGGGAAAGAATACGTGGCACCTTTCCCAGAGGTGCCCCAGTGTTCTTTGAAGGCTCAGCTTGGTGCTTGTTGCCACACTATCAGTGAGTCAACACAAACCAGTTCTAGAGGAAAGTGCAATTTTCCTTTCTTTTTTTTTTTCATTGTCCTTTTATTAATCTTACCTTTCCATTGCAAAAGTCACATTCCTGACATTCCTTTCTTAGGGTGCAGGGTCAAGTCTGTCTGCCAGACACCTGCAGTCCTCTCCAGCGGAAGGGGATTACGCTTCAGAGGAGGTTCTGGCTCTTCAGGCCTTTTCACCAACTCCAGCATGTGTCACCTACACTGTTAATATGAGAAATTACTGAGAACTGAGATAATGGCAGAGCTTAGACATACTAAGCAAATGGGACACTTACCAAGATGTTAAGAGGTCACAGACTGGCAGTTGAAAGATAATAGGGTACATATCAGCTCATACTTTCCAGATGCAGAAATATGGCTTGGAAAGGTTTTATCACTGCTTTCAATGCTGTGCACTTGAAGGAAAGCAGCTAATTAAACCTCTCACCTGGTGAAGTAGAATTTGCAGCAAAGGCTGTGTTAGTCCCCTGAAAAAATGTCTTTTGAAAATAACCTAATATTTTAGAAGTTGGCATTTTTAAACTCTGCCTTTTGTCTTCTTTGATCTCAAATGTTTGTTTCACTAAACGTGATGAAATAGAAACCATGTTGGAAATCTCTCAGCTGTTGCTTTCAGACTTTCTGAAGATGCAAATGTGCAAGATTTTGCAGAAGTCACAAAACCTTTCATGACACTGTCCCACAGTGGGACCAACTCCAGGTGCTGCCTCATGTGGAAACCTGGGTCATGAAGCACATGGCTGGCCTGTACTCAGAGGAGATTCCAGACCCCTCCTGCATCATTCCCTTGTGGCTCCCATCAGCTATTGCTTCACAGCTCAGAACACTGCCCAGAGCCTTCTCCAACACCCTCCTTAGGTGCTATAAACCATCTCTCACAGTCTGTTGCTTACATGGATACTTCCAGTCCTTTCCCAGCAGCCACGACTTCCCTGGCTGCTCTGGCTAAATTGCTTGGAAATTTTAAGTATTCTCTTTGGAGGAAAGCTCTTGGACTAAAGGGAAATTCGAGCCAGGGCTCCCCAGAGAGCATCAGCACCCCCAGCACACCTTGACTATCCCAGCACACTGAAAAACTGATTGCAGAATCATGACCCTGGTTTCTCACATTTCACCTTAAACTGCTTTAATGATCATTCTGCAGTGTCACTGCAAAAGACAGAAAGCCCTCTCAACACTGTTCTGTTCTTTCCTGTCATGAAAGAACACTTCCCTAAACCAACACTTTCTGAAGCACTTAATCTTGCTAAGAGCTGTACACATACCAGGAGGTTCTCTGCCCGGATTGATCGGCATGTAGAAATTTCTCTCTCGGTTGAAGTGCAAACTGGAAAAAGAAACTGTCTTGAAAACATAAAACATCAGGCCATTGCTCTAGATTTATGTGGCCCCTATTAAGTATGTGGTGTAGAAGATTATTTCAGAGCATTTATCACATGGAAACTTCAGAGAAAATCATGCTCTTCACTTGATGCACAGCAGACTTTGGAAGAACAGGGATTGTGCCCCCATCTCTCTTTTTATCTAGCTTTAAAAGTAAAGGAAGATAGTTTAGCTCGCAGTTGGTATTTAAGCTGCAGAATAGCCACGGTGCCACAAGCAACGTGACACAGACTGAAAGATCCCCTGAAGAATCTGACTTTTGTGAGGATGGTGCCGAAAGACCAGTTCCAAATGGGTGCTTCCTCCTCGAGGTGCTCACAAATATAAGGAACACATCACGCATGAATACGAGCCAAGAGTAACTTTGCTTGTCGAGCCACCTTATTTTTCTAGTCCTTCACAATGATGCAAGGTCATTCCGTCGTTCACATCGCTCAGAAACGACGGCTGGGTTTTTAAGATCCATCTGCTGCCGCCATAAACCCCAGAGGGGAAGGATTCGGGGCGCGGCGGGAGAAAAGGCGGTGTCAGCCCAGCAGCTGGAAAACGGTGCTTAGGAGAGGGATAGAGAGGATGGGCAGGGGTGGTGGGGAGGGGGTGGCGGGCAGGGAGCCAGCGCAGGGCTGAGCACGGAGAGCCGAGGGGCGGGAGGGGGTCTGGCAGGGAGGAAAGGGGGACGAGAGGAGACCCAGGGCGGGACCGGGGGAGACCCAGGCACGGGAACAGCTCCGGGACAGGGAGCGGGGGGGACGTGGGACAGGGACCAGAGCAGCGCCGGGACAGGGACCGGAGGGACGCGGGACGGGCTCGGGAGCAGCCCCGGGACAGGGATCGGAAGGACGCGGGACGGGCTCGGGAGCAGCCCCGGGACAGGGACCGGAGGGACGCGGGACGGGCTCGGGAGCAGCCCCGGGACAGGGACAGGAGGGACGCCGGACGGGCTCGGTAGCAGCCCCGGGACAGGGACAGGAGGGACGCGGGACGGGCTCGGGAGCAGCCCCGGGGCGGGGCCGCTGCGGGGCCGTTCAGGGGCCAGTACGGGGCCGGTGCATTCCGCGCATGCGCAGTGCGCGGCGCGCAGCGCTCCGAGCCCATGGAGCCGCCGGGCCCGCAGCCCGTGCCGGGCCCCGCTCCGGGCCCGCAACCGGGAGCCGAGGATATCGACATGTCACTGGGTACGTGCGGCGGGACCGGGTTTGGGGTGCTCGGGGGAGGCTGCCGGCGGCCCCGGGGCTCCGTGCGGCGGCGGCGGCGGCGGCGGCGGGTCCCGGGCAGTTGGGGTTGTGCGGTGGGGCGGGCCGGGCCGGTGGCCTCTCCCCACAAACCGCTGTCCGGATGGTACCGGGCAGGACAGAGAAGGTGTGTGCGGGATCCCGGCGTCGGGCCCTTTCCGGGCAGCAGCCCGGACCTGGGAGGGGAGGGCGGTCCCGGTGACATGAGGAGCGGAGCCATGTCCTCGGGGTGCTGCTATGTATAGCTGCCCGCTCCGATGCTCGCCATTCCTTTGGCACCGGGAATGGGAACTGTGCATAAACAACCGCCTTGTCAAGAACTGCCGAGGCCTGGATTCTGACGCATGGACGAGAGAGCTCGGTGGTTATCGTGTTGGCATCCCTGCTGTGGGAGGAAAGTCCACAGCACCTTTTAGTATTGGGTCAGCTTCCTAACTGAAACCTTGTGTCATTTCTTCCCAGCAGGGAGCCATTTGTCAGGAACAGCAGGACATTTTCACTGCAAACTCAAACTGATCCCTAGGCTGATGCACCTATATTTTAATGGTTCTGTGAAGAGTTCTAGCAACAGTGGGTCCCTCATTTTTGTGTTATTTTATTCCCGTGGTGTTGCACACCCTTTTCCTCTTTGTTAATGTGTGATAGTCCCTTTGTTTTTGCTCTCCCTTAGTGCTTCCTCTGGTCAGACCTCCTGCAGTCCAAATCCATATACTAATCCAGAATACAGTTTACTCAGGGTGGAAGAGAGAATTGAAAGACAAGAGCCCTGGTGAAGAACTTTTTCTGCCAGGTGCTTTTTCTGTACTTTCAGAAACTTTGGGCTTTACTTGAGTTAGCAGTCCCAGAAATTGCAGGAGTTACTCTAAAGTTGTGCTGCTTGATCTGATTGTGCCTCGAGGGCACAGGTGTACCATACATGACCTCTCAGGATCCCTTCCAGCCTTCAGTAATACTCCATTACATCGCTCTGTTAACCCCATCATATTTATGGGCACAAAAGGCAGGGTAACAACTCATACCCAAACAAAAAAAAAGCCATTGAAGGTGGCAGATCAAGCATTTGAGCATTCAGCTCCTCTTGGCTTCCAGTGAGCTCTTCCTCATGCTGTGGACAGCCCATCCTTGGATGCCTGCGATCACCTCCCTGCAGAGCCTGCAGGGACGCTGTTGATGTGCTTTGAAGCAGCCTGTGCCCCAAATCACACATGTCCCAAAGGCACACTTAGCTGAGAACATTAATGCGTTCATCCCAAGAGAATGGCCTGGGCTCTCCCAGCCTGCTCTTTTCCTGACAGACTTCAGGGAGAAATCACAAAAGCAGTCACACAGCCTATTCTTACATCTTCTCTCATTTCTTTTCCTTGGGCTTTGTATTTATTTGGACACAGGAGTTTCTTGATAGAAAATGACAAGAGACAAGTGCTGGAGGTATCATGGCTCATGGTAAGCACCCCTTGAAAGCTCATGGCACTTCTGTCCTTCCACTCCAGTGGTACATTAAGGAGCTGGAGTAGCCACTGCCTGGGCCTGGTTTTGGACACTATTCCTTTCTAATTTGTTAAAACACTCTGCTTGGAATTTCACAGATGTGACTTTATTACTTGCTAAAGATTTTAGGATAAAAGAAGAAATTGTTGGAAAGCAGGAATTAATGAATAGATGTGTTTTTGCTTTTGCCTTTCCTTTTCATCAAAACACCTTGAATTAAGAAGGTCTTGATTTCAGACCAGCTGATTGAGACCTCTGTCCTGCCTGTGGTTGGGGATGTGCTGGATGGTAGCACATTTTTAAATCATCTGCTGCACTCTAATCTCCAGCCCACAGAGGCTGAGTAAACTGATCCTATACTTTCTAAGCTAAGCTTAATCTTTTATTGTCCAGCTAGCACAGCTCACAGAACAGCAAGCTCCGTTTTTACTGTGGACAATTGCAAGCACCAAAAGAGGGAATCCCTATTGGTAGAAAGTGCAGGTTCTGTGCAATTCTCCTGTGTCATTTCATTCTAGATGACATCATCAAGCGCCACAGGAAAGAGCAGACAGATTCCACAACTGCAGGTGATGGCAGGAGCCAGCAGGTGAAGGACAGGAGCTCAGCCTACTGGTACGGGCGGCCCCGTTACCGCGCCTGGAAGCAGAGGAACTTGCAAGGTAGATGGGCACTTGAGAGGGTGGAGCCCTGCCAGGCTAAAAAAATGCATTTTTGTAACAAAATACAGCTCTTAAATCCTTCTATCTGATTTTTGTGCATGCATAAGATGTACTTGCGCTCTTGATTAGCTTTTCTCTCTGCAACAATGGAATATCAGGGCCCTTTCAGAACATAATTCATCCGTTTCTCTTCCTTCCACTCTCTTGTGAATTACTAATTTAAAGTGACTTAATATCTATTCTCTGTTCCTCCTGGCTTTGCATATTTTAATTATGCCTCTTCCTAATCCTCATTTTCCCAGAGCAGACTTAAATTACCCAAATTACCCCTTCAGTAACTGTATTTGATAGCTCAGTTATTGGAGCTAAATTGTCACTTTTGCCAAGCATGCTATTTTTATGGTGAGTTTTTTTGTAATACTGAGTGGTCACACACTTTGTTTTGTTCCCCAAGTTTTTACCTACAAAACCAAAGTGATCTACTGCATAAAATGTCATCTCTTAACCAATTTTTTAAATTACTGCTTAATCCTTTCCTTGAAGATTTTAGTGACATTTTGCAGCAAGGTCTTTGCAATCTTATACTGGAGTGCCAATGGCACATCAGGACAGTGGGATTGCTGGGAGCAATCCTGCTTCTCTCTGATCTTCCTTTCACCCTCATGTTCTTAGTCCCCACCACATATTGCCTTACTGAGGATTGAACAAAACAGAATGATGATAATTGTCCTTTGCAAATTGATTTTTCTGTCAAAACACAGGCTTTGATATTCTTCCACACTCAAATGACTCCTGCATCCAGAGTCAAATAAATGAAACAATTTTTTCTCCTTATTCCTTAGGTGGAAGAACTTTTCATTTACAGAATTATTTCTGCTAGACTTAAAGTTTCACAGGTTTTCACTGAGTCTGAATTCAGCCCCACTAAGCACAGAGACCCACCATGCTGTGTGGTGCTGCTGTCAGTAGCAATTTGGGGCAACTCAGCACGACTGGGAATTCAGCCCTTAGTTCTTCAGTGGCTCAGTTCACTTTGGTCCCTGCTGAAATACAGTCCCTCCTGGGCGGAGATGGGATAACCATTATCAGAATGATGATCAGAGGAGCCCAGCACTGTAATGACAGAGGAGAATGAAGAGTATTATGCTTATTACACCTGCAAGCAAAGTGCTGTTATACCTCCTGGAATATGGATTAAACCATCTCCCCAGTGGGGGAAAGATGATTTTTAATGACAAGAAATTTGAAATTCAAATCACCTTGGAAAAAGAGGCAGCCAGACATAGGGACTTTTCCTCAAACTGGACTTGCTGAGTAGAGGTGCCTCTTGCCCAACCCAGGTGTGCTCAGCACCAGGCTCTGAGTGTGCACCCAGTCATTGTGGGGATGTGTGTGGGGGGGTTCTGCCCCAGATGCTGATGCTGTGGGGTTTTATTCAAATGTTCTTTCATTATGAAATATCTGCCAGACATTTTGCAGAGATGGAGCCTCCCTTGTGTCACACTTCAGGACACACATGGCAGACTGAGGCCCTGGTCCCCAGCTGGTGTACATGGGGATCTCCTCAGAGGCTGATGGCTCTGTCATGAGTTATTTGTGTTGGCTGAGTTGTGCTTGATGCACTGCTGAGCAGAGGCCCTCTAATAGGAACAGACTGACAGGAGCAGGAGTTTCTAGTCAGGGCTGCCTTCTGCCCTCCCATTGCCCTCATGGAATACCCAGGAAAGGCAGCTGAGCTCACTCCTTTGCTGCAGAGGATATACCTTCTCCTGGGTGCAGAGAGCTGTGTTGCAAGGCTTGGCCTGCAGGAGAGCAGTCTGGCAAATAGGCAGGAGAGAGGGGCAAGCCCAGGGAAGTGGTTGAAGAGAACAAGACAGGGCAAAAACAAACTAAGGGGACAGAACCAGCAGGGAAAAAGTCAAAGGACTGTTAAACACAGCAAGTCCACATCTGGTCAAACAGAACCAGTTTGCCAAAATTCAATGTGTCAAGAGAGGAACACGTACACACCTACACTTCTTCAGTGAGAGGGCATGATCTGCAAAGGAAGTAACTACTGGCCTTGTAGAGCTTGTCAATCACATTGCATTTTTGTGTGTGTTCCCAACTGGCACCTCTGGCTATGGAGTGCATGGACATTCTCTGGTGCCCTCTTGTTTTAGAACCTGAGTAGCTCATAAGCTTTACCTTATCCCAGTGTAAGCAGCTCATGTTGGTACTGGCTGGTGTTACACCCTGGGGCTGGAGCCTTCATTCGTCACTGTGGTGGTGGCCCCTGACAGCAATGTCACTGCTGCCTCAGAACACTTAATTTCTAATTGCTCCAAGTCAGTATAAATTATTGCTGGGCTGTAGCAATCAGTGGTGTCAGATCAATACATGCAGCCAACTGCCCTGTGGTTTGTACCAGAGAGGTTCTGCTATATGGTCCAGTGCACTCTCACTGCCCTCTGCCATGCACAGCTTTGTGCCTGATTTATACACCCCTGAGTAGGGGTGCACATCTCACTGGTTTAGTGACTACTGTGGAGAATGAGCTGAAAATGGAAGGTTGGCAAACCAAGCTCCCTGCCTTGGTACAGAGAAGATCTAAACACAGCATCGTGGTAAACTCTAGGCACAAAATCCTCGATAAACCAGTGTGAACTGTAGGCCTGTGATTATCTAATGTTGGTCCAAACTTAACAGTGTGGTGTCTCTGCTCATGTGATTCCACTGGTTAGTGAGGTAATGGAAATAAATTCCCTCTTTGCATTTGAGCTATGAGTTTGTGGTTGTTCCAGCTGCCTGCCTGTGTCAGCTCACACAGCGACTCAGAAACTTTATTTCATTATGACTGCAGAAGTTTATCTTGTGGAGTATTTAGGCTGGAGAGCACCGTGCCTTGGTCTGATGGAGTGCTCTCCTCTCACTCAGCACTTGAGCACACTTCAAAATCAACAAGCTTAAGGGAAAAGGTTAAATGCGAGACGGTCAGTGGGTGTGTATGCATTGTACCACTGTCCTCTTAAATATGTGCAGTAAGGATATGCCAAGCAAAAAGAAAAGATACATATATAGAAATTATGGCTCAGTCTTCACTTACAAAGTGCCATAATGTGGGCACTCAGAGCTATTCAAGCTGCTGTGGGGTTGGCTCCTGGATGCTCAAGTCATTTGTGTATCTGTATCAAAAGGCTTTTTCTGTTTCATAGTTAATTCATATGTGAGCTCTGACAACAGATTGACAGGTCTGCTAATGTGGGTGTTCCTGCCTTTATGAAGAACCAAAATTGTGGAAAGCTTTTCTCTTCCGTATTCTTCTACATCAAATAATGTGTATGTCAGTCCTACATAGAATAAGAATGTTAGTGAGACATTAGAAAGATAAATTTTTTCATATTTTTTGGAATGAGTTAATGTGATTCTTCCACCACTATTTTTATAGATACACCTGTATCATACTAAGTTAAGCTTGTAATCCATTTGCACAACTTATCACATATCAAATTTTGAAAGACACTAAAATAAGTCGTTTTTTTTTTTTTTTTTTGTAGGGCCTAACCGTTTCAGAAGAGGGTTTGGGCAGCAACAGTACAATCGGAGACAATTCCGGAATGCTTTGCCTGGTCGCAAGAGAAAAGCAGCTGCTGGTTTTGGTGGAGTGAGCCCTTTAAATCGCCCGGCATCGGCTCAGGAGGTAGGGGAATAAGGAAGGTACTGCTTTTCCCAAATGTCATGTAGAAATCTGCTTGATTTTATGATCCTGCATCACCCCAAAGAACAATCTGCATAAAAAGATACGGGCACCGTCTTTCATATGCCTGTGCACAGCATTTGTATGCAGAGATGAGTACAGACATGCATGCATATGGAATAGCAATCTTCCAATTGGTTTTGTAAGCTTCTGACTTAGCATAATTTTACTGATCAGTTCCCCTGGGTTTTGCAAAAAAAGATTCTTTAAAAATTTTTCTTAAAAGGTTTAAAAATATTTCCATGAAAGAGAATTCCACAGGATCTCATCTTACTATTATTGTTTAGAGAAGGTGTATTAAGATCCATTATTTATTCTCCACCCAGAGCATTTTCCAGGTTCCCGTGAAGTCATAGGAAAGACTGTTGGTGACTTTGGTTCAGAGACATACTTTCCACTAGCAAGTGGGCAGTCCCCACCAGAGGCAATGATTCCCCTGACAGATAGGCCCCTGTGAGAGGCAATTGTTTTTTTCTGCACTGATGGAAATCCACTCAATTAGGAGGTCATGGGTGCTCAGTAAGCTTTTTAAAAAATCCCAAGTGCTGAACATGATTGCACATTTAGTGATTGTGTCCTAGGGGTATAAATAAGAGATCCCTAATCTAAGCGGGCATGTGAGTTGAGTATGGTTATTCCTGAAAATAAAGACCAGGATGACTCAGATATTGAGTATGGCTGGGTATTTACAGAAAGTAATAAGCAGTTGCTAGGAGGCATAATTCTACAGTAGCTTCCACTCTACAGAAATAAACCAAAGGGGAAGAACATGGAAATACACTTCAGTGGGTAGTAAGAGTGATGGTGGCTGTCCCAGAGAAATAAATGGGCTGGAGGCTGGGGCAGTTTGTGTAAGAACTGCAGTGGGGCAGACACTGCTGAGGGGTTTTCTGATGTGTTTCAGCTTCAGGGCTTTGTCTGGGCAGTGCACGTGTCTAAACAAGAAAGAGCTGATGACCAAAAGGAAGCCTGAGCAAGGCTATAATGCTCGGCATCTGCAAGATTGGCTCTCCGCAGACTGATTTATTTTTTTGTTCAATTTCTGCAGTGTTAGAACAAAACATTTTTCTTGGCACTTGCAGTTTCATGCCCAGGAACCAAAGCACATACACTGAGGGACTGTTAACAGCAGTGTATGCTGAGTCAGGCAGCAGCAGACAGTGGGGTAAGGACAGTTGGGTGCTGTTGCTTGCCCTTGCTATGGGTTCGTGAACCGAGACTGTGGCGCTTGTGGCACCTGCTGAGCTCTCACCCATCTTTCAGGGCAACAAGAACAGCAATGCTTTTGCCAAACTCAGCAGTGAGCAGCAGAAGGAACAGCCACAGGCATCTACAGGCCCCAAGAGATTCAGAGCACATGCTGCAAGCAGCCACGCCCCAGGGAAAAGGTAATATCTTTGGTAACGCTGTTTTTTTTTCACTTTTCAGCAATTCCCTGTGCAGCTCAGGGTGTTCTGCTCTTGTTACGTGCCAGCTGGGAGTGGCTACAGCCATGTGCTTGTGCAGCATGAGAAAAGTACCCCAGAAAGCACTTGGAAAGAAAACCGTGAAAAAAGATAATAATGCAGATATTAGGTCTGTCATTTTATTTCAGGAAGTATTTTTGTTGAACTTTTCCTCTGTTGCCTTGGGGAACAGTTTTGAGGGGTGAAATAGCATTTATTTTCATAGAGACAGGAAATACAGATTCCAATCATAAGGCATAGGCAGAGAGAGGAAGTCTGTCCCAGTGAGGGGCTGCAGGAGCAGCCTCTGTGCCCCAGGAGCTGTGAGGAAGGCAGGCTGAGCACTGTCTTGGTGCCTGTCTTAATCAGAATCCTTGTCTTCTCTGAGCTGGAAAGGAAGCTCCTTGCAACCCTGTCTTTCTCTGCTTTGAGCAGAGTAAGGACTGAAGGACATGCAGAAGTCCCTTCCGATACAATATTTTTCTACTATTTTCTTCCATGAGTTTTATTTTCAATGAGCAGAGTTCAGAACACACAAGCTGTTGTCTCATTTGAGCAGAAAATTGAGTTCCTCTGAATTCCTTCACTGGCAGAAAAACCTGTTGGGCTGAACTGGGTAACACACAGTCTCATTTGCTTCTTATGCTGCTTTTTAGGACCAGCTTGGGTTAGATATTTTGGCCTTAAACTTTGGGAGACACTTGGCATCATCGTCACCTCTGTCCTTTTCTCTCTCCTTTACCAGCAGGCCTTTCCGGCTAAACAGGGGACCAGCATTCCAGCAGAAGCGAGTGCAGCAGTGGTTTTCCAAAGCCCGCTTCCAGAGAGGGGTCAGTATCCAGACATTCTTCTGCTGCCTGCTGGGAGTGACAAGCCTTCAGTTTTAGCAGCCCAATTGTATCTTTGCTTCTAGAAGTAACCGGGAGAAAGAGATGGGTGACTTAACAGCTCATAGATTGCTAGGAAAGTGCTTGCAGGACAGGCAATTTTTAATGCAGATTAGTAATCTGGCAGCTACAAAGTAAATCTTAGGAGGGTGATAAAAATAAACCTTGAGGCTTATAGAGCAGCACAAACAGGGCAAAATAAAGCTACCCCATAAAGATCACTGTATCGGCAAGAACCCCCAGATTAGCAAGTTTCTTGACAACTTGCAAGGAAGGAGCTCTTCAGATACACCAAATGAAATCCTGAAAAAGAAGTCATTGTTTCCGAGAGCTAATTCTTGAAGCAATTTTTTAAAAAATGTATTTCTCAGCAGGTGGATCTTCCTGGAGAAGGGAAACCGCCAAGGATGAGAAGGTAATTGGTGAACAAAGGCACAATGCAAACACGACGTGCTCTTTTCATGCTTGAAGCTGGATAAATCTCCCTGTCTCGGCAGGTGGCAAGTGAAGCCCAGCCCCGGAGCAATTCTGACAGTTTCTGTGGTTAATCCCCAGGCGGGCCAGAGCAGCTCGTAAGTACATGAGGTGATTTGTTAGGGTGGGAGCCCTACAAAAGCCATTGCAAATTCCTTTAGCGTTATTGCAGCTTCACTTCTATAATGAGTGTGCAGTGAATGGTTCAGACCCTAAGTGGTTAGCAAATGTTGGCTGGTTCCCTTCCCGGCATATCTGGAGATAGAGATCTGTATTTACCTGTAATTACACGGTAGTCTGTAATTACCTCTGCTGTTCCTTTGTTATGCAGAGTGAGGAGAAGTGGAAGTGCTGGAGTGCATTTGAGGTGGCTGTGCTCATTATGGGGTGTCAGGGAAATGCTGTGTGCCCCAAAGGGACACTGTGTGCTCTCTGTGTAAGAGGAACACAGAAGATGGAAGGGAACAGCTTCAGGGCTGAGCTGCTGCAGCTGCAGGACCCGGCTGGGGGCAGAGGGGAGGGTGGGTGAGTGCAATGTGCATGTCCTGGGTGCAGAGAGCACCCCACGATAGACTGGGTGTGACACAGTGCCCAGTGCTGGAACTCTGCCTGCATGGCAGCTCTCCTGGCAGCCTTTTGACATTCTGACCCCTGCCAGGGGTCAGACATTCCATGGGATGTAGGGAAGATGAGAGTGTGTCCTTCACTCCATGCTGGTTTGCAGAGGATAGGGAGCAGGCTGCCTTAGCATCCGGAGTGACTGTGGATCTGTGCTTTCCCCAGGCCTGGATCCAAGCGCCCATTCCTGCGAAGCCAGAGGCCCCCAACACGGGTGACCAAGCCCCAGCCCAAGGGGGTGATGCTGAGATTCAACTTCCGTGCGATGGCCAACCAGGTAGAGGATTGTCAACGGGACAGGCGGCACCTGGCACCCTGCAGCAGCCCTGCCACTAAGCTGTTAACACCACACTTGGGTTTCTGGGGCTGCCAGCTGGGTTTATCTAACATAGCCCGGGAGGAAAGTCCTGTAGCCATGCTGGCCAGGTTGCTCACAAAACTGAAGGCACTTGAGAAGACTGTTCAGCAACTACGGACTCTGCCTGACTTATCCCATTCTGTGGCCTGTCTTGGCCTGTCCATGTGCTTGCTCAAAGCAGGGACATCCTGCTGGTGGGTGATCCTAGCCAGGGGGGACTGTTTCACTGTTGGTGCTCCCCACTCCTCAGAGACAGATGGCACTTCTGGGCTTTGCTCGCTCTTTGCTTTGGTGACCTTCTGCGTGCCACATTTCACACTGAAGTATGGTCCAAAGAGCCCTGGGGCAGCTCAGAAATCCTGCTTCACCTTCTTCATTGCCAGCATTTATTGTCTGGACAGTTTGGTTTTACGTGATGCCTTGTGCTCAAATGCCATCTGCTTGCTCCTGTTCTTGCCGAGGACGCCCGGTGTCTTGGGGCTGGGAGCTGCTTGGAGGTTTTCCAGCCGCACACAGTCTGTCGAGCTCCTTGTCTCTGTGTGCTGCGTGGTTTAATTGACTAACCAGCTGTGAAACACCATCCTGACTGATGGGCTCTAATCAGTATCCCGCTACAAGTTGGGCTGTGCTTTGCCACCAGACATGGGACTGACTCGCTCTCCCTTTCCCCTGCAGACCAGCCTGACGCTGGATGAGAGGTTCTCTGGTCTGAGGAATAAGAGGCGCTTTACAGCAGCCAGGAGCGCTGGACGGACGGTCACCATGCCCTAGGACTGCGTGCTCATCACAGGGACTGCCCCCAACAGTCCAGGCCCCTGCCAGGGGCTCAATAAAAGTCACTAGATTCCCTTTCGGATAGCTAATGTGGCAATGTGCCGTCTCCTTCCTTACACCCAGAATGAATGAGCGATTGAGGGCAGGGATGAGGCAGGTCAAGAGTTGAGAGTCACGGCCAGAGCACAGGGCAGGTGGGACATGAGGGGTGGTGGAGAGGGATGAGCGGAGATGGATTTACTGGGAGAGGTTTGAGGGGGGGAGCTGCAGGGCTGGCGCCAGCCCTGTCCTCCTGCCAGGGCACCAGGCTGACTAAGGTGACTCTTGGAAGTGAGAGGGGGTACCCATAGCCTTCCCTATGTTGTCCCATGCATGGGTCAGGGTTGAGGATGCTGTGCCCGCCCACATGGGCAACAGGGAGTGGAGCATATGTGGATCTGAAGGATGTGCCTCAGCAGTGGCACCAGCGGGGATGCTCCAGCTGCCTGCAATCCCCAGCATCCACCTAACTGCCCTATTCGTTGTGCTTGCAGGCATCCCTGCCCAGAATTTTGCAGTGTAAGACCCCTCCACCCTGAGAAGGTCTCACTTTGCCCCAACAATCAGGCCTGAGCACCTTGTGTTTCTCTGTGGGTTGCTGTGTTCTGACTCCTGCTGCTGGCCCAGTTGTGGGGATGGGATGAGGTGTGCTGTGTGTGCTGCTGGAGTGACTGTCCTCAGCACAGAAGTACAGACAGGCTGCCCCAGCCCCAATCAGGTTTTCCAGTGCTGCAGTTTTTCTGCTTTAGGGCTATTGTAGTTGCAGCTCCACTCATGCTCAAAGTACTGGCATAATAATCAAACTAGCAGCAGCAGTCTGGTAAACTCTGAGATGTTAATGAGCTGGGTTTAGACATTTGTTAATGAAGCCCTGCACCAGCCCTGAGTAACATCCATTCTCCACCCACTGCTGGAATGCAGCACTGAACTTGCTGGACACCTGTTACTGGGCTCTAAGCTATACTTATGAAAGGAAATATTTGATAGACTGCTTTACATTTTACACTGAGCATCTTTAACAAGAGACTGGACTTGGCATTGGCTTTACTGGAATGTGTGAAATGTTGTTCGTTGACAAAGCAGTGATGTACGAGTCCAGTGTACTGAATAAAAAACTAACTTGTCAAATGTCACCTCCAGTTATTTTCCTTCCTTCTAACAGGCTTTTGGTGCAAGTTCAGCTTCTCAGAGTGACACTGCAGGGCACAGTACCTGCAGCTTCACGGGCTGGTGCTTTGGGGGAAGCTGTAGTTGCTGTCAGTGCCCACCTGCAGGCAGTGGGGCACTGGCCTGGCCATGCAGACACTTTACTGCTTGCAAAGGTGGCTCCAAAGCAGTATGAGGTTTTGAATAGCTATTTTGTAAAATCTCTATTGTGATTTCTTTTGCCTTCAACACTCTTGGCAAAATTATCAGACCAGTCCTGGCTCTGAGTATGTTCAAAAGAAAACAAATGCACTTCAACTCCCAGGTTAATGAACTCTGGAGGAGAGAAATATCACCCCTTCATGCAAATAATCTGTGTGTCATGGAAGATGAACAAGAAACATTGTCACAAATGCCAGTATCCCTGATTGCAGTTGCCTCTTGACTACAAATACGGACAAAAGGTGGTAGACTCGTTAGGAAGACCTGAGCACTTGTTCAACGAAGTTGTAAAGGGGTGGAGCCACTCAGACCTGGAAGAACAACTGAGTGTTTGGCACCCTCTTGCTGTTCAGAGCATATCCTGCTTCTGTTTTCTGAAATGTGTTCCAGCAATTTGTACTGTACAATGTTTTAAGCAATCCACTCCTTAAATTAAAATTGAGGGATTAATGAAAAGAACTACACTTTTTTCCTAGCTTGATTCCCCTGCAGGGCTGCGTGACTTTGCATGCAGCAGAAGACAAAACGGGCTTTGCACTGAATTTGTAAGTAGCCAAAATGCGTAACCATCGTGCTAAAAACACACGGTGAGAGGGCGCAGCGTCAGTTCACGCAACAGACATAAACTGGCCCTTTCTGCCACGAAACCCGCAGAGTAATTGTCTCTGACAGAATTAGTCCTGGGGGATATGTGAGTCGCTGCACAGGGCCCGGCTGCTCCTCGGGGAGGGTGTTAATGTGGCACAGTTCAGCTGCTCCTCAGCCCTCACCAGGGACACATCCCCTGTGCCCGGAGCCGCGCAGGTGTCCCGCAGCCCGGGCAGTGCCTGTCGGCCGAGCTCGCTGCTGCGCTGGCTGTGTGCAGACCAGGGTGGCTTTCACCCTATTTCAGGCCAGCCGAGGCCATCTCCGCAGTTACATCCCCAGTGGTGTCTCGTCTCAGCGGGTTAAGGACGCGGAGGGTCAGGACGGAGCCCGCGGGTCGGTCCCCGCCCGGTGCCGCAGCGCCCCCTGCGGGCGGGCCGGGGCGGGGCCGGGCCGGGCGGCGGGAGCGGCGGGAGCGGACGGGTTGGGCATTCCCGCGGGTTGGGCATTCCCGCGGGCTGGGCATCCCCCGTGGGTTGGGCATCGCCGCGGGTTGGGTATTCCCGCGGATTGGGTGTCCCCTGTGGGTTGGGCATCCCCCGTGGGTTGGGCATCGCCGCGGGTTGGGTATTCCCGCGGATTGGGTGTCCCCCGTGGGTTGGGCATCCCTGTGGGACGGTCATCCCCACACACCGTGCTCTGCCCTTCTCGGCCTTCTGTGTCTATTTGCCGCTGCGGTGGTTATTGAAAATGGATCATTTTGAGTAATGTGCTAGAAGAAAATATTACTGAGAAACCGAGGAGCTTTTGTTCACAAGGAGTGGTGGCTTTCTGAAATGTTGCTTGGGTGAATTAGTGCTGTGGGGGTTTTTGTTTTGTTTTGGGGCTTTTCTTTCTCCATGGGTTATGAATAGCTGGTGTATTGTTTTGAATAGGAGACTGCCCACTGTGGTACCTTGAAATACAAAGAGGTTCCATGAAATAATAGAAGCTGGAGTTTTCCTTGTAGCAGCATCAAAATATATTTAGTGATGTAGTCGGTCGCTACTGTAGATAAATATTCAATAATTAAAGCACTAAGATAGCACTGTAGGTGTATAGGCAATCTGCTATAATAAAGATTTTCTGTATTCTGAAGTGGGTGAATCAAGGATCCATTTTTTAATTTTTTTTTTTTCTTCTAATTATTACTGCCTGCATTTTGGTAGTTTTTGTTCATTTTATTTTGTATTTCAACATTTGAGTAAGAGCTGTCTGCAGTGGTCTTATCATTCTGTTTTAGGGTGTAGTAGAGGCCAGTCAGTGCCATCAGGATTGAATTGTTATTGTGAACGATGGTGTGAGAACGTGGAAGGGCAGTCTCTGACAGAAATAGCTTTATGATGGTGTAAGATTGCCTCCTGAAATAACTGAAGTGGGTCTGTGCAAGTGCCATCTCATGACAATCCTGATGTAATGTAGCCCTGTCTTATGAATGGATCCTGAGAAATACAAATTTTAGATGTCTTTCAGAAGATGCTTGCAAACAAAAGGTCTCTAAGTCTCTGTTTTAACTTGACCTGTGGAATTGTTTGGTTAGTGGGTAAATGGTGTTCTGCTGGTGAATCTTAGACTTCATTGACAGTGTCAGTGTGGGCTTTATTTCAGTAAAGTCAGCAACAGAAAGAAAACCACTACAGTTCTCCACAAGGTTCATAGGTATCCTATTTCTGGCCCTTCTAAGGAATGTAGTCATTCATGTCATTACAGATTAAACCTGACAAACCCCCAGACTGTTGTTTTTTCCATAGTGTGATTCAGCTGTGCAAATTCATCTCCATGGCATTGTTTTCCTCTTTCAGCTACTTTGTCAGTGAGGAGCTCTGGCTGGGTATGGAATGTGTGGATGAAGGCACTTTACTGGATCTTGTTTAGAGATGTGTATGGCTGAAGGAGAGCCTGCAGCTGTCAGTTGGGAGGTAAGGGATCCATCCCACTTGTGTTTCTGATTGCTTGGACACCCTTTACGTAAGATGTCCAAGTATTCATCCAAGACTTTGGCACTCTCGGCCTTTTTTCCCCAAGTTCTGGGTTTCTTTATATTTACAGTAGAGAACCTTGCTTGTTTTTAGAACTATAACAAAGATGCCAGATGGAACAAGAATTCTTGTTTTCAGTCAGAAGCGTTAGTGACCAGAGGTCACGTTTCCTTTGCTTTGGTCATATCCTTGTTTCTTCTCAGTGTTCAGACTGGGATATGGGGGTGTACTTGTTTGGTGCATTTTCTGAGTTACTCTTGGATCCTTTGAGCAACTGAGTGTGGACTGTGAGGATTCTTCGTGATCCTTTGTGACAAAGGAGACTTTCCAGCTGGGGTTTTTTTCATGAGCTGCTACTGTGATGTCAACACAGTGGTGTTAAAAGAACATTGTCGTGGTGCAGTGAAGGCCTCATTGTCCAGAGCAGTTCTTGGTGCTTGGTCACTTCCCAAGGATGCTCCTGCTCAAGGCATTCTCAACAGTGAGCCTGTACCCTCTTAAGGGTGCCCTTTTTTCCTTGGAGGTGCACAGTCTTCAGACTTGTGCAGCAATGCAAAAATGATTGAGAAAGTCTGTGCTGCAGTTTGCTTAGTTTTCTCTGTGGTTTATTCTGGTTATTTTTTGACTCATCTGGCACGTAAGTACAGGTTTTCTCTGGGTGCAGCATATCTGGCTTTGGAATTGCTGTGTTATTTATGGTCTTCCTTTGGAATTGAGTTGATTTTGAAACAAAAAAGCCATTAAGGTACCATTAGTTTGGTAGAGATCCTGCCAACAGCTTCAGCTAAAAAGGGATGGGTGTGGACAGTATTTGGAATGTAACCTGCAGGGGTTCCGTTCCCTCCGCAGGAGAGTCTGTGGCAGCAGAGCCTGTACCTTCCTCAGTTTGCTGGTCCAGCCAAAAACTGGACACATCCTAATGTTTTGTCCTGTTCTTTTGCTTGTGTGAAAGAACTGTTGCTCCCGGAGGGATGTTGTGAAGGAAAAATCCTTGCTATTGGGCTTGACTTGTTCCATGGAATTCTCCACCAGAGGCAGTTTTTTTTCTAACAGCATCTGATTAATTTTCCCTCTCCCACTGCAGGTCACTTCACCCGTAGATGCAGAGCAGCTCATCCTTCGGTGAGTGGGAAAGGAACCTTTGGTGTTTAGAGTTGTGGAGCAAGCTGAGAGCTTGGCCTGTTGCAGTAGTGCGCCAGCCTGGTAGTCTGAAAGGAAGTTCATGCCAAGGTCTTTGCAGCAGCAGCAAAGGGATCCTGACTGTTTTCTAATATTCTCTTTAAGAACTTTTGAACAGCTGCAAGTCTGGTTTTCCAAGCAGAAGATCGCTTGCTGCTTAGACCATGGAGGAATATCTAATTCACAATATGCAGCACTGTCTAATTTGCTTGGTTTTAGTTTTAACAGCTCAGGATCCCATTTCTCCTTTGTCCAGATGGATCTGTAGCTGAGGGTAAATAAGATAATACATGAAACTTCCTGTCCCTTACATTGCTGTCTGTCCACAGAGCACAAAAACAGCACCAGCACCTCCTCTGGCTCCCTCTACTTCCAAAGAGGAGGCTGAAGAGGAGAAAGAAAAACATGAACCTCCCTTTGTTTTTGAAGAGGACAATGAACCTCCCTTTGTTTTGGAAGCGCACAGCAAACCTGCCTTAGTTTTGGAAGAGGACAATGAACCTGCCTTTGTTTTGGAAGAGGACAGCAAACCTGCCTTAGTTTTGGAAGAGGACAGAAAATCTGCCTTGATTTTGGAAGAGGACAATGAACCTGCCTTTGTTTTGGAAGAGGAAAACAAACCTACCTTGGTTTTGGAAGAGGACAATGAACCTGCCTTTGTTTTGGAAGAGGACAACAAACCTACTTTAGTATTGGAAGAGGACAACAAGCCTACCTTAGTATTGGAAGAGGACAGCAAACCTGCCTTAGTTTTGGAAGAGGACAATGAACCTGCCTTAGTATTGGAAAAGGACAGCAAACCTGCCTTAGTTTTGGAAGAGGATAGCAAACCTGCCTTTGTTTTGGAAGAGGACAGCAAACCTGCCTCAGTTTTGGAAGAGGACAGAAAATCTGCCTTGATTTTGGAAGAGGAAAACGAACCTGCCTTGGTTTTGGAAGAGGACAATGAACCTGCCTTTGTTTTGGAAGAGGACGGCAAACCTACCTTAGTATTGGAAGAGGACAGCAAACCTGCCTTAGTTTTGGAAGAGGACAGCAAACCTGCCTTAGTTTTGGAAGAGGACAATGAACCTGCCTTTGTTTTGGATGAGGACAGCAAACCTACCTTGGTTTTGGAAGAGGACAGCAGACCTACCTTAGTTGTGGAAGAGGACAGCAAACCTACCTTTGTTTTGGAAGAGGACAGCAAACCTACCTTAGTATTGGAAGAGGACAGCAAACCTACCTTAGTATTGGAAGAGGACAATGGACCTCCCTTTGTTTTGGAAGAGGACAGCAAACCTACCTTGGTATTGGAAGAGGTCAGCAAACCTACCTTAGTATTGGAAGAGGACAGAAAACTTACCTTTGTTTTGGAAGAGGACGGCAAACCTACCTTTGTTTTGGAAGAGGACAGCAAACCTGCCTTAGTTTTGGAAGAGGACAGCAAACCTACCTTAGTTTTGGAAGAGGACGGCAAACCTACCTTGGTATTGGAAGAGGACAGCAAACCTGCCTTTGTTTTGGAAGAGTTCAACAAACCTCCCTTTGTTTTGGAAGAGTTCAACAAACCTCCCTTTGTTTTGGAAGAGGCCAGCAAACCTCCCTATGTTTTGGAAGAGTTCAACAAACCTCCCTTTGTTTTGGAAGAGTTCAACAAACCTCCCTTTGTTTTGGAAGAGGATAGTGAACTTCCCTCTGGTTGGGAAGAGAACAGTGAACCTCCCTCTGGTTGGGAAGAGGATAGTGAACTTCCCTCTGGTTGGGAAGAGAACAGTGAACCTCCCTCTGGTTGGGAAGATGACAATGA
>JAWWEV010000152.1:15458910-15497898 GCA_035583235.1 Hafferia zeledoni | reverse complement strand
ATAGTGAACTTCCCTCTGGTTGGGAAGAGAACAGTGAACCTCCCTCTGGTTGGGAAGATGACAATGAGCCTCCCTTTGCTTTGGAAGAGGACAGTGAACTTCCCTCTGGGTGGGAAGAGGATAGTGAACTTCCCTCTGGTTGGGAAGAGAACAGTGAACCTCCCTCTGGTTGGGAAGATGACAATGAGCCTCCCTTTTCTTTGGAAGAGGACAGTGAACTTCCCTCTGTTTGGGAAGATGACAGTGAACTTCCCTGTGATGTGGCATCAGAGCTTGAACATTTTGACAGCAGCTCAGCCCAGGAGTCAGACGAGAGTGAGGAGTGGAGCCTGGTAGAACTGAGTATGTATTCTCTATTTCTTGTCTGCTGAAGCAGCATGTTGTATGCTTGTCTGAGCATTAGCTACACCCAGTGCCCCTCCACAGTTTAATGTCACAGAGTCATCTATTATTCTTGTTCCCCAACTGACTGCAAAGGGCTCACAGCCCCAGAGATGGGAGCTGCTTTTTGGATCTGCTGCAAGGCAAGATCTCTGTTTTGGACTGAACATCTTTCACTTTGTTTCCTTCAGGGAGCACTGTGAGTGTGGGGGAGCCTGCCCAGAAATACACCGATTTTGAGGAAATTGGCCAAGGGTAAGACCAATTGCAGTTACTTCTACAAAGCCATGGGCCAGGTATTTTGCTGGTCTAATATTGTGTGGAGTCAGGCAAGCTCCAGACATGTTCAGAAAGTGGAGTTAGATCCTCCTGTCTCTCAGTACTGATCAGAATTTATAACTATGTTCAGGAGGAATATCAAAGGCCCCGGATGCTGGCAGTGTATTGCCTGCAGCAAGAAGCAGGATCTGGAAGATCTTCTGTCCCTTGAATTTTATTGCCTAAAAGAGCAACTAATGACCTGGTAACTGTCAGAAGACAGTTCTCAATAGTATTTCTTTCAAATATTTTGCTCAAAAAAATAACCAGTGGTCAGGTTTGTAACCACATAGTGTAGAAACTGAAATCAGAGGTAACTAAAAAGCACAGGTAGTAAACCCCATAAATTCAGTAACAGACACAGTGCCCAGACACTGGAGGGGAAAATGCATC
This sequence comes from Hafferia zeledoni, assembly GCA_035583235.1. Lineage (NCBI taxonomy): Eukaryota > Metazoa > Chordata > Aves > Passeriformes > Thamnophilidae > Hafferia > Hafferia zeledoni. The sequence goes on along the minus strand of JAWWEV010000152.1, from coordinate 15,496,806 downwards.
ACCTGCCTGATGGCAGGCCCTTATGGATCCTGCAAGTTTTGGTGGGCAGGAAATGGAAAAGAATTAAATACATTATTTTCCAGTTCTTTAGACACCCACATCCCACCTTAGGTTTTGAACTAAAATAATTTAGCCTCTATATTTAAGATTTGCTGCAGCCCTTTTTCTTTGTTGGACCTCAGTTTTCTCTTGGATACCCTTCATGGCAGAGGGCTGGGGGGCTGCTGTGCTCTTGACTGAAGAATCAATGAACCCAGAGGTTTTACAAACACTCCAGGCAGCAGAGATCTCGTGTCTGGGCTGGATTTCACTCCCAAGGTCTAAACCTCTTCTCCTTTCTTTGCTGCTATTTTGTTTCTAGGGCTTTTGGAACTGTTTATAAAGGACTTGACACTGCCACTGGAGGACAGGTAAGTGTCAACACCACCAGAAGACTTTGCAGCTCCAAAGTTCTTTCCCCTCTGGTGTCTGGTTGGAGCTTTGAGTGGCCAGTACCTCTTTCCTGCAAAGGCTGTTCCTCTGAAGTGCAGACAAGGCTTGCACAATACAATTTGGACAGACTTATTAAGTCCTTATTAAGTACTAAAAAGAATGCAAGGAGGGCAGTGTTATCTTTCAGGGGAGGACATGCTAGTTTGGTCTTAATAACTAAAAATATTAATATACCAGGTAGCTGTCATTCAGGCCCAATCTATCTTAGTCACAGATTTGGACAGTAGTACTATTTAGCATTTTTACCATCCTGTGTTTCATCTTCAAAGTATAATGAGAGATCTCATGAAGGAGAGATCCTGTTTGGAATGCAGTTTTGTGTTTTAGTCAGTGTAGCTGGTTCATAGATAGATGAATGAGAAGATATATACCAAGAGCAAAGCTCTCTCCTAAACACTACAGTTGAGTTTAGGTCTGTCAATGACAGCCTGTGGCAGTGATGATACTAGCAATCTATGTGTGTGTTTGCTTTGTTATGCAATCCAGAACAACAGCAGATGCTTTTGAAACAATGACCAAACCCCATGGAATTGCTAAAGGATTCCCAGTTGTTTTTCTCTTTTTTCACAACTCCAAAATCACTTTATGCTTGCAAAACTTATGGGGATAATAATAGTGTGATAAACTAAAGCCATTTGAGAAGAATGTTTGTGCAGAGTGTTGTTAGAGCTTTAAGGTTGACAGTTGAGAGAATGTTTTTCGAGAGTTTACAAGGCAAAATGTCTCTGGCCATGTGTCCTGTAGCTTGCACCCAAGTGAGTGGAGAAATGGGCTGTTATAAGTCAGTTACTAAGCTGTGATGTCTGACCACGAGGCAGTTTGGCACAGCCTGGCTCTGTCATTCCAATAACACTCACTCCATGTTTGTTGTGGGTTCATGCGACAGACTTCTCAAGTTAATAGTCTTCAATGTCATTTTAGGTGGCCATAAGGAAAATGAGTCTCCAACAGAAGGCACGAGTTGCGAACGAGATCCTGGTCATGAGGGACAAGAAGAATCCCAACCTTGTCAACTATTTAGACAGGTGAGTGTTCAGGTATTATCATGTGAATGTTTTTGTAAATACTGCAGTCCAAAAGTTAAAAGCCCACTTTTTTGGCAGAAAATGGAGGTCTTTTCTTCTCTGCCCATCCCCAGTGAATAGGAGGAGATTGCATTGGCACTTCATTAATATTTTCTGGCATATGTAGCTTGAAGCCTTTTTTGAGAAAGCCTGACTCAGCCATATCTTAAAGAATTAAATAAATATACAGCGGAGGAACTTGACACCACACACAGGTCATTGTGATTGAGTGAATACCCATTTATTATACACCACACATGGTTTATATAGGGTCAAAACTACACACTATTGGCTAAGTTGAACCTCACACCATCAGGCCACAAACTTTAATTGGTTATAATCCTCTCTCACAAGTCCAATATTTATATTATCTCATCCTCGATGTTTTCAAGCACCTGCAGAGTCCTGTGAGAAACTACTGTGTGAATTCTTGGGGAGTAACCTCCTCCCTGCTACCTAGCAACAGCTGTGCTCCTTGCTGCTTCTTAGCTGATAGTTACCCCAGTCTAACAGGGTTTTATATAGATCAGAATTGCTCATTCTTGATTTTTATGTACCTACAATATCTTACTAAAACAACAGCCTGTCAGTTCACTACCTCCATGTTGTTTGTTGTTTTGTTTGTTTGGGCATTGTTTTTTTTTTTTCAAGTTGACCCTATTTTCTGTGTGTTACAAGAAGTGCTGATAAAACATGGTAGAAATTATTTCCCTTGGCTTCTTCCCAACTACTTTCCATTACTGCAGATGCCAGGAAAACTAGGTTCTTGTTTCAAGAAACACTAAAGGTGCCCATTTTTAAATCGTCTTTCCTGTTTCTGAATGTATTTTATGCAAGGTTTTCCAAATGGTTGACCACTTCTGTCCTCAGTGATGCACAGCCTCCTCCCATAGAGGACACTGAGACTCTGACTGTGTTATCTTCTTCCTGGAGTTAAGGGTGGAATTGATGAGTTAAGATGATGAGCCAGCTGATGGCAACTGTCCTGGTTCCACATTTATCTTAGCTGTTCCTAAACTGCATTTTTCCCTTGCTTGCCATCTAAGGCATCTCCTTTTTCATACATGTGCCTTTCTCATTTAGACTGTGCAGATTCCACTGTATGGCCTAGAAGGAATGTCTCTCCATTTTAGTTTGTCTTCATTTACAAGTGTCCTGGAAACAAAACTTGACTGTAGTCTTTTCCGTAACATAATTTAGGTGTTCAAATACATGCCACTGTTTTCTTCTTTCAGCTACCTTGTCAATGAGAATCTGTGGCTGGTTATGGAATATGTGGATGGAAGCACTTTACAGGATGTTGTCAGAGAGACACGTATGGCTGAAGGAGAGCTGGCAGCTGTCAGTCGGGAGGTAAGGGATCCTGCTTGTGCCTCCTGTGGCTTGGACACTCAAGACAGGTGATAAGAACTGGAGTGGCTTCATGAGCTTTGTTTCTGTGTTGCTTTTGTGACAAGTAGAAGAAAAACCCTCTTAAGTGAACTGCCTGCCAATATTGCTGCACTTCTGCTCTGCTTCTGTACTCTAACATACTGTTGTACTCTGTCTCTTTTTTAATTTTATTTACTGTTCTCAACTTTGGCTTGAAACATTTTTCTAGAGCCTGTCTGCACTGCATTCCTTGCCTGGAAAAGTAAAGGTGCTGGTGGCAGAATCCTAAACTATCCTTTCTTGTGTGATATATTCAGGTCATTAATTTTTACCCTCATGTTTCTTTTTTCTGTCAGTGCCTGAAAGCCCTGGATTTTCTTCACTCCAACCAGATCATTCACAGAGATGTTAAAAGCTCCAACATCCTTCTGGGAATGGATGGATCTGTCAAATTGGGTAGGTGTTCTTGGTCAGGTGCAGTGTTCCCAGGATGCAAGGTGTGGGGCTGCTTCTGAGTGACTGCCAGTTCCCCAAAAGTGGTGCTTGTGGGAGTGCACAGACCCTTGCTGAAAGCTGAGAGCGCAGCTGCAATGTGCAAAGATGTCTAGAGAGGAACAGGGTGTTAAGAGTGGCTTTGGTTTGTGTATGTCCCTTCCAGAGGGAAGGACTTGGAATCTAAAGCTTTAAGTGAATAAATAAAAGCCACTGCTTGAAACTTGAGGGTTTAAGTGGCCAGTTTCATATTTTCTTGGCTACAGCCCTGAGGAGCTTTCCCAGCTTGATTCAGTACCACATTCTCAGACTTAAAAGTGGGGAATTCTTTTGCTTGGCTTTCTAATTCGAGCTGACTTTAACAGTGTTTTTTTTTGTCCTCAGCTGATTTTGACTTCTGTGCTCAGCTCACCTTTTGGCAGGATCAACAGAGCTCCATGGTTGGGACATCCCACTGGATGGCCCCAGAAGTTGTGACCCGTTGTGCTTACAGCTCCAAGGTGGACATATGGTCACTTGGGATCGTGGTAATAGAGATGGTGGAGGGAGAACCTCCTTACTTCAAGGAAACTCCAGCCATAGTAAGAGTCAAATTTCCAAGTGTTTGCCTATGTGCATAGAGTGACTGTGTGTGGGGATGAGCAGCTGGATGTTTATGCACGTCATGGAAGGGAATTCTCAGAGGACTCAAGCCTTAACACAGATGAGTACTCTCCATTCTCAGGCAACAATTTGCTATGGGTTTTAAGTTGTTCCAGCTCTTCTGCCTGTGAAGATGACCCTGAAAACATAAAGCAAGTGTATCAGATCTAATGTTATCTTTCCCAAAAAAGCCCCCACCAAAACCCACAGCCAAACCCAACAACTTTTCCAAAACAGTTTCTAAAACAGCTTTTGCAAGATGAACCAATCACCAATTCTTCTTACTGGGAAACTTGTGTAAAACATGGAATTATCATTTAAGGTCCACGTAGTCTAATATATTTTTGTCCTAGTCCAAGCTACTTTCTCCATGTCACCAAGCCTGAGCTTTCAGAAACCCAAACCTCCTGCTTCTTGCCTGGCAGTTTCTGGGATGGGGACATCATTTATGCATTTATTTGAGTGTCAGTGGCACTGCAGAGATGCATTTTATGTAAGAATCCCTTGAAGTAGTAAAGTCAGACCACACTGACTCTTGAAAATCTTATAAACCTACTGTCCATATCTGGAGAAGCAAAATGTGCTTTTGCTGATATAGGTTCCTACAGACTAGGTCAGCCAATGAAATCAACTGTCAAGGCAAGACCACTTGGATGTTGGAATAGCTGTGGCTGCGTCAGTTTAGCTGGTTTTTTTGGAGGGAGTTTTTTCTCTTGATGTGGAAAAATCATCTCTAACCAGCATCTCTGACAGGGAGGACAACTGACAGTGGGGCTTAGAAAATGGGATCGATGGGAGCTGTTCTGGCTATGAAAGAAATTGGAGTTGTTGTGTTTCCGTTCTCTCCAGGCTCGCGCTCTGATCAGGAAGAACGGGACCCCGCGGCTGCAGGAGCCCAGGCGGCTGTCGGCTCTGCTCCGGGACTTCCTCGAGTGCTGCCTGGAGACAGAGGAGCACCTGCGCTGGTCTGCCCAGGACCTGCTGCAGGTAAGAGGAGAGGCGGCTGCAGGTGAAACAGTGTCTGAGGGATTGGCTTTCTCATCAGCTGAACTCATCAGGTGGCCCCTCCTCCTATTAATCTCCAGTCCTGGGGCTTTTCAAATGGAAAGTAAGCAGAACTCTAGAGTAGTTAGGGTTGAAAGGGTCCTTCAAAGGTCATCTAGGCCAACTGTCCTGAAATGAGCTGGATTATCTTCAAGTAGATCAGGTTGCTCAGAGCCCTGCCTGGTATGATTTTGAATGTTTCCAGGGATGGGGCACATACTACATCTCCCGGCAACCTGTGTCTGTTTCCCCACTCTCCTCATAAAACCTTTCTTCCTTAGATCTAATCTGAGCCTACCCTCGTAAGTTTAAAACCATTTCCCCTTATCCTATTGCAACAGAGCCTGTGAAGAACTTGAATTTGGAAAGTAATGGTTTGTTTTGTTTCTTTTTGTCCTTTGGGCAGCATGAACTTTTATCATTAGCCAAGCCTCTGTCCAGCCTGACACCTCTGATCACTGGAGCAAAGCAACTGAGGGAGCACAGGAGATGCAGAACTTGAGGACAGCTTTTTGTCATTCCAGCTCAAAATTTTTGGAATAATATTTTTGTTTGTAATAATAGATTAATATCATATAGTATAGTATAATATGATACAGTTAGTATAGAATAATATAGTACAATATAATTCCATAAAAGAGATTTTGTTTGTAATTCAGGTGTATTTTATCCTTTTCCAAGCTTTTCATCCTCTTCCTCCAGGGTAAATTTTTGTGCCCTTACCCACTTTGCAATCGTTAGGAGAGGGTGAAGCACCCTGTGGTAGTATTGACACAATTCCAGGTGGTGGGCTGTACCCCTGTGTTCCTATGGGATGCAGGTAGAGGTCATCAGGTGGATGCTGCCTGTTCCCAGATCCTTGCCCAAGCATCTCTGGGGATGCAGGGGCTGTAGCAGTAGCACACCAGGTGACCCTGATGCCTTCTCACTTGCACCTGGCTCTTGTTTACAAACTTTGGGTTGTAAAAAAAGCCACTGGTGCTGGAAGAGGGCAGCGGGGGCCTTTATCCCTCCCACATAGGCCAAAACAATTAAGTCATGTCAAAGAATGGGAGTGAAAGGGTCTGGGCTCTTCTGCTCTTGGCAGATCAAACCGGCTGGTGGCAGGGCTGGGAACAGCCTCCCATTTCACAGCATCTTCCTCCCCATTCTGCCTCGCCAAACAGCAACTGGACTGCCGGCTGAAGAATGAATCCAGACCCGCAAAAGGCTTCAGTGCCACATCCGCGCACAGGAAACGCATTTGATGGTCACCTGCGAGCCAAGGGGAGCAGCAGGCTGAGTTCCTCCGCCGCCGCCGGCGGTTCCTCCACTCACCGGGGCTCTCTCCATGAACTCGTCCCCGCAGAGCCGCTGCCGGAGCCGCCGCTCCCCGCCCGGTGCCGCTTCTGGAGGGGCTCCTTCGCCTTCCACCGCCGGTGCGGCGACAGCCGAGCGGGGCAGGGACCGCGGCGGCCGCAGGGGCGGCCCCGACTGGCAGTGGGGGTGGGCTGGGGTGGGCTGGCGGCGGGGCACGAACCGGACTGGGAGAGGGAGACCGGGAGAGAAAGACATCGGGAAATACAGAGGGTGACCGCGAGAGGGAGACCAAGACCAGGACCGGGAGGGGACGAGGGAGATCGGGAGAGGGAGACGGAGATCAGGAGAGAGTGAAAGAGAAAGAGGGTTCATGGAGAATCAGCGGGACACCGGAGGAGGGGAGAGGTGGAGGAAAAGCAAGAGCGGTAGCGGGTCGGTAGTGTCGGTGCTGCCGGGGCCGTTTGTCCCTTTGTCCGTCCGTCCGACAGCCCGTCCGTCTATCTGTCTGTCCCTTTGTCCGTCCGTTCCCCGCCGGGCGAGCCCTGGGGGCAGCACCGGCCGCTTAGGGCTGGGTGGGGAGGGAACCCGTCAGGCTCGTCCCGGGGCATCATTTATGTGTCATTTCAGTCTAATTAAAGACACCGTGATTGATAAATCAGCAGTAGATGCTTGCCCGCCCCCTCTTAGGGTTTTAGCTCTCATCAGGTGAAGGCCAGATGCCTTCATGAGAGCCTACAGATGCTGATCTACACTTTTCATGAATGTAGAAAATGTCGTTCTTCTATATTTAATGAATCCTGTTTATTTTTTGATGTCTACAAACTGAGCTGCTTCGTGAGAAATGATGTAACTGTTTTGAAGGAAAGAACCATCAGAAAATGACTGTCAGTGTGTCAGAGTTCCCGGGTGAACCCACCGGTGTGCCGGCAGTGCGGAACTTTGGAGTCGGGTGGATCCAGGGCAGGACCCCGTCTGGGTCTCTGTCTGCTATGGGGGAGTTCGGACCCTGAGGTCTGAGCTTGGCTGATTTCAGCTGGAGCTGGTGCCTCTGGAGAGGGACCCTGAACAAAGCGATCCCTGCCTCGCCCTTTTCCCGCTCGCAGTCTGTGCATCCGATCCTCTCACACTCTTCCTGTGCCTTGCGCTCGCCTTTCGATCCAATGGCGATTTATGGGAGGTCTTCTAACACGTCGTGGCATTCCTTCTCCATACCCACGTGGGGAGCCCATTACCTGCTTCTCCAGCTCGGTCCAGCCTTGGGGCCCTCCAGGGTCTCAACCCTCACCTGAAGGCATCCAGTCTTTCCATGTGTGGGGTGATAAAGGGACAAACAGGAGTCCTCTCCTAAAGAAACGAACATATTCCTTAGATAATAAATTTAACTGTGGTAATTCCCAAATAAGCCACGAGATGGCAAGTTATGATTGCATTAGGCACCTCATCTCACAGCAGCAATGAGGCAGTCAGCAGGAAAATTCAAATTACAGTCACTGGGATGGGGAAGGAGCGTTTACAAGAACCATTTATGAGATCTAATGTTCCTTTTCTCGAGACTGAAAATAGTTTTGAAATGATTTATTTTCTCTGCCTTTAAACTTGCTAGGGTTGACACACAAGGGCTGTTTTCCTCAATAGTTTCTGGTTTGTTTGTTTGTTTTAAATAGCAAAACTAAAGAAAATTGAGAGCATTTTCTCTGTTTCTTAAATATATTCAAAGTAGTTTGGAAATAATTGTTAAAGTAAAGAGTAATGAACCTCATTTTATTTTTTTCTTTTGTGGGAGGACTCAAGGGCCTATGAGACAAAAGCTAGAGATCAGTGATAGTATTCAAGAGTAGGAATACAAGAGTATTCCTACCTGTCCATTGCCATTCCTTGTCTGATTCTTATAGCATGATTCTTGCCAGTGGAGTTTTGGCCAATTCTGCAGTGATGACTTAGCAGGCAAAATGCTTTAGAATTTAAAAAAGAAATCCTTGTATAAAAATGTGATGTAATATAATTACCGAGTGAAGACAATTTTTATAAAGTCTATATAGCTAATATTCCAATATTTTAAAGACACTGTTTGAATGTCTGAACCATGAAAAAAATCCCTTTTAGAAGATGGAGTCTTTCTGCCATTCTGGTTGCAAACAAACACACTAAATAATGTTTTTCATTTCTTCAAGTCAACCAGTAGGCTGTCCTGCATCAAATAAATCCAAACTCAGTGCTTTGCTACCACATTGGTGCTGAAACAGGTACAGTTACTGTCTACACTAATGTGATAGTCAGAATGCTGACTTACTCAAGCAGCTCTCATTTATTTGCTTTTTCACATTACAAAAATCCTTTCATGGCATTTCATGGGGTTCCAAGAAAAGCCAAATCCTTCACCTGTATTGCTGTATTGCTCTGTTTCAAAGATGTGCAAATACCAGTGCTGAAAGGCAAGGGAGGAGAGGGCATATGCAAAAACTTGAAGGAGCAAGTGTCCAGGTTAGAAATCAAGAATAAAATCCTGGTTACATTAATGCCTCAGGGAATTCTGCCTTCAATTCTACTGATTTCCAGATCTCCCTTGCCTGTAGTGTGAATGACCTCTCAGCGTTTATCCCTGCCATGTTTGCCACTTTCTCCTCAGGTGAAACCGTTGCAGTTCATCCTGTCTGTTTGGATTCATTAGCATTTAACAATGAGAAATCCCCTCAAACTGCTGAAACCAGGCTCCTCTAGCAAGGAATAACATTTTCCACGCTCTGTGAATGTGAGTGACAGGCAGTATCATGGTACAATGCATCTATTCATGAACATTTACATCATTTATATCCAACCCTTCATCTCTCAGCAGCAGTTAACTGACTTGGTGACTAAACAGCAATGCAAAACCTCTGTGACAGTGACAAGTGGTGATAACCAGCCTGCTGACAGCCTTTCCCACGTGTGCTGCTGTGCTTGTTTAAAGAACATCATGAGCAACACTACATCTTCAATACAGCTCCATTGCTGCTGGCTTATCAGAGTTAAGCCTTGAAGGTCAAAGAGAATGTAGCTGTGGTTTTGGAATAATAGGGGTGTCTCTCCGGCTTTATTCAAGCCCATGAAAACTGTCAAATCAACTTCAACAGAACCAGGATTTTATTAAAGGCTTCACTCCAAAATGTCTTAAAACATCAGCTGCTCACCGGAAGTTCTGCTGGTGGTGGTCTGTCTCATTTCCTGTGAAAAGACAGGATACATTGGAGAGTTTGTACTCGAAATTGCTAAAAAAGGCAAAATTATTTACTTGTTCATCGTCTGCCAACTCCTTGCTTTCTTGTATTCTGATTTCTCTTTACAGTATGCCATGCTTCATTTTTTGTGTGCTTTTGTACATGTGATGTACATTCATAGAAATCAGTCTGCTGTCATGGGAGTCAACACCTTTTTTTTCCACAGAGATCTGAATAAGGTGCAGTTAGGTTTAGTTACCAAGTTCTCTCTGCTCAAACACAGCTCTGAAGTGTACCAGAAACCAGCTTTGATCCTGACAGCTGCCAGGACAGTGGGGAAAACCCAGTCTCAAGGGAATAAAACTGCCTGTGGTGTGCTTTTCTAAAATTCTAGTCCAACACCAAAGCTTAGCAAGGGGATTCTTCCCTCAGTTATGTGGTGTATATTTGAAGACTTGACAATGGCACCACTGCTGCCAAACACCAGGGACTCTCACCCTGTACATACAGCCTTGGTTCAAGTGTTTCCTGCCTTTTCTGTTGTCACCATAATCTCTGCCAAAAGAGGCAGGCTCACATCTCACTGGGTCTGTGCTGGACTCAGGGTAATGCAGGACTTGAACTGGCTAAGAGAATTCAGATGTACTTTATGTGCACATCTACTACCCTTCTGCTTCAAGGTCTGTGACAATTATTCAGGGATTAGTATTTAAAAAAATATAGCATGATAAATTTTCCCCACTCATCTATTTGGTTTATATTACTGGAATGTAATATGCTGTTCAAACTTCACTTCCCTGTGCTTGCTTGAAAACAAAGCAGTAAAGTCAAGTGCAGTTTACTATAAAAAGTTGTCTACATATGAAACAAAATCCACAGGGAAAAAAAGTTTGAATCATGAATATATGCAAAATATTAGAAAATAACTGGAGCACAGCTGTCTGGATAATAAACAGATGGAATGGACAATAAACAGCAACAATGGAATTATTTATCAATAAACTGATAAACAACTACATTGAGGGCTGAGACTCTACATATGCCCAGTTTTGCAGAAAGGATTCACACTGTCCAATTAATTCAACAAATAGGCAAGCATATGATTTTTTGGCTTAAGATAACTTATTATTCTCTTCTTAGATTAAAATCAATAGAAAAATTTTAATAAAGTCTGATTCCTAAGCCTATACTCATACCACTGCAGAAAATGTAATTCATTATTTATTATAATGAAAAACAAACAAGCTGGAAGCCTCTGTGAGATAAAAATAGGAATTATAGAAAAAAAGTTGCAGTTTAGATTACATGTGCATTGCAAGTAAAGAATATATCATAACAGATTTATATATAAAGAAAATCACTCCCATATCCTATCCATGATTACAGTGAGGATAAAATATGTGACAACTTATTGCCTTGTAAACATGTTTTATATCTAAAATACTCCATACTGTTTCCATTTCTGAATTATTCATTAGTAGTTCTATTTAGTTACAAGAAACAAAAACTAAATTTTTGTTTACAGATAGCATTACAGTAATTGTAGTAACATTTAAGCCTCTTGTAATTAACGTCATTTAATCCCAAATGCTAAGAAAATTCTCTGGAGACCATTAAATTGAAACTTTGTTTACAACTTTTGAATACCATTTGAGGATGCTAACTTTCAACCCTGAAAAAAAGGCCTCACTTTTTATTTAAATTAAACTTTCATGGATTTAAAATCCAATTTAAATATTAATGACAAATACGCTTCTTATTTAGGGGAGAAATTCATGCATTAGAAAGCATACTGATTAAACTAAATGTAGTTTTAATGGAAACAGGTAAACACTTGATTAGTGGCCAGTAAAAATCTGTTTTAATTTACATAAACCCACAACTTCTCTTTGAACCCAAGGTCTAGCTCATTTAACTTTGTGTTGCATGACATAAATAATTTTACCATTATTGTACTGTTGCTAAGGACTTTCAGCAGAATCTTATAACATAGTCTGACAGAGGGTGTATAACATTAATGTTAAAAAAGAAGTTAAATACAAAGGAGTGAAGAAATAGATTTATTTTTGCTACAGAATTAATTTTTAAGTTGTTCATCTTAACCTATCAGTGATGTTTTGTTGCATTACTTGATTCAGAAATATCTCTTGCTTTTTCATAAAGCCTGGTTTAACACATGAGATTTGCAGATAACAGATTTTTAGTAACAATGAATTTAATGTGTTGCTTTCAGTCACAGCCATGCAGCAAGTGGGCCATGTCCACCAGTGAGGAGCTCCCTGTGTGTGTGAACACAGAGCAGTCACAACAGTCACCAATTTACCTGAGAGCCCAAGGCTGCCACCTTTGATCTTGGCACAAAGCTCAATCAGTCCTTGGCACCAGTGGGTCTGGGTAATTGCCATTTTTCAGCCAAGAATTGAAGATAGACGAAGATTTCTCCCAGACAGAAGGTGCCAGGACACAAAGGCCTTGCTGCTTTTGGAGTGTTAGTGAAGACGCATCATTGGCACCTGAGAGCCCAAGGCTGCCACCTTTGATCTTGATGCAAGATTAAAATGGAACATTTAATGGAACATTTAATGGAACATTTAATTTGTCTAAAGTTGGCATCAACTCCTTGCAGCAAACCATCCTGTTCCAAGCCTTATATTATCAACTGAAATACTTAAATATAAAAAAGAGGTACACACACATATCTGGATTTTTAGAATGAAAAGAATTATAGTTGATGTCAGAGGAGTTGTTGGCTTCAGAGAGCACTAGGCCAGACCCAAGAGCACCTGCTCATGTTTGTAATATGGGACATAAAAATATCTGAATCAACTAACTCTCAAAAATGCAAGTGATACTCAAGGATGACAGTGAAAACAGAGCTGAGTGCAAGAAACATGCACCAGTCATGCATAAAGAAAAACACAGGAAGCTGGTATGCAGGACATGGAACTTGAAATTAATACAATGTTTAACATGGTATTAATGCTAATAAACTATTTGCCAAATGAGTGTAAAACACAGTGATAACCTGTTTACAAGAGTAAAATATTCTAGGAGTAGAATTCTGTCTCATCTGTAGAAACTGTAAAAATATCAGGGTTATGGAGGGCAATGAGAAAACAGTTGTGGCAATTAATCCCAGTAAGTAATTGTTGACTGAAGGATTTACAAATTCCCTGTCCTCTGAGATGAGATCGGATCTTTTTGCCCCTGGTCAGACTCGATTAAATATCCACACAAACAAAAAGGGCTTAAATGTTCTCTGAAGAATTGTAATTGATATAAAGGAACAGGAACATGTAATTATGATGCTTTGACTTCACAGCATCTCAACAGCCAGATCATGAAAGATGGTGTAAATATACACTTTGCACCCTTGCGGGTTTCTGGTTGAAATCATAAAGAAATCTTAAAGTAAGCAGGATATGGTTAAATATTTAAACAATTATCTCTAGTGAAAACCAAGGTCATATTTCTGTTTGGTTGTTCCTGCATAAACTTGCAAAGAAAACTCATCCCAGGAAGTTTTAGCCTCTGAAGCAAAAACCCCAAATATTTTGTATTTCACTGCATTCCCCCCTCCTCTCTTTCAGTTTAGGATTCTGGATATATCACAAAGAACAATAAGTTTTAGCATCAGCTATCAACCTCTTATTTAATATGTAAGATTCAAAATTCAGCAATGAGAAATCTTCCATTTTGTCAGAAATCAATATCTAATTTACCTTAGCATATCACTGGAGTGGGTTTCTGTGCTAGCTCATTCACAGCTTATAATTCAAAAATCTATTTTAAAGACATGTTGTGCAGTACAAAATATTACACACAAATGAGCTTGTTGCAGTCAACACTTTCCTTGAAACAACAGGAATATTTTTCATTAACAACTCTCATCTCAGAGACATTATCTTGTCTATGCATTAATTACACTGCCCTTTGTGCAAATGAATTTAATTCCTATGGAATAGATGCTTTTTCACTGTGGTATGTAATGTACATATAAATAAATGTGGGATAGCATTTTTATGACAGACACATAGAAGAACATACATGACTTTTCAAAACCTCAGTGCTGTAAACTGGAGGGAATTCTTATACCTGACATTCCCTGCCTCCTAGAAGGTTTCATGATCAGTTTAAAACAAGACACCAGAGAGTGGGACAAAAGTTTGTTGTTTCGTTGTGATTTCTTGCAAGGCATATCAGCAGATATTGGCATGTACTCCAACAACTTGCTATTAAACCCAAGTGACAAGGCTTTGCCTCCTTTGCACTGGATGTAGTTTGGATCATGAAGAAAAAAAAACCTGTTACAAAGAGCCAGTGATGTGCCTCTCCTTTCAAAATGCTTCACAGAAAACTTCCAGCTGCCTCAGTCTGCTGTACAAGGTGCAAAGAGCACAAAGGCCACTGAAATGCTTCAGCTGGGGGTTTCCCTACTGCGGGGAAATCTGTCTGGTGCATAAAACTGAACACAGTCCCTGTCTCCCATCATCCACAAGCCCACTAGAGGTGGCCCAAAACTCGGAGGATGACTAGTCATGCTGCACTTCAGTCCTAGAGACACATGGAAAAAAGACCTCATAGCAGTTCTAATCCAAATCTGCAAACTAACTGCCTCCTACGAAGTCTAAGAACTAGTTTTGAATGCAACTGCAGATTACTACAAATATCTTCCTTACCAAAGTAAATGAAGTAAAGTGAAGTTGCTAACTCTGGCTCAAGCCCTTTTTCCATTTCAGGGGTGAGATTATCATCTACCTTGATTTAATGCCAATTAGTAAACCCCCAACACTTTAACTATACTTATAGCACCACCATAGGTATTTTCAAAAACAGTTAGAAGGAATGTTTTCTTTAAAATATGCCTGAATATGCTGGCAGGAAGCAGAGCTGTGGCCGGCACAGGTATTGCAGACAGGCTGTTTGTTAGACTCTGGGAGGGGTTGTGCCAGTTTGAGACACCTGTGCAGAGATTCTGCTCTGTAATCGTGGCTGGGGCAGCACTGGATGTCAGAATAGTCTTTGTGGGGGCAAGAAATCCCTGCATTAGGCAGTTCAAGCAAATCAAGGTCTCACAGAGGAGCATTCCAGCCTTCAGGACAGTCTGGCTCTGCTGTTCCATGTTTTGTGAATACATCAGGTGGTCATCAGGACCTGAAATAGTAGAGAATGACCCAAATATCAGGACATCAAACCAGTAAAATGGGAGCTGGGAGACTGAGATCTAGTGTCTGTTTCTGTGACTGATGGAAGTGGGATACCAACAACAGGAGACAGTGGGCACAAAATGGGTAATTTCCAGGGTCCAAAATACTCACAGTCTGAGAAATATACTGGAACAAAGGCACAGTTGTTCAAACACATGAGGAAGACAAAGAAATTGAACCTGTATGGCTCTTATACAGCACAAGAGCTTTAAGGCTGAAATTATTGTATAAGAAAGTGGAAACCAACTTAATTTCTATGAATCAAATTATTTATTCTCTTTATTTTTTTTTACAAAATCCTGGAAAAAAAATGCTATACTTTGTGTCAAATGAACTGATTCACAGTTGAGTGAGATGAAACTGCATTTTGCTTGTTTGAGAATAGTTTTGAATCCTTTACAATATTGAAGCAAGCAGAAATTATACAGGTATTTTTTCCCCGGGGTAATTCACAAATACAGAAAAAAACCCCTCATAATCTATATAATATTCTATGAACAAGTGATTTACATGTAAGCGTAGAAAATAGAAGGTTTTTACCTAAAGAGTTTAAAATTTTATATTCCAGAGCTTGCCACAATTCTGAATCGGGATTAAGACAGAAAATATTCATTTCCTAGATCAAAACTTAAGAACTGTAAAAGCTTAATAGAAAAGCTTTTTCAATTCCTAACAGACATTTCTGTTTGTTTCATTAAAGTGTGAAAATAAGATGTATTACTCAGCAATCAGCATTTTAAAGATCCAGTTATTTGTTATGTCTTGTTTTTTTCATGCATCCTTAAGTCATTTGACTGCATTTAACCACAGAAAAATCTATCAGTAGCTTCCAAAGAGATTATAAACTTCTTAGTAGATGTTTGCTATTGCCTATCATCAGTTATTTCAAAAGTAAACCCAATGATGCAATCTCAGCTAAAATAAAATAACTTTGTCTCCACAAATTAACCTTATCAATACCCAGAGAGGAACTTACAGATTTTCTATATTTGATGTTTGGGTATGTTTTCTCTTGAAGTTATAAAATCATAACCAGTATAAGCCACAAGGTGACACTTTAGGACTACTGGAAAGAGATTATCATCTTGGCAAAATAAATAATTTTGACACTAGAATGAACTGGGCCAATTATTAAGTACACAGCAAGTGTGAAATTGGTCTGAGTCTTTTCTGAAGGGGATTGATTGCCTGGCTGCCAAGAGGCAGGCAGCCAAATGCTGTATTGACCCACAGGAAGAAGAAAGGACCTCAGAAAATTTTTATTGAGGGCTCTACCTTCCTGTTATCAATGCTATAAACCACTTTTATTTATGGAAATGAAAGCCAAATCAGAACAGTGTGCATGACTTGAAAGGCTTGTGTTTGCAAGGAGAGCACCCCCAAACTTGGCACGTAGAGGTGGCAACATGAAATAGATGAGTGTGTAGCTGGAAATAAACTATACATTCAGCAAGGCTATAGATCACTGCCACTTGTTTCAGTGACTGTTCTCTGATATGATGCAAGTGAAATAAAATAGGTTAGAAAACATCATTTTACACTATCCTCAGTGGACAGCTTTGCCACAAGCTACACAATCAATGTTGGGTTCTAACAGCAAAGTTGTTATCAGAAAATTCTTATTCAATACTAACCAGTCTTTCTAGAAAGCCACCAATCCTTCGGAAATCCTTGATATAATTTGATTAAACCCCCAACCTTTCTATAACAGATAGTGCCATAAATATTGAGCACAAAAATATACACATTTCAAAACAAGGAAAAAAAAACACCTGAGAACAAGCCTGTGATTCTTTTTCATGTCTCTTCCAGACCTTTAAATCCTTTCCTAAAATGATGTTCCTCAAGAATGCCAGCAATAAACATCTCTTGAAATGAGATGCTCCTGACATTCTAACAAAGTGCCCCAGGCTCCCCAGGTGAACAGGAACTGGCAGGGCAGTCACACAAACCGAGCGGGAGTTCAACTGTCACTGCTCCCTCAAATCATCCAGGAGCACAACATTTGCTTGCCTTAGTTGAAAAAGTCAATTTAGTTGACAACTCAACTGAGGGACCTCATGTAGCTCCTTGGAGAGGAGATGGACGGACATTATTTCTTTGTTTGTCTCTTATTTTCAGATTGTCTTGCTGAGGTAGATAGAGAGATAAAAGGACTTAGAACTTGCTTGGACATTATTGTACTGTGTGAGAAATCACAGTGCAAACCCACGCCAAGGGTTTTTCCTAAAGTCCCAGCACCTGTAAGACAATGGCGTGTAAAGTAAGAAGTCAATACTTTGCTTTTTAAAACTCTAAGCATTCCTAAAAAAGCAAAGCAAACAAGACTAACAATACATTTCCTGGGTATCGAGAAAAGTCTAAAAGCTTAGCAATACCATTTATTCTCTGTAAATTTGACAGAGCTTTATAGATTTTAAAACTTTTTTTTTTCTGTTAGTTTTAATGCATTCTTGTCTTCTAGAAAAGTTTCCTTTCCCTACTGATTTTACTGTTCTTCATTCAACAGCTACCGATTTTCTTTTTTCTCCCATTTCCTACAGGGAATAGACTGTCATGGCAGACTTTTGTTTAGGTACTTTGTATTATTAATAAGCCCTGGGAAGAGGGTTTGTTACTTAAGCTCCCTCTGCTGGCTCTCCAGCAGCAGAAACACAACAAATGAAAGGTTTTTCTCCTCCGCTCCCTTTTTGTTAGGCTTAGAGCTGGGAAACTGCTGTTGCCAAAGTTAGAGAGCACTTCCTCCACAAAGGAAGTGCAGAGAGCTCAGAATACTAATGTAATAAAGAAGTTACTGGAAGTAGAGACAGTAGCATTATGTATAAAATATTATTTAGGTAAGTCTGTACTCACTGCCTGCAGCACTCAGCTTCAGGCAAGGCACCCACAAGCTGGAAAATTAATTTCCTTCCACCCCTCATTCTCACCTCCTTATGATTTAATACCAGTTTTGTTATTGACAGTCAGAAACCTTTCTAAATTATGAATATTTTACTCCTCCATTTCAAAATGTTCACACAGTGCACAATATATAATTTGGATATTTAGGTCTTCACTAAGACTTGATACAGAATTTGCAGTTCCTCAGATTGCAAAGAGTACAGCTGCTCACAATTTGAGAGTACATTTTTAGACAGTAATCACATTTCCACTTGTCCCAAAATCTCACCTATGCCCCCTTTGGACTCTGTACACTAGAGCTAGCAGAAACATGAGTCCCCATATTTCCAAGCATTTTAGTTAGTCACAGTCACAATTAAATGTAGGCACTGTCCTGCCTGGAAATCTCCAAACATCCTAGAGTCAGATTCACTTCAATTCAGACACTACAGTTAAATGGACACATTAGGCTCAAAGACAATGACAGATGAGCTCCTCCAAAGACTGAGTTAGACTTCTCCCTAGTAATTCCAAAAGGGACACCTGATTAGTCTTCCCTTTAAGGTATCTCATCAGGTCAATCTCATTCTACTTGCCTCTTTGGCACTCAAGCTTATGGTAAAATCAAGTGTCTCTGATGTGGGAAAAATTTCCAAGACAGATTTAATAAATCACTGCAAAAAGCTCTAAAAGGCTTCCAAAACAGATTCTTGCAGAAATGAGGGCTAATATCCTCCCCATTTAAGTTCTTACTAGAATGCTGGTGTAATTTAAAAAACATCAGCATTTTACCTCGATATGTGCTTTGAAATTACATCATTCTTACACATAATTATTACATTCTTTTTGCTATGCTGTGTTTTATTGGAAAGACAAATTAGTTGCTGGCTCTTCACTTCAGTCTCAAAAGGTGTAGAATTCCTTGTCTTCATCATTGTAAGACATTAATGCATGAAACACTTCCCTTGGTTTGAAGGCCAAGAGGCAAAGCCAAACAAACAATTCCACCCTGCAAAGCAGGGAAGTAAAAATCCTTACCCTTATTCTCCATTAGTGAAGCATATCTAAACTTTGAAAACAAGTTTGGTGACATAATTTTTTCTCTGATAAAATATTTTAATCAAACAGTTGACAAAAATTTTGCTACAAATCATGATCACATTTACTTTCTAATTTCTATGTGTCCCATTTTTCTGAAAAAGTCACCTCTCACCTTTCTCTTTGAAGGCTGTCACTGACACAGGTATGAAAAAATTTTTGAAGTTGCTCCTTATATTTAGTAAAAGACTATTCAGAATAGTAAATCTGTAAGAAGAAAGATAATGGTCTGGAATACCTTGCAGGCCAAATCCTTATAAATTTTATATTTTGTAATGAGTGATGTTAATAATTAAGACAGTAATCTCTTGATTTGTAATTCATTTTAGCATGATGGTAGCCTAATTCCTTATATGAGAATCTCATTCAAGAGTAACAACACTAATTTTTATCTATAAATTCATCCCCCCAAATGCCAAAAATCTTTATTAGTTACATGGTGGAATTCCTGCTCTTCCATTCAGCTGCATTAGGATTAGAACATGGTGTTTGTGCTGAGCTCCTCTTTGCAGATAAATGCTGTGGAACAGGAAGTGAGGAATATACAACATCCTCCTAAGGAGATGAAGGAACTCTAAGTCACCTGGAAGTCAGCCAAAATCTGCAGTTTGCAACCTCTGATCTATCAAAAGGTGTGAGGACCTATTTATAGATCAGGTAACAAGTGACCAAGACTTCAGTGAAGACCAGAGTGTTCATGTCACATTAATAATCCCCTCTGCTAATGCAGGGCACTAACACAATCTTATCCACATCAACACAACGTCCTTCCTTCTCACTCTGTCTTTAGAGGTTGTGTTTTCAGTTTGGACAAGACCTGGTTTCTCTTCAGCTTAGGAGAAAGGACACAGATGGGACTTGGTGAATATTGAAGGGCTTCACTTAGATCAATGCAGTGCTTGGAAAAAGGTAAGGAAAAAGGTGGCCCAGGAGAAGTTAAACTAGTCAGCAAAATTAACAGGCCATGGATTTTAAAACAATGGAAGGTTGCAATTAAAATGCTTTTAATTAAGCATATAAATTGTGGATTTTGTGGAAATCAATGAGAACTGATGTGTTAAGAAGGATAACAGAAATTCATGAAGGAATGCCCTTCTATTGCTATTAAACATTATTGTCCACCAACATCTTCCAGGTATCAAAATCCATGTACTTCTCATGGATGAAGGAGAGCAGGACTTCCACAAGAAATAATCTCAATTGCTGTTTCCTGTAGATCTTGTTCCATCATACTTTACTGGTTATTAGCACAGAGAGACATGGAATGGGATGAACCTTTGGTTTAAACTGGTATGTACATATATTATCATACAAACCACTCACTGGTTTGTTAGCTTAAAAAAAAATAAATTCTTCTATTTTCCTTCATTCTGTATTATGTCAGAATAAAAGTATCTCCTGCAACCTTCCAAGCTTATTAATAGTAGGTGATATTTTAGGACATTGGATAAGTCATCTTGACATTTCAGTCCCTTGTTAGATAATTAGGTATTCAAAAGACAGGAGGGCTTTTACACCCACAGATAACTATCAGTGAATGGACATGCCTGTGGTCATTTCTGTCAGAATTTATAGGACAGAAAGCAGAAAGGAAGGGAAAATTAAAAAAACCAAACCCCACATTATCTAAGAACAGCAGCATTATTTGAGACAGTCAGAAACAACATTTTATATATATCACGTACACTGTTTCAAAGTAAACAACTTACCCATAAAAGCAAATTATTTCAAAGACAGAGGGAGAAAATGATTATAATATTGTGTCAAATTGTTTTGAATACTTTCTCAGGGAAAATTATCTGCAAATTATCAAATGAAACTCTTGGATTAAAAGTTAATAGATCAAGAGAGAGATGTATGTTCACACTACCACAGACACTGGAAAAATAATGTCCATCCATTCTGAAATATCATGGGTGCATCTGGAGAAACTGCATTAATAGCAGACAGTCTTAGTTGGGGAAATACACTGCAAGAGAGTGATGGGGAAGAAACCACTTTAATATACTTTTAGAATCAAGCTTGTATTAAATGTAAAAAAAAATGTAAAAGTAAAACTGGGTTGCGGACAATGATAATCCAGTCAACCATCTTTGTCGGCTGTGGCCTCTGTCAGGCAGCCCACACTGATTATTTAGTGTTTTTGCAAAAGCCAAGAGAATCCACACAAAGAATCTTTTCTTCCTCCTCCACAAATGGTATAAAATTACAAGTAATAAGTGTTATGTCAAATCATAACTTCTATTTGGTCTGCAGCTTCAAAAGCAGCTATAATAATAACAATAATAATAGTATAAAGCAAACTCTGCTACATGTTTAAATAAAAAAACAAAAACAAAACACAAACCTTATTTTTCTGCAAGACACTGAATTCTGTTCCAGCTGTTCCACCAGGATCCCAAGGATATTACTTCTCCCCTCAGGAAAACTGAAAATCTTTTAAAAATAAAATAAAATTTTAGAATATGCAAATTAACAAACAAGAATATAATTTAACATTCCTTGTGATTCACATTTTCATCACCTGATTTATATTAGCTCTGCACCTGCACTGAAAGGATTTGGAATAATTCAGACCATATTGTTGAAGCATGATTATTGATGAGAAAAAAGCACCTTGAAGGTCCCTGCAAAAGCCAAGAAGTGTTAAACACGCACATTGAAAAAAATTTGGGATGTAGAAGATATTATAATACATAGGAAATAAAGAATGTGATTATTTGGCATTTGGTTTATATTTCATTTAAGTTCATCAAAAGGACTGCCTGAAGATTTGCTCTCTTGAGGAAAAGAGAAACATTCCCAGTTTTTTTCTGTCATCAGTAAATAATCTTTTAAGTGTTCTCTGAAATATTCTCCCTCTCCAGGAATTTAAAGAAATGACACCCCTCCCAGTTGCTTTGCTAGGACAAGGAACAGGCAGAGGGCTCATAGTGCTCTTTGCCTATTGTAGAGGGGCACCTCATCTCTCAACTCTTCCCTGCCTCTTTCCCCCTTCTCTTAAAGAGCTATTTATACTTTGTAAGCCATCTAGGGCTAAACTCATCACTTTGCCAAAAGAAATGGAAGTTTTACCGTTTTCAAGGAGTGCCTAGAGGTTTAATTTGGATGGGGAACTTGTTCCTTCAAGTGTGACCATGAGGTTTGGGCACCCAATACATGGGCTACTATTTGTACCAAACTAATGCTATTTGCCAACTAGTTCCATGCAGGTTAGTTTTTCATTATATGACACTTGCACATAAAAAGTTCCTATGAATATGGCTGTGTTTTGACACAATTACAATATAGAAATATTTTACAAATAATAGTCAAAGTATTGTACAGATCATCACAAGGCAGGGATGCACTGGGAAGAGCAAGACAGCCTTGGCTTCAGGGCCTTCTGACATCAGGAGCTCTGATCTTACTGCATTGCTTTTTAGAATTCCCACAACCCTGTTTTTAACCACAGTAAACAGTTGCTGAAGCCTTAATGAACCATATGTTCAGGATGGCAAATGCTCCACTCTAAGAAAAGCCCTAAATTCATATGCATTTTTCAAAACTCCACAATCAGTTCATTCTGCACTGTAAATTGTCAAATGTAAATGTCTCTTTCCAAGAATACAAATGAAATGTGTGTTTTATTGCACATTTCATGCTGATGCACAAAATCGAACTCCCATCACTTGAAGCACTGGGGGAATGAGCATCTCAAGGTTTCCTCTGGGCTGGAATCAGGAATGGTGGCTCAAGGCAATTCCAGATCAATGATTCTATAGTTCTTTGTGCTTCCATAAAAGCCTCCTTCTGTCATACACGTATGACTGTCATATTTTTTCTAGCAGAAACTCAATACTCAGTTTCTTCCTGAACAAAAATTTTCCTCTTTTGCTGCTGTATTTAGTAATAATGATACAGAATCATGAAGAATATTGTTTCAAACTAAGAATTTGGAGTATTTGGCTTATCAGGATACTTTTAATCATGTCCATAAGCATGGTAAATATTCATCAGTGTCTTATACTATTTCAGAGGCAGCACAAGGAGTTTAAGGGGCACTACCACTGCTGACCTCTTTGGTTTCATTTATCTTGAATGTTTTTAATTTTTATTTATCCTGTAAACTCCTCAGAGTAGGTGCAATCTCATAATCCATTTGTACAGTGCCTAGCACGCTGTAGATTAGTGCCTAAAGTAACAATCACAATGATTTCCAGTAGTTGTTATCTTTTGGAATCCATTTTAAGGATTCCAGCAGAGGTCACAATTGCTCAGTGGTTCCCAGGAATTCCTTTCTGTACAGAAAACTAATTTCTGAAATAAAAGCTAGAGGGCTTTGCTGCAAACTGAGACTTTGCAGCAACCAAAGAGGCATTAGGTTATTTATTGGTAAGAAAAAAAAAAAAAGATGTAGCTAATTAATAATTGGCTCATGTTTTGGAAAGCTAATGAAGTAGTTTTGGTCTCTTACAAAAATAATTTGCCATAAAAGATAAAGTCTCTGAACTAAAGCAAACCATTTAATAGATTAACTGCATATCAGTAGGCATTTACTTATGAAAAGGGTACTTGAGTTAGAGAGGATGGCTTTCATTCATGAAAAGTTAAGGGTTTCACTATTGCCAACAGAAGAATACTTATTGTTTAAATCCTGGATTTGCATATTTCCTAACAGCATTTTCTGTATTCCTCTATTGTAGCATAGGCCTGCTTTGATTTATACAAAGTTAGGAGTCTCATTATTACTGGAAGAAAAAGGTAATTATGTCTGCAGTAGAAAAAGAAAAAAACCCAAATTACATAGTGAAATAATAAAATGGCATCAGGCTTTTTTTAGAACTAAGAAAGCCAACCAAAACAGAACAGATAATGGGATTCTAGCTGAGTCAGTGAAAGTGTTGGGCTAAAGAAAGATGGGAAGGAAAAGCATCTGGCTGAAGAGCCTCAGGGAATAAAATGGGGAATTAAAATGAAGGAGAGAAAAGCGAAGTCACATGACTTGGACTAATAGTGCAGTTGCAAAATATCCATCCTGGCAGTCTCCTCCAGTTGTCTCTCCTCAGCTTGACCTGCACCACTTTTGCTCTGCAGTCCTCGGGGTAGCTGTGGCCCAAGGCTGTTGGCATCTTCCACTCTGCATACAAGTTTGTCTTCTTGTCACTTCTTTTGTTGCCTGATTCTTATGACAGTGACTTTTTCTCCCAGTGTCTTTTAATTCTTGTACTTCTATTAAATGAAGTGTCTCTTCTTTTCATAAGTTCCTAAATTCTTTGGGCAATCTGCTGGCTGCCCATTTCTTTTCCTTTGGTTTGATTTCCTTCTTCTTCTTTTTCTATTCATTCTAACAATGCTTTTACTTTGGGGCATCAGTGGCCATCCTTTAAAACCCTCAGTTTCCTTTTGCAGTTTTACACGTGATTCTCAACCCTGTCTCAAGGCTGTTGCTCACTGTAGATTTAACCATTCAAGCAGCTGTTGAGTCAGTAAAGGCTTTGCTCTGATTTTTGTCCCTCCCTTGTCTCTGACCATCACTGGTCCCTTCTGTGATCCTTCTGCCTTTCTCTTCTTGCTACTTTCCTCACTCAATAGTTTCCATTCCAGGTTACTTTGTGGCTTTGCAAATCCCATCTCTCTGTCTCTCTCCTGTTTAAAATGATCTGTTCAGTCCCTGAAATACAGTTTTAGAGTTTGGTTATGCACAGTTCTAAAGAAAACAGCAATGCAGGTATTTCTGTTCTCAGTGTGTGACAGTCCCCACTACAGCAGCAGAGGGAAGAGAGGGGGATACAGTTCTCGAGTGAAAGGTCAGTAGAAAGTAATGAGAGCTATGGAGGCTTCAAAAAAACCTCCCTCCTGCATTTTATTTTCCCAAACTGTTAAAGAATTTGAGTGAATGAAATGTGTAGAATAACTAGGAGATGAAATTCATTCCACCAAAGTGAATTCCTTTCTTCATGTCACCACCACAAGGCAAGTTTCAATTTTAATCCTGACCAGCAACAGTGGGTTTGTTTTTGGTTTTGCTTTTTTTCTTTAACATTTCCAAGACTGATGAATAATTATGTGCATACCTGCCAGAGCAAAGTTAAAGGATCTGCCAAGTTCTTTTTGATATTACAATACATTGGGGGAAAATGAAGTCTAGCCACATTTTATTATATGTTTATTTATCAAGAATCTGTCATGCACATCTACCCTACCAGACTGCAGACTTAAAAGGTAAGAACAAAGGCTGTTTGTTTTGGGTAAAGTAATCTGCAGACTGACTCTATTGTTGTGCTTAGAAGAGACTTACATCCTCTGCAAGGGCAAGAGGAAAAAAATGAACCATCAACTCAGAGAGAATGAGATTTATTTAGCATTTTAAAGTTTCTTGAATGAAGTTTACAAAGTGCTTCAGTCTACTATTATTTATTGAACCCTCTCCCAAGGACTATCAGTTATAGTAAACTGCATAAAACTGTTTGGATTTTTCTTCTATTTCCTTTATGGATTGCTATTTGAAGTGTTTACAGAAACTTTACTTTTTAAGGTATTAATTCAATGAAAACAGAGATAAGCCCAAATCAAACTAACTAGTAACAGGTTCCTGAGTCTATAAAGTAGTACTAAAGAATTTAGGAGAAAGTGCTGAAAACCACCTTGGGATAAACAGCTCACTGACCTAACTGCAATTTTTGTGGAAATGACTTCTGAAGGTAACAGAACTGGTAGAATTCATCAAGTTTTTGATCACCTCTATGTATTTGTGCTTGCATTTTTATTTTATAGAGAGCATTATACCCATCTTGGAAAACTTTTGCTGTATTAACTTTCACACACTGATGACCCTAATCCTTTCCTGATAGATAAGCCAGAAAATCAGCCAAAACTCACTTGGAGCTGATGATAAATGTTATTATACAGATCATGAATGGGTCCTAAAAGCAACACAGGACTTGGAGAAAACTTTTCTGCCACAAAATCTCTTTGCCCACTTCAAGAACAGCAGCGTATACAAAAAAAAAAGGCAAGTTATTACTTGTGGGAGTTATTTTGCACAATAAATGAAAAATATTTCTTTCCTTTGAAAACTATCCCAATATTAACATGAAATATTAACCATAAATATCTCAGTCAGTTCATACCTATCAGTGGAGTGAAGACACAGGAATCTTCACTGGAACACGAGGATTCCAGTGCCCTGATGGTGTAACAAAGTTCTGACTGGAGAACAACACATAAAACTAGAATTTTGACAAGCTCTCACATCTTCTCCCTTGAGGTCTCCCTCTCCTCGTTGCTTCCCCCAGCAGTGCAGCTAAACAGCTCTTCAGGCAGTTATTTAGAAGCATGAAGTAGCCTCAGGCATGAAGTGCCCCAGAGTGACGTTCTTGGGCTTCAGTATTAAAACTGTTTCTTTGAGGTGTGGGCCTGTACATCACTTAATCTAGAAAAAGAGAAGTTTTCTTTTGAGGAAGTGCAAGGTTCTATCTATGATGCAAGACCTGAGGAGATGGGTAATAGTAACAAAAGCATCCAGAGGAATGAGACTCCTCAGGCATTCACCACTGACAGGGTGTATCACCCGGGGTGAATCGATGGCTGATTGTAGCCCACTCCGTATCTCTGCAAAGCTGCAACTGAGGGAATCCAATGCCAGTCATGTTGCAAACCTGTAATAGGGATTCTCAAATTCAGGCAAGGAAAGAGTGCTCACTTTAGTAAGAACAACAGCAGCAGAAGGAGAGGAAATAACTGTACACACATGGAGTAATTCAGCAACCTTCAGATGCACAGATTTTGATCTAGAAAACAATGTAAGAAAGTGAATGGGTAGAATACAGGTGCTCCTTATCTGTAAAGCTTAGAAGGAGATATCTTGCTCTCAGGTAGCTTCAGGCACTGCTGGGCCCCACTGTTTGGAGCTGTTAAACAAAACCAAACCAAGAGAATATGAGATCTCAGTAGAAGAAAACTAAACCAAAAATCAGTCATAGAGGAAGAAAGAAAAAACTAGTGCCTGCAGCAGCCTGGCCCAGACTAAAGAAAGTGCTACCAACAGGACAGATCATTCTGCAGTGAGTGCTCTGAGCAGCACGTGCCTCACAGAGGATGCTCACTCCTCACTCCTCACTGCTGCATGACCCTGTAGGGTGCAACGTGGCAGAAGAACAGCTCCTAAAGTCATAGGGCACTGGGTGTGGACAGCGAAGCACACAACTTCTTGGTGTATTCTCTGCACAGAGCATGGCAGTGTCACAAGATAGACTAAGTCATGGAGCTTGTAACAGCCTGAGTCCAATCATGAGTACCAAGATGCCTTAACCATGGGCAGAACTTCAGAGAACAGAATCTGGTGAAACCCGAGCAGCAGACTGTAGTCTCTCCCAGTTAAAGAGGGCAGCATGGCAGTGGGCATTGCTGCCAGGAGTCAGCTGTGCAGGAGCACCCCTGGGAGTGGTTTTCCTCAGAGCAAGGTCTGTGAAGGGGAGCCTCCCCTGGGAACTGGGACACAGAGACTGTCAGTGACTGAGTGCCCTCACCAAACTCCCTTCCCCTGGTGACTGTTTCTCTGCTGGATACCCCTGAGGGATCCTTTGGCCCTTTGGGTGGAACACTCTGATCCGTTGGGTGCCCTCGAGTGAGAGGTGCCTGTGTATGTGTGTGTGAGTGAGTGAGTGCAGCTTTGGACCATCATTGCTGCCCACGTATCCCCAAAGGGCACAGTGAATCTGTAACCTTGGAGATGTCACTAGAGAATCATCATCATTACCCCCTTGTGTGTCAGTTTTGGCCACTGATTTTCATTGTGAATTAAAGTTTGTCCAAGTTCATCATCTGCATGAAGTTGTTCTGTACTTCTGTGATGTCAGTACATAGTTCATCCAAAGGAAGACAAAACCCCATTTGTTTATCTTCTTTTGTCCTGAGAAGCAATTGCGACCATGTGGCATTCAAGTGTAGCAAGAATTACTGATCAATCTCTCTGACAGACAGTCTAGATAGCCATGATTAGCCAAATTAACTACCCAAGCCTGCTGTCTGAAAACATCTTTTCTTGGAACTTAGATGGAACTGGAGAGCTTATTTCTTATAAATTATTAGAACTGCAAGTGCATCTGCAGTGTATGTTTGTGAAAAAGGGCTTGTTACTCATTGCAAACAGAAGAAATACAGCTGAGTGGAGGAAAAATGATCATTTCATCCCAGTGCCAAACCCCACAGTCCTACTGATTTTTTTCAGATGGTGACACCTAGTTTGATTTTTTAATGAAAAAGAAAAAACCCATTTAACATAAGAGCTAAATCATAGTAATTCAAGACCAAATGTTGAAAATTTGCTTCTAATTTTCACCTTCAGTTTAATATTCATTATCAATTATGGTGAAAATGATTGAGTGATTATACTTTGAAGCCAGGCTGCCAAATTCTATCCATTGCTTATGGTCAGAACTGGAGGCATGATGAGGATCTGGAACACTTAGCCTTGAATGTTGTGTTTAAATACATTCTTGTGCAGTGATGTCAATACACATATAATTTGATAAATTTGGAAAAAAATAAAAAGGTATTTGTAAAATGTGTACATACATTTTCATATGCATTTTCTCTCTCTCTATATATATATAGGTATACAGGCCCATATCCACACTCAAAAAGTCATTTTGAGGTGTTTATGAAATCCCAAAGCTCTGTGTTTGGTTGTCAGGCCAATCCCAGCACTCCAAATGGATTCCTGCAGACCCAGGGTGAGAACATCAGCTTTCCTATACTGACCCACAATGAGCTTAAATGAGGAGCTGAAGTGATGAGGGTAATTTTCTCTCTGTGTGCACCTCTGTGTCTACCAAGATCATCTTTTGATTTGCATTTCTTCTATGTAATCTTTCCTATTAAGGTTCAAATCAATGCCACCATCCAAATCAAAACAGTTAATGATAGCATAGCTATAGACAACACATGCCAAACTAGTTTTTCAGATTTATGGACAAGTAAGAAAGCTAAATTAATTGCTTGTCTAGGTAATCAGTACTTAAGCTTGCAGGAGGATTCTGGAGCAGGATTTTTTTTAGTAGGGCCAAAACTATGGGTAAGCAAATTTTAAAACAAGCACACTGTTAATGGGAAGTCTGCAATGAAGAGATACCTCAGTTCTGCAGAATCCAGTAAAATGGAATACCCTGCCCATAAAAACCCTCTTCCAGAAAAAAAAAAAAAAAGAAAGAGAGAGATAAAGAGAGATAAAGAGAGACAAGACAGATTTAAATGCACAGTTACACATTATTTCCAGCTCCAACATCATGCCAAGATTCTGTGTTGAAGAAAATATCTGCTTATATCAGTCTACCTATCCATCAGGCTGGAATAACCCTGATCAGGTCTTTAAGAGGAAAGCTAAAGACTGTCTATGCAGCAAGACTTAACAAGGCCAAGGTGTTACAGCAGCGTCCAAGGTAATCGGTCTGCCTGGAGCAAGAGACAGACAAAACTAATGAGAATATTGCTGTGAAAAAAAATTACCTTTATTAGACTTAAATTTTAGGAACACTTAAGCAATAAGAGGATTTGACTTGCTCCTTGTAAGTATTGTCTTTATATTGTGGCCAAATGACAGAAAGGTTCTCATTTTAGAAATATCTTTAACAATTCATTTTTTTTTAAATGCCTCAAAAGAAAAAAAGCCACAGAGCACAATGAAAGAAAAACATTATATAAACAAACATTGCAAAATATGACATCACGTAATAGAAGACCTTTTATTAAAGAGTATAAACTTAAAAGCCAGAGGAAGCTTTTAAAATATTCATTTAAAATAAATATTTGGAATACTTGTGTAATGATTCCACCTGAATACTAATACAAGATGAGGGCTAAAACCTTGTACAAAAAGGTAAGTTTACTAAATGGATACATTGATCACTGAACTTTACACAACATTAAATTTTAATGACCTTCCATGATTTGAGAAGCCTTGGTTGTTTATGTAAGAATCCTAAAAAAACCCACGGATTTACATTTACAGACTGTTTATCTCTTTGTAAACGACAACATATTAAAAAGAAATCGAACAAAACCAGAAAAAAACTGCCTCTGATGAACAGTAAGGATCATATTGTGTAAGGCAGTAAATGCATCAGAACTCAGGGGGTAAACTTTCTCTCCTGTTTTGTTGAGAGTGAAGGAAGCAAAACATACTTTTAAAGATGTCTGTTGCTCTTACACTTCATTTACAGCATAACTTGAAGGGCCTCATTAAGGTTTACTGTCTAAACAGCAAGTTCTGAGCAACACTAAAATGCTGAGATCCTCAGGTTAGGGCAGAGCAAACACAGACCAAAACCAGGGCTGAGGGCCAGAACTGCCACATTCCAACATTAGTCCAGTCACCAACTCAAAGCCAACTCAAAATCTGCTGCAGAAAAATGCAGGTTCTTGATTTTTGGGGTGAATATTCCAAGACTTTAGTTCTCCAAAAAGTGGAATTCTTTCCAGCCTAGTCAGGTACAACCACATTCCTAATCCCCCAAAAGCTCTCCCATAGCACTAAAGATCCTTTAAGCAGCTCATCTATAATGGCAAGAAGAAAACTATTTTTTATACTCTAAGTAATATTTAAAAAAAAAAAAAAATTCCTCTTTTGAATATCACAGCCTTGCAGAATATTTGTGCCATTCTGTTCTCCAGCTCATTTTGGTGCTTGCACTTTTTCTGTTGCTTGTCCAGGTGATGTACACATGTACATCCATTTAGTGTGACAGAGCTCCCAGCTAATTATTTGAAAAAGCCAGTTCATGAAAAAAGTCGAATAACAAAGAAAAGGCAAGAAGTTGTGGGATTTTTGTGTTTTGTTTTGTTTTCTTTTCTGTTTCTTTTTTTTTTTTTTGGTGTCATTATTGTGGCAGTTGAACTGCTTTCTTTCTCTTGAAAACCCTTAGACAGACTTTGAAAGAGCGTGACTTTTTTTACCTTAAAAACAAACTGCAAATTACAATTAAAATTACAGTTATTCTTGGGATTACATGTTCCAATTGTACAGCTTTCCCAAATTACACTTCAGCAGGCTGCATTTAAAAGAAAACAGTCTTTTCAAAAATGAATTGTACTTTTTTCATGTACTGCAATGTAATTGCTCCCTTTCAAAAGGTAAACCATCAATATAACTTTGAAAAAAAGAATCTATAGATTGAAATGCTTTTAGAATGCACATAGAGACACAAAGAATGAATGGATAAATGAACTAGTAGCACTCTATGCAAGTTACCTGATGCAGAAACACTTACTTAAATAAATAAACCACTGAATTAAAAGAATTTTTTTTGGGAAAATAGTACTTTTTATATTAACAAGGGCTTAGAGCTTCCTAGAGCTGATATATGACATTTTTACAAAAATTAACACCCCACCATCAGAGGCTTTAATGAGGTCCACCCACTGCAAAGCTGAATTAAAGCTCTGAAAGGGCTGTATACCTATATGCTTTTCTTATATCCAATTTTTAATACAAAAATGTTATATATATTGCTACCATAGGTAATATTATGCAAAGAAATATAAAAACCCAGTGTGGAAATGAACAAGTTATATTAGGTCCTTCTTTAAAAAAAGAAGTATTTCAGTAAAATGAAGTAAGATTCTAATGAAAGGACCCAAATAAAATGCTGATGTTTGAGTTAGTTTTATAATTGAAATTTAAGGCAAATATTGCCATTATTGTTCAAACCACATGCTGTGTCTTCTGGTGAAGTTACACACTTCTCACCTTAAATATCCTTATTTAAAATCAATGTTCTCATAGCTTCAAACAGAGGAGGAAATTGATCTATTTTAAAATCTATGCTCAAAATGCTTTCTTGCAATATTCCTTCCTCTCTACTGGAAATATCAACTTTCTATTTAACCAGCAATGAAAGTTTAGATTTGTTTCACTTAACCCCCCCTGACAAACTGTCAACTAAAACTCTTCTTCTCAATTGACCTCACCCCAGATGGCACAATTTGAAGTTGAAGGGTGGGCTTTCAAAACCTCCAAATGGACATGAAAGTTTTGAGAGCTCCAAGTTGCACAAATTGGAATGATATGTGAATAAACAAAGGCAATTTGCAATTAATTCACTGGAAATAATCTCCAATATTGCTATTGCCATGGACCCCCCCAATGGTACCAGGCATTGAGGTACCCTCAGTGGTACCAAGCACAGGAGGGGAGGTCTCAGGGCTGTTGTGGGGGCTCAGAACCAGCCCAAAGGCACCCTCTGGGATGGGGAACCAGGGAACAAGTGGCTGTTCCCAGTCACTGGTGCCAGCTGGGGAGGGGTTGGAGACAGGAGGGGGTATGAGACCTGTGGGTCAGGGAAGGTGTGAGGGGCATCAGGATGGGTGTAACAACTTGTAGAGATATTTAAGTGATGGCAGTAACAGATTTATGACCCTGTCAACAGCCACAGGCTGTGGGGCTGGAGCTGAAACCTCACAGAGCTGGAGCCATAATGAAAATCCTGCTCTGACAAGCAGCAGCTTCACCTGGTGGCACTGGGAAGATGTGGAGCTGGGGCTGGCACAGCAGAGCTGGCAGGGAAATAAAGCACGTGGACTAGACCTGGAACCACTGTGGGGCTGGAATAAGGAATGTGGAGCTGTGAGAGGTGGGCAAGGGAAGGGCAAACAAGGAAAGGAAATGCAAGGAAAGGGAGGGGTAGGGAAGGGAGGGTAGGAGAGGAAAGGCAAGGGAAGGGAGGGATAGGTAAGGCTAGGAAAAGCAAGGAAGGGTTAAGCAAGGGAAGGCAATGCAAGGAGAGGGATGAAAGGCAAGGGATTGATGAGCAAGGCAAGACTTTAATTTGTTGAACGCAGAAGGCAGTGTAATTACAAGGGATGAGGAGAAGTCAGAGGTACTTAAAGCCTTCCCTGCCTCAGTCTTTAATGTCAAGAGCAGTTGTGTTCAGAGCTGGAAGTTCGGGACAGGGAACTGAGCAAAGACCCTGAAATCTGGGAGGTGGTTCTGGACGTGCAGTGCCAGTTGGACACACATCTGTGGGCCCTGGGGACATCCAGCCCAGAGTAATGATGGAACTGGTGAAGAACCTGCCAAACCACAAATCTAAGAATGCAGGAATATATTATATTCAATTCACAAGTAAAAAACCCCAAACTACAATTTTTAACTGCAGTTTTGGTATAAGAGAGTACTGAAAAATATCAGGACATATGGAAATTTAGTTCTTATTGAAATTTTGATCTTATAGCCTACCTCATAATTATGCATTTATTACAAATTTAAAGGAATTCACTAAAATGACTAAAATATTATCTTGTGTTCATACTGATCAGCAGTGAAAAGTACAGTTTTTGGAGTGTAATACAATTGCCTGTTATACCAGCATAATAAAAAGATTAAACAGGTTAAAATTTCTGCTTGAGGTAACCAGTATATAAACAGATACAGGCACTGTCCCATGAAAAGGAGACAGGACAAACTTTGCTGATGTCTTACAGTTGTACAATCTCCATCAGAACACTCAAACAAAAGACAAACACTGTTTTAAAACTACTGATGACACAAAATCATGTTCCCACTTAGTGAGGAAAATATACGTGACTCATCAAGAATAATGGGAATATATTACAAATTCCAAAGCAAGACTTAATGCATCTCTGATCTCCAGACAATTTTTTTTTTAATTAAAGCAAGCAAAATGAGAGCAAATAGAGCTATAAGGAACAATTATTGAATGAGAAATATGTCAGTCAGATAGTTCTGAGCAGGGATAAATCACACATACAGAGAATATTCTAAAAAAAGGCCTTGAGAACTTTAAATTCTTCCTAAATTAAATTAATAATAGGAGTTTCTGAAATATACTGAACAGCAAATAGAACTATTAATCTCAGTGGCTGACAGCACATATTTCACCCAAGGTTTAGCAGTGAGAGAGACAGGGCCACCTGGACTTGCTGTTCTAAGTGACCTTGCTGATATTCTACACTTAACTGTGGGGAAAAATATTTATCTTGAAATAGATGGCTTTTTATTTAGGAAAAAATGCCTCAAGTTTTTCAATAGGCAACCTCATAATAACCAATTAAATAAAGCAGGACAGCTTTAGGCTCATTACATCCCTGCTCTTCTCAGGACAACATAAAGTTCATCATGAGGAGGCTAAATTAGAAGTATGGGCAACTTGACACCATGAAAGGCAAAAGGGAACTGTCACTTTCCATAAATGGACCTTCTTATCACAAGCAAAAGAACACAGCAGAGTTAAATTAAAACATAACCCTGAGCCATTCTATCCAAACTCATCCCAGTCATGCTGCCCTTTTCCCAAGAAAGAGGAAAAACACCATTTTTGCTGCAGTTACTCTCGTCACTGAGCAACCTGTGACATTCTGGTCCATGAATAGGACATATTTCAGCTCATCTGGTGTTACTTTTAATTACTTTGTTGTATCAGTTTCAGGCTAGCTTTCTGAACATTTCCCCATGCTTTAAGTACAACCAGGATATTAACAGGGGTACAAGAAGGTCAAGTTATGTTAAGCTCTACAAACTGGAACAGCAGTTATTTCAGAGGAAATTAGCCAGAACTTCCCTTGGTCTGGTTCAAATATCCTACTCATAAGTATTGTGTTAACACTCACTACAAAACACTACTAGGATTTAAAACACTACTAGGATTTTAAATGGTGATGCTGGATTACAGTTAAATAATATTTTGCTGTAACATAGCTAGTCACAGGCAGCAACACTTTTAGAAAGCCTTCTCTTAAAAACAAGTAGTTTCTTCCCACCAAACCCACTGTCCTGCAGTGAATCTCACTAATCTGATATGCAGACTTCTAATTTCTAGCTGCTAGGCCAACATTTTTCTCTAAATTCTCCTCCTTTCCCCTCTATCCCTGAAGAATGACAATGTCTCTATATCTTTTGCCAAGACAAAACAACCTTTTTATTATTTTTTTTTAATTTCTTGCCTTTATAAAACAGGACAATCTTCTTACTCTTGAAAAATCTCATGAACCCTGTGTGTCTGTTTCATCCTTTATTCATCATTACTCAGCATGAGTGATTGGAACCTACACACTATCCCAGATTAGATCAGCAATTTTCTGGTAATGTTCAGCTGTAACTCACCTTGTGCTTAAACAGTAGCAATAAATTAATACAGGATATTTCACAGAGTTTATTCCAGGCATAGGCTGAGTAGGAAAAAAATGAGACTCACAACTCCCATCCTGTATTGTAATTTATTTTTATGTTAATTACTAATATCATAGTAGTAGAACACTACACTCAGTTTCTGTTTGATGCCAGGAAGACCTATTTCAAAATTCTTCCTATGTATCAATGGCATTACTGCTATGAGACTTCCATCCGATGGGGACATTTTGTTCTCGGTAACATCTGTGTGAATTCCTGAAGAAGACTAGAGCAGAATCCGTCCAGAGAAACCTCTCTTGTGTTTTTGGGGTGCTGAAGAAGTTTTTTTCACTAAGGACATTTAAAGCAATACATTAAATTAGTTGGACCATGAAATAAACCAATTATTTCATAAGCATTTAGAACTAGAGCTGCTTGGGACACATCAAAAACAAGGAGAGGCAATTGGAATATGCTGCTCAACTGATGCCAAAGTATTTCATAGGGGTTATCTGTTCTGTTATTGGAAACATTTTTTGACCAAAAAAAAAAAAATCTTGCAGTGCCTGTGCCATCAGCCTTCCAACCTTAAATTCCCACTCTGTTTCAGGGAGCAACTGCACTGGGATACTGTCCTCTAAACTAAACAATGGGATACTGCCCCTTAACTAAAGTTAATATTAGCTGACTAGAAATTAAAGCATCAGTGCAGCATTTTCCTGTAGAATATTTGCTCTGGTTTGTAAAGTAAAAGCAACAGCTGCATTAAGCTGTTTAAAATGGAAGAGCTCTTGCCTATGTGGTGTATTATGCAGTGCATACAATGCTTGTCTCAGAATTAAAATGTGGGTGGAGGGTCAGAGTGAACGGAACATAAAATATGGACACTTTCATGAATCAGTGTAACAATACAGTTAACTATGTTCAAGGCACAGTGCATGAGACTACTTTCTAAATTTCAATTTTTACTGGCTTCAAAAAGAGAAAATCACAATTAGTACAAAGACTGTGATTCTCATACTAATGTGGAAACTGTACTATTTTGAATTTATATGGAATAAGTGTAAATGTGCTCCTGAGTATCCTCTTCCTTTCACAGTTAACCCGGTGCTCACCTCCTATTTAAACTGGATTTTTTTGTGCCACTTCATTCATAAATGCTCAGTCTCCTGAGCCCTCCAGGCACTGAGTTGGGCAGAGGGCTCTGAGCACGAGAGCCAAGGCAGAGCAGGAGGCTGCATTCCCTCTCCCTATGCCCCTCTCTTTTAATTCCACTTTTCCTGTTGGAACAGTCAGAATGTTTGAGACAAAACATGCTTGAGCCTTGTCCTCCACAGTTACTAATGGAAAGTACCCTGCTTTTTATTGTTAAGGGTAAATACTGTTGTATAACTTGTTTATTCTGAGCAAAGAAAAAAAAATTGAGGGCAGAGTGTCATAAGAAAAATGCTTTAATGAGTAATTTAGTGGTAAACAAAATGTGCTTTGCTGCTGGAAAAGGGAGAGAGATTTCCCAATTCAAGAACAAAAGCATAACATTGCAAGTCATTAAATAAGTACACTATGGCTTAGGTTAGCTGTGAACAGATTAGCTTTGTGTTAATATAAATAGCAGCTATAACATTTTAACAATTTCAGCCTCATCAGAAACATAATGTAGATGCACACAGGTGTGGATACAAAACCATCAGACCTCTGGCTAAGCTGCCTCAGCTGTCCCTTTGAATAGTGTGTGCAAATAATTGATTTTCACTTAAAAAGTAAGTAAGATTCCCTTATACTTTTTAGACTTTTGCATTTTGAGCCATGGCTGTTCAGTTTATTTGAGTGCTTTTTTGATGATACCTTGCCTCTGTTATTTCAGGTAACCTTCTTGAACTGCTACAGGAAATGGACTTGACTGATTCCTGACTTCAGTGTCACCTTTGGAATCCCATAATCTTCTTCAATTACTCCTGCTGTGTCAGGTTATAAGTGGAGCCTGTCTTGCCTTGGTATTGTGAGAGAAAACCAAAACAACAACAACAAATCCCCTCTGTTTTTTTCAGCGGCATTGTTGCTTTTTTTCCCCAGCCTCCCTGAAGTGCAGTGTGAGGTGCATGGAGGGTGCTGGCAGTTCTTATGAGAACTCTAAAATGGAGCTGCTGTCACAGCAGCTGGATTTTATGTGTTTTAATGAGATTTGCTAATCTACAGACAAATATTTCAGTGAGCACTGCTTACTCAGGAGGGCATGGGGTTTCACATCTCTCTGGATAAAGTGTTGTTCCCGGAAGCATCCTTGTCCCTCTTTCTTGCTCCACATGTATTTATGAGATGCTACACCAGACTATGGGGAAACCTAGTTGTGCTCTCTCTCTCTGTGCTCTTCTGTTTTGTCAGGACTACTATGTGTGGCTTCTTACTCACCTGATGCTTTCCCAGGCTAGAAGGGGAAACTGCCTTTTTCTATCATTCTGCACATTTCCCAAGTTTAGTCATAGTTCAAGGAAGACCCAGAATGTGCTGTTAATACTGTTAACACATAATGAATATTTCATACCAAGACGAACATGGGCTTTGAGTCTAAAAAATCATGTAGTATCAAACTTTAAATTAAGAAATGAAATATATTTAAATTATGTTGAAGAAGGCTCTGATTAACAGCCATTAGCATTAAACTTGGCATTTTATTAAAAGCACAGGACATGCTTAGGAAGAAGTCTGTATCTTACTAGAAGTACTTTTCTGTATACATTTGTCTTTTACTTTATGCAGAGACATGCTGGAGCATTTTACAGAGAGCCGTAGAAGTATCTGCACAGTCTTAGAATCATAGAATCATAGAATCAATTGGGTTGGAAAAGACCTCCGAGATCAT
This sequence comes from Hafferia zeledoni, assembly GCA_035583235.1. Lineage (NCBI taxonomy): Eukaryota > Metazoa > Chordata > Aves > Passeriformes > Thamnophilidae > Hafferia > Hafferia zeledoni. Next base: position 15,459,058 of record JAWWEV010000152.1, on the reverse strand, counting down.
CAAGTCCAACCCTTGGCCCAACCCCAGTCCCTTTACCAGATCATGGCACTCAGTCCCACGGCCAATCTGAGTTTAAAAACCTCCAGGGATGGGGAATCCACCACCTCTCTGGGCAGGCCATTCCAATGCCTGAGCACTCTCTCTGGAA
>JAWWEV010000152.1:15438765-15452202 GCA_035583235.1 Hafferia zeledoni | reverse complement strand
TTCTCCCTCTTTCCCCTTCTCCCTCTTTCCCCTTCCCCTTCTCTCTCTTTCCCCTTCCCTTTTTTTTATGCTGCTTTTCTAAAAATCCTGATTAAAGTAAATGAAGAAAGAGTATTTTGACTCAGTTTTCCTTAAGAGGCTTATGGACAGGGTCTTCAGATTGTATCCCCTTGGGTCACTTTTGAGTGCAGGACCGAAGCAGTTGCCATCACATTTTCAGATACTGGGGCACAGTATGTTTGAATTACTTTTTGTTGTAATTTTATTTCATTTTATTGATTGGATTTCTCCCTACAAGTTCTTATGGGGAAATTGAAAATAGCTTTGTATTTGTCTTTAGTGATCTAATCTTATTTTCATCTCCAGGATACTTCCTTGTATTAGAGAAGAGCTTACAGCATAGCCAAGGCTGTCTCTGACTCTGTGACGGAGTTGTTTGTTCTTGGCCTTTAAGAATATTTCTTTAAATAGCTGCCAGCATCCTGGACAGCTTGTTTCCAGTTCTCATCTAATGAGAACTGTATTCTTGAAATGAAAATAGTTTTTATTGTGGTATTATTTTCTCTGTCAGTTTTTTAGTGGTGTAATTTGAGATTTCATGACTGTCATCCAAGTTACCATCCACTTTGACATCCTTAGCCTTTTCCTTGCATTCTGTGTGACATTGAGAGGACTTTCCTTTTCCCCATCAACTGTACCAGACAAACAGGAACTTGGCATTCAAGGATCTGCTGATTAGTGTCCTTCTATATTTCTTGTTCAACAGTTACCTCTGTAGTTAAAATTCCTCTTTATTGTCAGGTCTTAGAGAAAAAACTCTGCTCACCACATTTTTCTGGTTGTAGGATGTGCTGTATATCCTCAGCACTGATTGAACCTGTGACATTTTTCTCTTTTATTCCATAGTAAGTGATCCTTCAACTAGTACAAATCATTCTTTATAAACTGGACCTCAGAGTAAACATAATCCCCTTTGACATGCAGTTTTTCGTGTTCAGTCTGGAGAAGAGAAGATACTGGAGAGACCTTATTGTGGCATTTCAGTATATATATCAAAGGGGCTTGTAAGAAAGACTGAGAGGGATTTTACCAGGGTCTGACAGGAAAATGGGGTGAAGGAGTAGACTTATTTAGACATAGGGATGACATTTTTTTATGATGAGATGGGGCAGACATGGGCACAGGTTGCTCAGAGAAGCTGTGGATGCCCCATTATTGCAAGTGTCCAAATCAGGCTGGATGGGGCTTTAAGCAATCTGGCATAGTGAAAGATGTTCCTGTCTGTGACAGAGGAATTGTGGCTTAATAGTCTTTAAAGGTCCTTTCCAACCCAAAACATTCTAAGATACTGTTTGCTTAATATAACAGTTGGGGGATGCATCCAGGAAGAGTTCATCTGTGTTAGATCAATAAGAGGGTTACCAAAATGTCTTTTCAAATATCAAGTCTTGCACTTACTCCACAGCAAGCAAATGTATAATGCATATTTTGTGGTAAATGTGCCCACATATCTATGGAGATCTGCATATATTGCTGAAAAAAAAATCAAATCCATTGCTGCATGTCAGAGTCACTGGGATGATGCATCTTTGGTAGTAAAGCAATAGGAGACGGTTTTTCTGAGCTAATGTAATAGGATTTGAGAAAGAATGAGTCCAGTAAAGATTTATATGGTTCTCCTCCCTATCTGCTGTGTAGTTCTTAAAAAATGTTAATTATTTTATTGACATGAAGAAGAGACAGAAGGTTGTTTCCCATGTTGTAAGGAAGAAGTCTGAGGAGAAAGATTTGCTTTGCATCCTTTTCCATGTTAAGCCCATACATCTGCCCTTGCCTGTGACTACTTGAGAAAAATTCTTCCAGGTGATCCTCTGGCTGGGCTACAGAGGGAGGGAAAGACACTATAATGTTTTTTTCTGGCTAGATGTTATCCTACAGAAATCTTTCAGGTCTATGTGAGAATGGTATGGTCTTTCTTGAATGTGGCAGCTTCAAAGGTGTATCTCTGGCATTTTGCCTCCATGCTTTCTTTTCTGAAGCATTCTTAAGAAGACATAAGTATATACAGCCTTGGAGTTAGAGCATATTTGATGTGAACTTGAAAATGGTTAGAAAATAACTTTTCATAAAATACAGAGGATGTATCTAAATTGAACTGAGATCTCCCAAGTCTTTCCAGCTGGTAGTTACCACACCTATAATAGTAGTGTTTTCATGTGTCAGAGGAGGGAAATGTTACTTCAGGAAAATATTAATGCTCTGAAAAGATTTTTAAACCTTATAATTAATGAGGAAAATGCTAGATATGCATGTTCTGGACATATTGTACCTGGGCATCTTACAGACAGTGACATCTTCCAAGCTGGTTAACTGTTGTTTGCTGCTTTCTTTAGTGACAGGCATATTTTCTGGCTTACCCAGGAAAATGTATAAGACCTCTGTGATAAGAATTAATCTGAATGCTGAAGATTTAGGGCCTAATTATAATTCTGTTCCAGAGCAATGGGCTGTGTGAACTGCTATTACTAAACTGTACTGTGCAAACACTGCATACTGATGGAATTTGCTTGTCAACCCCAGTGGCATTTCTTTGCACTCAGCTTGTTGTTCTGTCATCCAAGTGCACCATGGGAAAAGATGAGTATCTCAAGGGAATGTGATCTGCATTTTTAAGAAGAAAAATCAACCTCAAAGGTGCCACAGAAGGACTGTAACACAGATTACTTTGCTCAAGAGATTTGACTGTGAATTTTGTATACTTCTTAGGTGATGACACAGACTTATGCTGCTAAAACTTTGGCTGAATATATAAGTTTTTGTGCCTTATTGCTGATGAAATGATTGGTAAAAGTACAGTGTTATAGCATAGGAAACAGTCACTAAATCCAAATGATTCTCAAAACTTACATTGCTATTCCGATATTTGTTTTTTGGTTTTTTTTTTTTTTTCCTCTCAAACTTTAGATTTGTGTGTAATGTACTGGCCTCAAAGAAAGAATAACATGACTCATGACAGGTATTTTAGTACAGTGTGTACAAAAGCAAACAAGATTAAAACAGTCAAAGTATAGGAAGTAGGACTTGAGCAAACTTCTGTTTACAAGTTACAACACTCAATTATCTTCAGAATAAAGAAGAAAGGGCAAGTCAAGATCACGTTGTGACAAAAACCATTATTCAGAGTGAAAAGTTGATGAGGTTAAATGATACATGAGTAGCAGAGACACAGACAAGAATGATATTAAGTTATCTGTTTAGGAAAAGAAAGACCTAATACAGCAGCTTCTCAATTTGGTGAGAAATTCTTTTAAACTCCATCAGAGTTAGAAAGACAAATGAGTCTTTGAGTATGGTCTGAAGGGATGTAATCTGTCTTTTTCAATGCACTTGGTGATGAATACAAGTTTTTCTGGTTTTCTGATAATAACTGTTGCTTGGTTTTTCAGCTTTACCTTAAGACTTTCTTCAATGATGTGTTTTCACCCTAAACTTTAGAGTTTCTAAAGAAGCAGCAGAGATGTTTTGCCTCTCAGCTATTTGTGCTGCAGAGCGGCAATTAAACTGGGAATGTTTATGTTGAAGTTTTGTACCTTTGTTTTAACAGATACAACAGTGTCTGATTTTGCTTCTCTCCAACTTTATGGGAGTTTTGCAATTGATTTTGCTGTTGGGAACAAAACTGGGCCAGCTATTTTGAGCTGTAAATATCATTGACATTTTCAAAATGGAAGTGCTGTTAAATTGCAATGCTGACAATGGATTATCCCACATTAAGCAGGTTTTCCTAAGTTTTATTATGTGTAGGCTAGTCATTATAATTCAAGATTTCTGTGTGTGTGGGAAGCCTAATATACTATGTTTTTTACATAGTCCTGTATATATGTTAATGGAATTGTGGAACTCCAGTAATGCTTCAATAAATATGCCAAATGTCTGTAGCAACCTGCTGTTTGCTGTGCCCAGATTGCTGCTTTGGAAGGAGGTATCAATCTTCAGTACTTGCTGCATTCTGCCTCTCCCAGGCTCTGATCAGGATCCATCTGTTCCACTGTATTTAGTAGCGTGGATTTTTTTATGATAGATATAGGCCTCAAAAATGTTAATCTCCAAGTGGTGCCTGATCCCTACTGTGTTGCATTTGTCAGCATAATAGTTTCAAATTGCAAAGAGAGAAAGTCATGCACTTCCAGGTAGCAAAATTGGTTTGTTGCTTGGTACATTTACATGGGTTGGGCTGTGAAAAAGGATAACATTTTCTTCTCAGTTATACCTTTATGAATCTTAAAACCTCCCACTTGTTTTTACTTTGAGTCACTGAAATAAAGCTGAAATAATTTCTTTGTATGGATATCGAATATTGAAATACAAGAGTGGATGCATACTGGGAAAACAATTTATTTGGTTTTTAGACATTGTATCTTTATTTGGTCTTTACTTTCTTCCAGCAGTACTGGACCATGTCTGTTAAAACGTGAGAAGTGTGGGAAATATAAAGTGAGCATGTGGATGGATACATGACCTTAGAGGATTTGTTTGGAAATATAATATTGTATAAATGAGCTGTTGAAGCATCAGTTCAAATTTAGATAACACATTATAGGTATGCAGGTGGCTAAACATACTGGTTCTGCTGGAAATGGTTTTACAAACATATTTGTGGTCTATCGCTGCCCAAAAATAGAGCTTTGTTCCTGACCTGGTATGCTTATAATAACAGAAGGCAATATTATCTGCAAATAGGCAAATGTTTTCTGTGATTGTGGGTTGGCACTGTCAGCATCTGTGCTTTGAGTCATGTTCCTACACACTGAAGTTCCTCAACCTGCTAATGGCACTGGCGAGGCAGGACTCAGCTGTCTGACAGGGTGTGGGGTGTGGAACTCACCATAAACAGCATTACCAAAAAGAACCCAGAAACAGCCATGGCAAACAGAATGCCTCACATTTGGCCTGTTGTGGAAATGCTTTGCAGGGAGAGCTTTTGTTTTGAAAAGGGGTATTAAGAATTAAATTTTTTTGAAATTCATACGAACGTTTATATAAAAAATGAAAATATATAAAAAAAAATTACATGAGTGCTTGTGAATGCCAATTAAGATATGTGTCTAAATACTAAAGGATTCTAGAAGATAGCATTTAGTCCTTTAGTTTAAACTAAATGATCTCAAACATTCAAGTTATTCTCTAAATGGTCAAATACCTGGCTTGGATATACTTACCAACCTCAAGGCTTGAAATTAATCATGAAGCTTTGTAATAAATGATTTTTTTTCTTTCAATGAATTATGCAAATCAGCATAAAATTGAAATTCTAAATGGAATATATGCTTGCATATTTTATTTGCATATTTTAAATGTTTTCAGGTTAAATATGAATATTTCATGCTCACATATTCCTTATAAATAACATCTAAGACTTGGTTAATAGGATACATGAAAGATCCCAGCTGCACTGAGGGACTGCCACATCAGTGCAAGGCACCAGCCATGAATCACACACTGTTTGCAGCTTTAGGAAGCTGCATCACTTCAGAGGGGTGTAGGTTCCTTTACCTTTCAGAGGTGAACACTTCCTTTCCTAGCAAAGGTAAAGGACAGGGTTACTACAGACACATTGACCAGAGTGGGACTGTTTGACTGGGAGCTCATTCCATGGCAGATGACCTGTTTGCTCAGATGTTCAGCATGGTGGGGCCAAAGAGAAGCAATAACTCTGCTGTGTATTGGCTTCATTTGCTGGTGGGACTGCATGGGGGACACACCCTGAGCTGGTCCTGCTGGTCACTTTGATGTTCTTGGCTCACACAAACCACTGCCACTGCTTTAAGGGCTCTCACCATTTGTTCTTACTATTATTTTTTTTTAGCAGTCATGAAAACATTCAAGGTTCTCCATCTCCTTCACCATAAACTTCTGTTTCAAGGACTTAATATTTGTTATAAGTCTTTTTACAGCACTGGCATATGAAAAAGCAGTTTCAGCTGATGTGTTCTGCACTCAGGAAAATATTTCCATTTTTTTAAAGTTTAGTCATAAACTTGGCATCTTTGTGGTTTTTTGAATTTGTCAGAGCAGTAGAGATTTTTAACAGCTGTTGGGAATTTTTCAATATCAAAATGTTAACTTTTATTTCTAGGAGGATATTAAAACTCACTTTATTCAGGAAGAAGCTATTTTGATGTACACTTTTTAGGCCTCTACAAATAGTTACAGTTAAAAAAACCCCAAACAGTAGAGCTAACCAACGTGAAAAGCAGAGAAGTATCTAAATAGAACACAAACTAAAGAAATAGGAAGAAAAACAGCAACCCTCCTCCAAACTACAGGGGTGTTCTTTTTTTACTTTTTTTTTTTTTGTCATTTTTGGTTCTCTCCTTCTTCATCTCACACTGAAAAAAGTTTTTAATGTAAATTTTTAACCCCCATACCACAACCACACATTTAGGTGTAATAAATGCATAAAACACATAAAGAATATAGGAAAATGATTTCTTTAGTGCTTTTGCTGTGCTGCAGGTCAATAGATACAATCTGAGTGTATGCACAATATTTGCAAGCTGGGACAGTGCTGACTGGGACAGAGCATGGATGACTTTTACATCTCTAGCATTGCCCAAGTTCATCTCAGTCTCAACTTGCAAGTTTGACCTCTGTCTGCCACAATAGCATTTCTTGCACTTTCCTTTGAAGCATCAGCTCTGGCTGTTAGGAGGAATGGGATTCTGCCAAACATGTGCCAGTCTAATACTGCAATCCTTGCATGCCCTTTTATATTGGGAATAGAGTCAATCTATAAATTACTTGGAAGCTTTGTGCTGGTCTTAATACATGTTTAATCATATTAAAAAAAAAAAAAAGTCAAGTAGTATTTGGGATTTAGTTTTATTTACTAGATTTCTTGTAAAAGTAGAAAAGAAAACACAATTGCATTTTTTTCCAACCTAACAGCAAGCACTGAAGGCAACTGAATAACTCTGAATCACAAGCTACCAAAATATGATATTGATAAACAAAATCAAGTATTTATTTCTGAGTGGCTTTTTTTAAGGATGATTTTTCTAAAGTAGAAAAATTACAGATGCCTTGTATAGTGATGTATAAAAAACAACTTTGAACACTTCAATCCTGACATATTACTTGACTGAAGATAACAAATAATCTACTGAAGATTATGCCTGATGTTCCCATGAGCTTTTAAAAAACATAATAAAGTGAGCTTGTGTGGGCTGAGTGCTTAGGTAAGGCATGCCTGCAATTTGGTTGAAACAGCATAGAATTCTCTTTTGATATGGGGAATTTTCACCAAATGACACCTGGTAAAATCCCTGCACTTTGTGATGGTGGCCTTCATTTTCCCTGGAATAAAGGGAGAGTTTTTCCTTTTCCTGAGTACTTTGTTGGATTACAACTTTCCAAAGAAAAAAACCTACTTTGTCCTACACCCACTGCTCAGATAGGCCATATATAATGTATGAACTGATTTTTTTTCCTTTACCATTTTTACAGAAGCAGTCTTCTAAGCAGTAGGTTTGAAGCCAAACCATTTTCTGTATCCAAAGCCAGGGAGTGTACCAGGATTTGACCTCTGAAAACTTCAGTTACACTTAAAATATTTTAATTTATCTAATGATGTTCAATCCTTTGCTATACTTTAGCCACTTTTTAAAGGATCTGAAAGTTATAAACGTCCATTTCTGGGGCACCCAACACAAGAGAGTGTGACCTGTTGGGATGAGTCCAGAGTAGGACACCAAAATGCTCAGAGGGCTGGAGTACCTCTTCTATAAAGACAGTCTGAGAGAGATGGGGTTGTTCACCCTGGAGAAGAGAAGGCTCTGGGGAGATCTTTGAGCACCTTCTAGTGCCTAAAGGGGGTCCAAGAGAGCTGGAGAGGGACTTTTGACAAGGCCATGTAGTGATAGGGTAAGGGGGATTGGCCTTAAACTGAAGGAGGGAAGATTTAGATCAGATGTTAGGATGAAATTTTTTACTCTATGGGCAGTGAAGAACTGGAACAGGCTGCTCAGGAAGGTTGTGGGCTCCCTCTACTTTCCAAGTGTGTCCAAGGTCAGGTTGGATGAAGCTGTCCCTGCCCGTGTAGGGAGTGTTGAAGCTAGATGACCTTTAAGGTCCTTTCTAACCCAAAGCATTCTGTGGTTCCACCATTGTGCAGAACTGCTCAGCAGCTGTTTGGCCCTCAGCCTGTACGGATGGATTTTTTCCATCCTCTGCACAGGACACTGCATTTGTCCTTGTTTCAGCCTGAGACTCCTGTCAGGCTGTAACTGCAGCTTCTAGAGGTCACCAGCTGGTCAAGCACTCCTCCCAGTTCCTATAAGTCTCATTTCAGGGTCTGACAGAACTTCTTCAATCTACAGGAAGATACTGGTCCAGTGCACTGATGTAGATCCAGCTGCTGAGACGCTGCCCCTTTTCTCAATTGCAATGAATACTCATAGTTCAAAGATTCAAAAGTGAGGGAATGATTGAGAGGTTTTATGCAGCTCAAGGCAAGTCAGTTGATACCTATTCAAGCCCCATACTTTTGCTGTTCTGCCCTGGGACCCACAAAGTGGGAGTAGGGGAGCTGAGCCCTGCTGCTTTGCATGCCCAGTATGATGCTCTGTGGCCAGCAGGTGTTCTCCATGTTTCTGTATGTGAGTATACATTATTAGTTTTTCTATGCTAAGCAATGTGCATCAAAGAGAAATACAAACTATACTGGATTTTCTGACATCAGTGAATTGGTGAGTTTATCCACTGTAGTATTTTCTCTTCAGAAAGAGGTGATAAAGAAAAGCAGAACTGTTTCTGTGTGATTGAAAAGTTGTCATGCACCATTCAGGTGAACAATATGGTTACTGGATATTGTATTCTGGTCTTACTGAGTGAAACAACACAGCTACCCTCACTGGCCCAGCTTGTTAAATTTTAGCTCTTTTAATAACTTCTCTTATCTCTTGCATTCAGTGGTTAATGGTATTTGAGCAAAAAAACCTGCTCCTTGGTCTTCAAAACAATTTTACAGTATTGTGCTCATCAACACTGAAAACTCAATGTGAGTCACTGTACTTAAAATGTACTGAGATGGAGAAGTGAAACAATAACAAATAGAAATTAAAAGTGGTAGAAGTACACAATGTCTTTTTTAATAGCTCTGAGGCATGATGTGGTTATGTAGCAATGAAAAGTTACAGCTTCTCATTCTTTTTTATTTGAGACAGTGAAATTGCATCTGGAATTTCAGGGCAAAGAGTGGAGCACCTTCACATTTCAAAAACACCACATCTCAGTAGCTGCTTTTTCTCTGGTTTGGTAGCCTGCACAGTATATTATTAAATTCCTTTGGGAATTCAGGTATGGTTTGCAGAGGACTTTAAGGGATTTAGGCACTGATGCTCTAAGCTCCTTTGGAAAGCTTAGGTAACTCATAGCTCGACATTGAGGAGTGGGCCATAGGTTTTCCAAAATTTATCCCAGTGCTCTGACATACCTTTGCAACCACATGATGGTAGAACTTGAGTTCCTTCCAGAACCACATTGTTACCTCTCAACAAAGGTTAAGAGGGTCTTGTTTTCTGTCTGATGGAAAACAGGAGCAATGAAGGAACTGAAGGGAGTACAGGGAATTTTCTTGTGTTTTACAACTTAGAGAGCTACAAAACAGCAACCAGGATTTCAAAGGCTGCACTTTGAGTCCTGTGTCCAGTTCTGGGCCCCTCACTACAGGAAAGACATTGAAGTGCTGGAGAGAGTCCAGAGAAGGGACCAAGATTAAATTGTTTTCAGGATCTGTATGTCTGAGGCTGCTGTGGGAACCCTGGGACAGAGCTGGTAAGGGCACCTGGTTTGACTGAGTGTGGAAGGAGCAGATGCAAACTTGGTCCCAGCTCAGCTGGGATAACAGTGACTGCCAGAGTGGCTCCTTCTTGGTTGAACAGGGAAGGTTCCTTAACACAGGGAAGGTTTAGACTGGGTATTAAGAGAAATTTCTACACTGAAAGGGTGGTCAGTCATTTAAACAGACTGCCCAGGGCAGTAGTGGAACCACCATGGCTGGAAGTGTCCAAAAGCTACATGGATGTGGCATTTGGAAATATGATTTAATAGTGAACATTACGGTGCTGGATTAATGGTTGGACTCAATCATCATAGAGGTCTTTTCCAAACTTAACAATTCTATGATTCTATGGCTCTGTACCAGCTTTCTTTTCAGACTGAGTAGTGATAGCCACACAACAAAATATGCTCAAAACTGAGAAATTGAAGAATTAATCTTGCAGTCCTAAGAGAATAATTTAGAAAGGTATCAAGAAAATAATTTACAAAGTTATCAAGAAAATAAGGGAAGGGCTTTCCATGGGGCCACTGTTCACATCTGGTGTGAAATCCAGCTGAAGGCAACTTGAATGATTCCATTTTTCAATGTCTGTCATCTCAAAGGTCTCCGCTGCTCTATCCTGTTGTCAGCTTCAGCTGAGGAGCTGGTGGGTTCATGAGAGAGCTGTCACTACCTTCTGATCTAGACCATGGTATGTCCCAGTGAGACAGGACTGGCAGAACAGCACAGTCAAGTTGTAGTTGTCACTGCCTGCAGCTGGAACTCTTTGGTATCCAGAGCTGTGGGCACAGAACTGCCCTGAGTTTAGGATATGGGAAGGGAAGCAAGGGCTGCAAAGCTAAGTTAGCTGTGCTCTGAGTTTTTGTGAAGCTTGAAGATCCCAGTCATTTCTGAATATGTATATGCTTTATCTAAACAGCATACAGTTTTGCTGACCTAGGCAGTGTTGATATTTCTACCCTAATTTGTATGTGTTTCTCTGTGCAGAGCCTGGTTTAGTTCTAGGAAAATGGCTGGAGAGCTGCTGAGTCAGTGCAGCTGGGATAATGAGTCGACCTACTTTTTCAGTCTCATTGGGGCATCCATGCATTATTGGAAGGAAAAATTAATTGCTAAAGATAAACCTTTCCATGGTAAAGTCAGTGTGTGGAAATCACTTCACCTATCATTGTACTTTTTTTTCCTTTGCATGATATTTGTCCCTAAAACCAGCCATAAAAGCAGCCTATAGCAATAATACTGGGAACAGTACGAGCTGAGAAAAATATTAAAGTAACATCTATGTGCTACAACTGTGCAGCCCAAGGTCATAAAGCAAGTGCTCTAAGCACCAGAAGATGGGCTACAAGAAGCTACTTTTTTGTAAACTTTGCAATGGAATGGTGAAGAAGTGAAAAGTCTTAATTCATTCAGTATGTTTTGATAAAAGTTATTCACTTTTAAAATGGGCTGTAATCTTGTGTCTGACAGGAAGCAATAATCTTTTTTTGTTTCACTGAGTTTTCCCAACCTTGTCCCTCAGCACTGTGGGCACAGCACCCTACAGTGTCCTCTCCTTTTGCCACAGACCTTCCCCACCTACCTTTGAGCTGTTGTGCTGTGTGAAAATGAGGGAACCTTCCTGAGGGGGCAGAATATGGATTGACTGGGGCAAGCCCAGTGTGGTGAGGACAATGAAGTAAAGAAGCAGCCTAAATCTACTTCTGCAGGATTCAGAGGGAGGAGCAAGAAGGAAGGGCATAAAGATGTGGACATAGTTGTAGACTGCTGGGCTGGCTGCTGCAGGTGTGTGAACTCCTGGTGGGCCAGAGCAGTGCTTCTTCTGTAGCTGCACTCTGTGAGGTGCTGAGGAGGGGACTGCTGAAGGTATCCCCCCTTGAGCATCCACCAGCTCCAGTGTGGGGTCCTGCACAGGCTGCAGCTGGATGGGTTATCTGCTCCACTGGGGACCCCCATGGGCTGCAGGGGAGTCTCTGCTTTAGTGGGTGAAGCACCTCCTCCCTCTCTTCTGCACTGCCCTGGGTGTCTGCAGAGTTGTTTCTCTTGCATACTCTCACTCTTCTTTTACAGCTCCTCTTGTGCTGCAGTTTTTTCTCCTTAAATGTGTTATCCCAGAGGCCCTACCAGTGTTGCTGATGGGCTTGGCCTCAGCCAGTGGTGGGTCTGTTGGAGCTACCTGGCATTGGCTCTGTCAGACATGGGGGAAGCTTCTGGAACAAGGCTAAGATATGTCTTGAAAGGCCATTTACTCCATTCATCATCTGCAGGGCAAGAGTCAATGGATGTATAAATAATTCCTGAGGTCAGTTTACTTAAGTTGTTCTTAAGTGTATTGGTCGGAGAAGTCCTGCAGTGACCACCAACTCCAGTCCAGTGATATACTAACCTTAATTTTGGAAAGCTCATGTTAATGTTCAATGTAAATCATCTTGCTTCAATTTAAGCATGTTATTTTATTCCATTAACAGAGTACTGTGGAGAACAGTTCTCTTCCTTTTTGCAGTAAATTAATATATATGGCCACATGTTTTGCTTCAGTTGCCTGTAAACTGATTTCTTTTAGTGAGGTCATGTTTTTTAGAAAATAATTTTTGGTTTTTTTACTTTGTGGCAATATAATATTGTGAACTGATGTTTGATGGTCAGTGTTGATGTCTTGAACATTTGTTAATTTTCTTTGGGGTTGCCAAGGGATGTCCCACATTGAACCTGGAAATCTCATTAGGTGAAGTGGACAAAATGGTGATCTGGAGCAAGAGAGGTTTGGGTTTTGTTCCCGTAAGAACTTTTATATGGGCTTTAAAAAAGTTCTACCTTGAAAGAAAAATTCAATAATGTAATCAAGGTGCTGAGAAGGAATGAATTAAGGACCTGGCTAAGCATGATAGATAAGGAGTATTTCAATTCAAAAAGTTGAACCAGTGTGCTCTTAATATTGCTAGTCAGAGATGATTATCTCCCACACTTAAAAAACCCCAGAGATGCATCCTAGTGATAAACCACTCAAAGGGCAAGAAGGGCATTCTTGGTTTGTGTATCTTGTTTTGTTTTTGAGGCAGATATGGCTATTACAAAGTGTGTGTTTCTTAGCATTAGAAAAATAATTTACAATAAAATATCATTAAATGCCTCATGGAGAATGTGAGGAAAAATACCCCAAAAAACAACTGTAGAAATTGTAAGAAGAAACGAAGCTCTATTTTACTCAAAATAATGAGCAGAAATCTATGAAAAAAAAAAATCTTGATTTTTAGCTGCATGTCTTTTATGTACTGACTCTTTATTCTAGGATATGTGTAGAACTGCTGCAACAAACAGAAGTTATATCAGTAAAATAGGCGTGAAATCAGGGTGATGTAACTTCCAGGAAATTACACATTCACTGAGACATAATTTGGCCAGAATTTACCGCTTTATCTTAGAGTTTATCTGACTTTGTGGGGTTGTTTCAGCAAAGTGACTCACCTTTGGTAGTGGGGTGTGGGGGGTTACCTCAGCAGGTCTGTGGACCCCCTAATATTTGAGGAATTGATATGGAGCAGGTTAGAGTGTATTCTTGGATGAAAGCAGTTTGCAGTGCTCCCCTAAAGGGGAAG
>JAWWEV010000152.1:15422201-15438665 GCA_035583235.1 Hafferia zeledoni | reverse complement strand
TAAAAGTAAAGTTGTAACTTAGAATAAAGTCCTTTATCCTCGGTGTAAGCTTTCTGGTCCAACTGTTGCCTGAACCGTCTCTGCCTCCCTGACCGCCACTATCTTACCATACCTTAAGAAAGGGTGACCCCCACAGTGGGGGTAGGATAGAGCACTAGGATTTAGCATGGCTTGGTGATGGTGATAGACATTCCATTGACTTGGGGGTGTGTGTGCCGTGTGCCTGCTTGGATTCATTGCTAAGCTGCTCCTGGGGCAGCTGCCAGGAACACGCAGCAAAGCCCAGTTCCCTGCAGAGGGACTGGCTTTGATCCTGGAAGCAGTGTAGTGTGTCCAGCATGCCCAGTGTGCTGCCCCAGGGCTCTGCCATCCTCATGGTGCTATTTCTCTAGTTCTGGAATGAAGCTTGTGTTGGAATTAGCTGAGCTGTCCCAGCATGGGGCACCCTTGCACAGCGTTGGAATCTCCTTAACATGCAATGCTGGCTGATACCTGTGCAGATACATCTCTGCACCCTGAGCACACTAATCAGGAAAGGGAGCAAACATGTGAGCTGGTGTGGAGGGTGGCACTGTAGAAGAGATGGCATCAAAATCACAAGAAATGAGTGGCCAAAGCATAGCAATTTAAGGGGAAATGTGGGCATGACAATTACATGGATGGCAGCCATTTCACTGCTGAAGTCACCCTGGTACCCTGCTTTTTTCTAGAGCACAGGAAAGAGTACAAATTAACGATGCCAGCTGCCTGCATGGAACATATTTCTGCTATTTGCTGTGTAACAGTGTCTTTCCTACAAAGCTACTCAATTTGCAGTGCTAAGGGCAGAGCTCTGTGTTCCTGCCAGGCTACCACAATGCAGCATCTGCTCCTCTCCTGCCAGCAGAGTTTGGCAGTAAATCCAGTGAGTTTGGCACAGGAAGATCAGGGCAGATTTTCTTCCTGGTGTGGAACAGGTTTACCTGCTGGCCTGAATACACCTAGACCATGAACCCTCATTCTGGGATCTGCTTGGATGAAAGAAAGAGGCTGCTGCTCATCCATTCTTCTAGAAAGTGTAACTTCATGGATTTTTTTCAATTTAAAGCATTTTCCGGCAGTTTGAGTTTATGCCCTTGTACAGTGTTCCCAGGGTTACTTTGTATAAAGAGTTTTGGAATATGTGTCCTTCCTGGCTCATCTCATGATCTCTGGTGTTATGTGAGTCCTCCTAAAAAGCCTTACTTAGGTCAGAAACCACACCCTTCTCTGTTCCTACTACAGCTTCAACTGACCTACTTTGTCTGTGTGTTCTGATTGCCCTCTCTAGTGGGGAAGGAGCAAATAGAAGTTTTTCTATCTCTGTGGACTGTTTAACTGATGCTATGTTTCAATATTGAATATTAAAGTCACAGAGGTGGCTTGTGTAGCACAACAATAAACATTCATAATTCTCCCTCACGTGAGAAATAACACAACCATGTGATTTGACATAAATCTTCAGCTTACTCTAGACATATGTAAAGTTGCTCATTATTAGTTTGTTCTTCCACAGTCATTTTTTTCATTCTCCTCTGAGAATTCTGCCTGTGATTTCCCTCTAAACTTTCCATTATATATTCTGTTTCAGTGTAGTTCTGAAAATTGTGCATTTTTGATTCTAACCAGTGTTACAGATGTTCTGACAACAAGCTCTTGGACAGTGTTTCACTTGGAAGGTTTAAGCATCTTCTAAGTGAACCATCTTCCTTTGCTCATCTTGGACAAGCTGATTGGGAAGAAAACCTTTTTTATTCATATGACAGAGCATATTTCCAATTTAAATACATGCATATAATGACTAATTAGATTTCAGTATTCATTTACTATTGATTTCCACTCCCCCCACCCCTGACACAGATGTGCTCTTGCAATCCTGGAGCTGTGAAGCTGTAATATTTAGGAGTATTTGGGACATAATGCTAATATTTTTAATTCTGCTCAAGGTTTCACTTGGGCTGTATGTTGGTGGATTAACATGGTAATAAGAATGACTGAACACATCAAGAGCATGAAAGAAATGACAGGTAGATACACAGAAACTGCAGTTTGAGTTTCCTTAGTGGGAATGGTTCACATGGTCTCAAAGTGTTAATGAACCTCCACAGATGGCTCTGAGGAAAATACGGTAAACTTGTAAAACACAGCCTGAATTCTGTGTGAGGGGGAAACTCTGAAACCAACCCAGGTTAGGGAAATTCCTTGGAGTGACATCAGGTTCTCTAGGCCTGATGGGTATTTTAATCCTATCAGGGTTTAATCTATATTGTGGATGCACATGAGGAAAGAAAATATAATTTTGGATAACAAATGCTCATGGTGTGCTCTTGACTTCAGCTAAATTCAGTCGCGCTTCATAAAGGCTAAATCTAATGGAGATATGTTTTTCCCCTTGTACTTTTACAGGTCTACTTACATCTTTTAAGGGCAGCACAAGGTAAAATTATCCTGCTTGTGTGTAAAATATTGTACTTCTTTTCATGTGTTTGCAAAAGAAATTCTTGTTTTCTTTGTTATTTTCTGAACCTTGTCTTTAATTACATGGTATTTTTTTCCCTATTTGTATCTTTTTCAGTGATAGTTTGTACTTGGAAGCATTTGTATTTTCAAGAGCAACTGCAATGCAGTCTATTTAAATGCAGAGCAAATCAGGTCTGGTGTAATTGCAAAGAAAACACAGTCTAATTGTAAGATATTTCACTTATTTTTAATCATGTACTGGCAATAGAGCTATGGTGAAGTGTAACTGTGAGGTGCTCTGATGGTGGAAATGTGTCATTATATATACAGTGAATTTTTCTCAGTAGTGCTAAATACAACATTTACCAAACAGCTAGAGACTAATCACAGCTGTAGTAGTTTCTGGGTGCTACAAAATTTAGGAGGAAATGCTCTTTTATTACTTATAACACTGTTAATAGGAACATTAGACTTGGGTCTGGTATATGTTTACATAACATTATTAAAAATAACACCCAAGATTACTGAAATGAAAAATTTGTTTATTTTGCCTTGATTGTAAATAAGTGCTTTTTATTTTGGTTCTTGCACTTTTCCATGTGTGTCCACTTTTCACTTTGTGGGTGGGTTGCTTGTTTTTTTTAAAATTTTGTTGAAATGTTCCTTTAGGCCTTTTGATGGCAGTTCTGCAAGAGGATAAAACAACTTTTAAAATCTCTCTAACCATTAAACTCTCCATTTGTCCAAACAAAAGCCCCATGTGTTACATTGTTTGATGCTGAGCATTTTTTTTTATACCTTCATAAAAAGTGAGATCTGCTTAGCAAATGAGATTTAATAGAAATGAACAAAATATGCTTTTAAATAACCTGATCTTAAACTTTCCTACTCTAGATACATCTCATGCCTGCTTCACTAGAATTCCTGTCTCAGTGAAAGATTTTATACTAAAGCAGAAGAAAACCTATCACACTTTTAAGACCAAATCTGTTTCCAAAGCTATCAGCAACTTGATAGATTTATCATGGTAATTCTTGAAAATCATGCTGTTAAGTGCATAGACTACTTCTAGTTCCAGCTATTAAAGCTATTTTTGCAGTAAAAATATCTTTGTGTTTCCTCTAGTCCTATGTGTCTTACTAGGGGAGAAAACTTGTGGGGTCTTGTTGTCTGTGACAGAAGGAAAACCATTCTCTCGGATCTCCTTCATGTGCCACTTCAGTCCTTCCTTGCCATGGAAAGGCCATTGAAATACATCACCCCCCTCCAGAAATTTAGACATTTTCTCACTTAGAGAAAGGATTAAGAAGGGAGTAAGAAAAGAGAAAAGGCTTTTGGGCTCATGAATCTCATCCTGGCTACAAACTAAAGTTCTTGATTGTTGAGATACTCTGCATGTTTCTCAAAATCAATTTCACCTATTATTTAGGTATTGATGGGATCCAAATTTCTTCCCTGTGTTTTTGTGGGCTGAGTGAAGAGCTAGAGCTTTTAGTTACAGAGACTGAGAGAGGCAGAAAAAATTGTGGTGCATTTTTAGTGCATTGTCAGGAAAACAGAAATGTTTTCCTGTGTAAGAAGAATCAATTGCATTGTCTGAGGACCCCCAGTGAGTGATAGTGGTTCTTCCAAGCACACAGAATTGTGCCATTATCATTAATAATGTAGGGAATTAAATATTTTGCAATTGATCATATAGAACCATATCTTAAGGTCTTTATTACTTCAATAAGTTCCTAGTTTAAACTTGTCTTTACAAATACTGATATTCTATTGTGTGCACAGCTGGTCTGTGTAACAACCTGCTTCTTTGACCATCATCCTGATGTGCTTTGCCTCTTTTATTTTTTTCATTGCTACACCCACTGGATGCATCACCTTAAATTAGCTTTCAAACTCCTGAGGGATGGCAGTGTAAGAGAGTTTGTATTTGGAGTTTCCAGCATCATTCAGTAGATGTAAAGCATAAAAGAGGCTGTATGTGCTCCCTGTGAAATGATGAGGCAGAACTTGACTAGGAAGTAAATAGGAAGGAAGTACCTGTGAGTGAATCCAAATGTTATGTGGTTTAACACAGCGTCTGAAGATGTAAGTGGTGCACCTTTTCCTGTACAGCAAATGAACAGGGCAATTGATGTATCAGCTGCTGCAAGAGCTGATGTAATTTGCTTTGTGAAAGGAAAATTTCAAACTCCCTATTTTAAAACATTTTTAATAGTTTTATTTTTAATATGTGTGAATCTACTGAAAACCAAAAATGCTTATTTTGAAATCATAGTTTTTACTTTGTAGAATAGTTGCAATTTGAGAGCCCCTCTGGTAACTTCTTTTATTGTAGGCCCATTGGTTAACACATGATGCATTACAGTCAGTCTTCTGTGGGAGAGGAGAAACTTTAATAGTTTACCAAGAAGTCTGGTCTTGCAAAGAGAATGGGAACACAAGGCAGCAGATTGTAAATTCCAAACATAATTCTAGTATTTCCAAATGTAAGTGATGCAGTGTGATATTCCTCCTCTTGGTAGAAAGTCAATATTCCAGAGAAATGCTGAATTTCAGTGGTGTTTAAAATGACTTTAGTTGGCCTTATCAGTGTGAATCCTGCTGCTGGTGGCACAGCTGGTGTTGGCACAGCTGGCAATGACTGGTGTGTGGTAGGTGGGGCTCATTTCAGCAGCTCTGCCAGCTGAAGGGAAAGATGGGTGTTGGCACGGGGTGGGAAGGGTGACTCTTTCAGCTTACACAGCAGCCCCTGGAACAGTGTCTGTGAACAAAGGTCCTTCTCTCAGTCTCCTGGTGTGTTGCTGCTGCTTCTTCCTCAAGGTGTTGCCTATCCCAGCTAAACTCTTCTTTTAGTTGTTTTGGAAGAAGTGTTTCCTTGGAGTGATTGGTGTTTTTCAAACATGGAATCTTTGAATGTGACGACCATGTTTGTGCTCCTCCTGCTAGCGAGGAGTTCAATCAAGATCAGCCAGTGTTTAGCATTCCACTGTTTCACAGATTGTTGACAGAGTTTCAGAGGTCTCACAGTGCAACTGGGAAAATGGAAGGTTTGAAGGACCGTGAGAAGAGCAAGGATAGCTCAGGAAACTGCCTGCTTGGAAAGACAGGGGACATGTACAGGAAAAGCCAGTGGCATAGGGGGGTTCTGTCATGTAAATGCAATTCTGTGCTGAATTATGTTCCAGAGTAAAGAACTCACCTCTGCCTCGTGGTGTTTGTGATTCGGTGCTTCTACATGTTTAGGATTCTGATGTTGGTAACTGAATAAAGCAATCTTTAAAATGGGTAAGGATATAAGAGACTGAATGTCCCAGTTTGATTGCACAGGGAAGATTGTTTTACAGCTTCACATGTTTGGGACATGTATTGTGATTCCTTTATTAAAATAGTAGGACTTACAAAATCTGACAATATGATTTTGCTGTAAAGTTGACATAAAATATGATTTGTATTTTTCTTCTGAAAACTTACTATAACTAGACAATGCTATAATAGTTGGTTTCCATTCACACTTTTCTGAAATTTTTTCTTTTTGAATGAAACGTGCTATCCAATCTAAATTGCTCTATGGATGTATAGTTCAAGTAGATTTTTCACTTTTTCAGGATATCATCTAAAGCCAATGAAATAATGAAAGGAACACCCAATCTGAGTGTTGGTGTCATGACTTCATACAGTGATTTCATTTGAGTAATCAGAATTTATGCTATATTATAAGGAGCTTTTTGAGTTGTGATGTTGTTTGCAATTTAGATTCATTTATCCCTGAATTTTCATCCAAAGTTATGTAATATCTTAAATTACACAACAAGCTAATAAGTAATTAGCCCATTTTGCACACATAAAACCTCTAGGTGAAATACAGTAATTTGTTTTATTTGCTTATTATAACACTATATTACACCAATAAAATAATTCAATGGAAATGTTTCCTTTATATTTTTTGGCAGGGACTTTGTAATGTACTTATTTTCACTGCATAAATTTACTAATGGTAGAGGGGTATTCTATTTTGCCACTATTTATGGGTGTGTTTTTTGTTTTAGACCTGCAAATATGCTTTTACTTAATGAGATTTTAATTAATAAAGCAGTGAAAACTACAGCTGGATCAGGGATCAGGTGACTATCTGAAGAAACCATAGTGAGAAAGTGCAAACTGTTTCTCATGGAAAGTGAGAGCAGGTCAGAGTGCAAACTGTCCTGTACAAAAAGAATAGGCAAATATTCCTATATACAACCTGATCATTAGCCTGAAAAATCCAACATGAAATTTTAAAGCCTTTTCAGAGCTGGTTGTGCTCACAGCTGCCTGACAGTTGTGCTGTGACTTCACCTCTCTGCCCTGTTACATTTGTTGGATAGTAGGAGATTCTTCCTGGGAGAGAGGGGGCACTGGGGTGAAAATGCCTCTTTTCAGCTCGAGGATGTCTCCTCAAATAAGAATGTGATCTGGGGAAAATGTAGAGGCCTTTCAGACATATCACAAAATGCATGTGAGAAACAAGGATTGTCACAGGATGGATTTTATAACCTTGATTGTTTGAATTTTCTGAATAGAAGACTGAGCACTCTGATCTTTCTTTTGCTTTTTCTATGCCTTAAGTACATATTACCCCAACTCTGCAAAATTTATTTTTTGAGTTGGAGCCAACAATCAGCTGAGCAAAATAATTTGCTTCATTGTTGTCCTTAAAGTAGACACAATTCAAATGCCTTACAAAACAGGAGAATCCTAAAGATCTAGAGAATCTCTCAACTGCTTGTATGACTTCTGTTGGGTGACTGAAGCAGGTACATGAACATCCCTGTCCCCATTGCTGCAGCTCTGCTGTGCTAAATAGAGCTACATTTTATATATCTAAGGCTTTTAGCCTCTGTTCTTTGTGGGTCCTCTGAATCATTTAGTTTCCAATCTTTAAATCTGTAAAAATGTTTGTGATGCTTTTCAGTTCTGTGATCACCTTGTCACTTGGACCCTCCGTCACCAACACTTCTGACATTTGTTTGGAAGGTGCAGCAGCACTTGTTTTAGCTCAGCCATATGATATGAGCAGCTGTCATTGGCTCAGGATAAAGGAAGGGCAGTCACCTCCCAAGCATCCATCCTTCAGGGAATCCTCTCATTTCTGTGTGTCTGTATTCCTGCTGGGGAGCATGTTCCTCCCACACAGTACTGCAGCTACCGAGGAGGAGCCTTGGTTGTTTCTTCTGTGTTTCCTTTCTCTTGCCCATTTGGGTTCTGCAACTCCTCTTGCCTTTAAGTCCTTTTTTAAATTCTCATTTGTATTGCTGTTTCTGTTTAGAATGGGATGCACTTCTCAGTCCCCAGGAATACATTTATTTTCTGCCCTTGAGTGTTCTTCCCAAAGCTCACAATCTGATGCTGAGTGCTTTAGTCTTGGTACTTCACTGTGCTTAAGCAAATGCTCACATTTAAGGACAAGTAACCAAACCATTAAAATTTAAACACATACTTTTCACAATTCTGAATGGGTGGTACCTTTAGCATTTTTTTGAATGGGAGGGTAAAAGCCTGAATATGAATTTAAGTTTAATTAAATCTTTAGTGAATATTGAGCACATACTTATAACATGTATGCACTTAAGTGCTTTCTGAAGTAGAGTTTTTTTTTACCCTGATTTTAAGTTCTTTCCAACAAGAAATGTATTTTTGTTTTTCTAATTACCTGAAGTTACTGACAATAAAAAGATAGAGTGCTTTTACAGATAATTAGGAGAGGGTGTTTTCCTACTTCACGTCTCTATTTTCTCATTAGGAAGGCATCTATTCATCATTCTCAGATTCTGCAGACAAGGTTTTTCTGCTGACTATGTACAAGTGTAACTTTTCCTTAGGCAGAGTTGGCAACTAAGCTTTAGTTATACCATTATTTTGTTGTTGGATGCTCTTCCTGAACTGCTCTTGTTAAAGTGAGTGTGTATATGTATGTGCTTACCTGTCTCTTTCAGTGATGGAAGAAAGCATTTCAAAAATAGGGATCCAAACTGTAAAACGAATATTTAAAATGTGATTTTGAAGATAGTTTTACTACATATTATTTTATATGCATTTTGCATAGACAATTATTACTCCACTCCTATTCTGAATTTTTCACTCAGGTTTACTTCCCTGAAAATACTTGTTTATGAACAGCAGAAAAATCAAAATAAACTCATCCCATAGTGATAGAATTCATGAGAAATGTAAGTTGCACAATCCTCTCAAAATATTTCAGCTTGATTTGCTTTGAAAAGCTTGCTTGTCTGAGTAGAATGACTGAAAAACAGTATTGTACAGAAAAAGCCCTGTTATGAATGCCTAAAATTTTTGAAGTTATTTTTGAATAGATTGATTCATATTCAGATTAGCTTCCTGCCAGATGGAAGGAATTTACAGTAAATCAGTTTTTGGCAGGAGAGAAATAAAAACCGAACATCTGCTTATTTATAAAAGTTGTCCTATTCTTTTCCTGTATTGGTGAGGCACATATTACCTACTCAGAGAAAGTTTTATGACCAATAAGTTGTGGAATCTGAAAGCTTACAGGGATGAAGAAGGTATTTTTGTTTACAAAGAGGTTGACAACCTTTATAGAGTGTGAGTAGCACCTTTGCATAAAGCAGCCATTGATGTTCAGCATCTCTGTACCTATTGAGTTTCTGCTCCAGCAGTGGGTCTTGGAGCAGGAGAAGCCTCACAGTTGCCAGAAGTTATATTAGTCTGTGATCTTGCAGGCACGTCTCCTTAAGCAAACTCAAAGTCAAACATTCCACATTCACAAAGAGAGGAGACTCATGAGTATGCACAATCTTAATAGCCTCCTTTCAACCCATGCAAATCAAACTATTCTGTGCTCCTATTAATATTTCTGTTCACAGGTCCATGCATTGCTTTTTAAATGGGCTATTGGAGTGCTCAGATATCAGGTCAATATATTTGACTGTTACTTAGTAATGACCTTACTGTGATGGGTGTGCCTGAGTTTTTAATAAGAAGTTTGTTTACAATATTGACTCTTTTATTGTACGTGCACACAAAAAGAGAAAGCTCAGGCCTTCTCAGTGTCATTGATGTCCAAAGTAGAGGCTCAAAACTGCTGAAGTCAGAGGTTAGGTGACTAAAGTGGGTGTTAAAATCATACTTCTAGTATGAATTGCTAACAGCACTCCTTCAGTGATTGCAACTCAATAGATGTAGAACAGTAACTTCATTCTGTCCTGTAACTTTAGAGATAAAACATACTTGGAATGTTGGTAACGCATTTATTAAAAAAGAATTATTTATGCTACTAATTTCAGGAACGATTTTCAAATTACTTTCATCTGGGTTGAGGGTGAATTCAGTTTGTATCTCTTCCATCAAGGTGACCACTAGGCAAATGCCTTTGATAAGGCAAAGCATGAGTTGAATCCTCCCAATGTATTTAATCTCCTATGGGCAAGCAAGATTTATTTGCTATGTATTTTACAACAGCAATTAATTTAGATGGATAAAGTGGAGAAGTTTTTGGGCATACCAGCTTTCCATCAGGAGCTAAAGGTGTGCTGATAATTAAGCAGCTTAGCAGCTGGCATGTGGAAAATCCTCTTTACCCAAAGGTTGGTCATCCTGAGGAGCTGCTTCTTTATTCACGATTCCTTTCTGTTACCTAAAACAACTTGAAAAGCCCAGAGAAATCCTGCTTCTTCTAAAGGAGGGAGCTAAAGAACTCTTTTCTTTCTTCCTCCGCTATCTTACTTTTGAGTCTCTTGAAAAATATTTGGAATATAGGTAACAGGAGAATCCTTTCCTTTGATTTCTGTAATTTCTGCAATAGTTCAGAAGGTTACGTTGCTTCCTTTCTTTAGCTCTCCTGGTTTCTCTGGTGTGTTTTAAACTTGCATCATATTCAGAGTTATGGGATTAAAACATTTCCTTCTGCTTACAAGCCCCTTAGAACACGATGCTGTAACTTCATAAATTTCATCTCCAGAGAATTATGCTTTCTTAATAGAATCACAGAATGATTCTGGTTTGAAGGGACCTCAAAGACCATCTGGTTCCAACCCACCGCTGGGCAGGGATACCCTTTGCTAGACCAGGTTGTTCAAAGCCCCATCCATCCTGGCCTTGTACACTTCCAGGGATGGGACACAAATAACTTTCCTGGGCAGCCCTGCTGTGATGGGTCCTTCCTCTGCCTTTTGCAGAGTGGTGAAGCATTTCTGCAAGGGCACCTCAGGTTTGGGGGAAGTCCCTCTCTCTTGGTTGCAAACTTCCATTCTTCTGCATAATTGGCCCATGTGAGTTGACACAGGCATCCAGAATAACCACAAACTTGCAGCTAGAATGCAAAGAATAAATTAATTTCTGCTACCTTGCTAACCAGCATATCACTGCAGAAACAAGTGGGCAAAGGTATGTGAGCAGAGACAAAGGAACATTACACTCAGTCCATGCTTGAGAATCACCAGCCTGCTGTTCACAAAGGCTTACCAAGAGTTATCTCCAGCTGCAGGATCACTTGTCCAATTTGCAATCCTCCTGGATAGTCTTCTGCTTTCAGCCCATTCCTCCCACCATGGCCCACCCCCTTCTGTGTGTGACATTGGCCATGGTGCGTCACAGGCTCTGCTGGCTCTGAGTGCATCCTGGTGCTCCTCTGTTTTTTTCTCCCAGCTCAGGATCCCCCCTGTGTGCTGTGATCCCCTCTTTGCTGTGGAATGCTCCTACCCAAGAGCTGGTCACCTTGGAGAATGGACTCACAGTTTCCATGTCCTTATGAGATTTACGTGCAATGTAATCATCTGTGGCAGATTTAAGATTGAAATTTTTCTGTTCTCCTCTTATTTGGGAATTTCTATCATCATTACTGAGAGTGCCAAATGTTTTGATTATCCTTAGTTAAAAATGTAATTATTTCAGATATTTTATCAGAGAATCTACTAGGAGATATTATTTCTTCCTGTTTTTCAGACACCTCCTGTCAAAGGGCTTGAATTAGCACGCTTGTCCTTGGCCAAAAAAATGTCAAGGTAATAATATCAATAATGATAGCCAGAAAAGGCTGATGAATGAAATCTGAAGTAATGCACTCATTAGATTACATTTGCTCTTTTCTGAATATATATATGTAATACTTCTATTTCTTCTTAGGTAGTAGCAAAAATGTGCTAATGTAATTTGAAAATTACATAGGGAAAAATGCATATTTTCTAATAATTCCTACATTGTATTAATAGTTGATATGAGAAACTGTAGGTGTTTTGTGAAATGACTGGGTTTGGAGACTAAATTTGAACTTATGAGGGAATTAAAATTGAGTAGGCCATGAATTAATGTTTGACTTATTCTGTAAAATATATCTCTGTTGAGAAAGCAG
The DNA here is from genome assembly GCA_035583235.1 of Hafferia zeledoni. NCBI lineage: Eukaryota > Metazoa > Chordata > Aves > Passeriformes > Thamnophilidae > Hafferia > Hafferia zeledoni. The sequence goes on along the minus strand of JAWWEV010000152.1, from coordinate 15,426,820 downwards.
CATTATACAGAAATGATTTAGTATGAAATTCAGTGGGTTTAAATAGGTAAAACAAAACAGGGTTGCAGCAAGAAAAGACTATGACTATCAGATATGAAACAAAAATGTTCTGCAAATTCCCAGTGCTGAGGGAACGTGATAAATGAGTAGAAAATGAAAGGTTGGTTGCTTTGTTCTTCAATTTGCTTTTGCAGTCAAGACCATGTGCCTTGTAGATACTTAGATGTCTTTTGAGCAGGGGTGTTCCACTTGGTGCCTGTTGGATGCTGTAGAGAAGCAGTGCTAAATAACATGTCCAATATTTGTAGAATCACGCCATCTGAAAAAAGTGTAATTTTTCCATTTAGATTTAGAGCCTAGTCCCTCCAAATCCACACACACAAACCTGACAGCAACTCTCTGAGGGAATTTGCTGCCTTTTAGAGAAGTTAACTGAAATTATTTCAATATGTAGCTTTTAAAGGCGCAACAGAAAGAGCTGGGCAATGCTTCTCCACCGTGTATTGTATCTTCAGACATCTCAGATTTATTCCCATTTTATGATAGTGAGATGGAGATAGTCCAATGACTCCCTTGGAACACCCACTACACCCAAAGAAGGTGCAAGAACAGAGGCTGTGTCTATTATTTCCGGTGTGTAGTTTTGTTTGGTTTTTCCTCAGGAACTACTGTCTTGCTGTTTTGCAGTCTGGAATTTCTGCATTCCTCTTTGTTTGCAAGGATTGTGTTGAAACAATACTTGCACTTGAATATCACAGGTGATTCTTTTCATCCTTCTGAGGAACAAGAGAGTCCCAAGCAGTCAGCGCAGTCACACCCCTAAACACATTTCCACTTTCATAGTGTATAGATAGGATCAGAAAAGAAAAGGGGAGGAAACTAGGGACTTTCTGGGTGATAAGAATAGTAATTGTGTGTGTTTCTGAACATTAGCTTTTCACTGAAGAGCAGGACACCCTCGGTTGTGCAGTAATTATTTAGTATTCTATCAGGGAACACAGACCACTTCACTGACCTTGACTATCTCAGCAATTGTATTCAAGAAAATGAAAATTACTTTATGGAAATACTAAAAGACAATAATTAGATAAAAAATAATTTAACACTTGGAAGATTTCTAAAAATTAATTTGAAGTCACTAATGGTGTAAGATACTGCTTTTCACAAATGTGCATTTTGGTACAATTCATATTTAAGAAATTTAATATATACATTGCATATAGTAACTCAGTTGTTCCTTCAGTAAAGTGCTGGAACACGCTGGCCCTCCAATTAAGAGATTTATTGGTATTGGGGCAATTATTTGCCAGAAAGATCTCTTAGACTTGTTTTATTATAAATTTGTTTGCAGTGGCCAAAGGCAGCATCAAGGTTGTGCAGTTAAGCTCGCAACTCTCTTGCACTGTAACTACTTTCAAACATAATTTGCTTTTTCAGACTCTCCCTTTGTACTTGAAAGAGCAATGAGTAAAGCTGAGTAATTTTGGGGCATGATGGAAATGGAACAAAGCAAGCTGCTTTTTCATGGGCTTTAATAAAAGTGTTTATGTTAAAATGGCTAATGAATCACATTACTGGGGATTGATTGGCAAACATTTGGAAGAATCCTTTGGTGTCCATTATTGACATATGGGTTGGCTAGACATGGTTATGAACCTCTGCAAATTTGTTCTCACTGTCTGCAATAGCATTTTATCAGACATTTCATAAGATAAGTGAGGGGACAGTTTTGAACCCTGAGCTTTCACTACATATTTACTTACTCTCTGAAGTGTCCTGGAGAAAATTTGACCAAAAGAGTATTAGGATGGGTAAAGAAATTTGAACTGAAGTTAAAATAATTCTCCATTCAAACTACAATTTTTATAGGCCATATTTAAAATGAGAAATCAAAGTGTTTAATTTGAAAATGGCCTGGTCCAGTGTTCAGCAGGAATAGTTTAACTAAAGGCAAAAGTGGTTTGTATTCCCTTTGAGTTTTTGTTTTCTGTTAAAAAGTAAGTATCTGTTCAGTGGTGCTACAGAAATAAAATTCTGAGGAAAAAATATTTTGTGCCTTATTAATGTAAATATATTGGAAAACTTTGAGTTCAATAAATGGTGATTTTCTGTACTTATCCCTAAATGTTAATTGAGAGAATAAGCAAATTGTAAGTAGGTGCATAAATATATGGGATGTTTTTCAACAAGTTTAATTTTTTTATAATCTTACTTTCTTAATTTGAACTAAGGATGAGAAAGTTTGTTCCATGTGTTGTCACAACATATTTTAAATAAGAATCCAGTCAGCTGATTATTCACAGCCATGGAAAATTAAGTGGCAACAATAGCGAAACAATATTTTGACCTTCCACAGCCCATAAGTATGCTATTATTAATTAACATTAAATTGATTATGTTTAGTAACAAGAGCAGAGTAAATAGTGCAAAACACTTGCCATAAATATTCATGTGAATATTAAGTGTGCCTATTTCAGTTGTCTTTGTGTTGCTTCCTGAGTTCTTTTGCAGTGACTGGGCTTTTGCCAGAGTAAATGCTCACAGGGAAGAAAGTATCTTAAGCCTACGTATTTTAGCACTTAAGTTTGTTTTCCATCAGAAATCACTGCAGGAAAATGTGAAGAGCCATGTTTATCTAATTATGGAAGCTGCTCAGGAAAGCTGATGTCTTCTGGGGGAAAAAACCCCACACCACCACCAGTGGCAAATAACTTCTTAAGATCACAAAAGGTGTGGGTGTCAGGAAGTAAAGGATCTTCAGTTCTGATGCCACCTGGGGCACTTGAAACAAGAAGGTGCTTTTTTTAATTTTTACTTTGTTCTTGTCTGTGTGTCTTCCCAGTGGTACCAGCAGACTGACTTAACCAAGAGAAAAAAGGCCACTACTAGAAGCAATAGAATCATGGTATTAGAACAGAAAATAATTAATTTTGGTGTAATTTGTAACTTAATTCATACAAACTCTCTACTGGTCTTAATATTTTCATGATTCTAAAAGGCTGTCCCTACTATTACTGTGAATTCTTCAGCATCTGAACTCAGAGGCAGAAATCCCCACGACTGCAAGGAAAGGGACTGAAGGATGTTGAGGCTTTGACATCTGAGTCTCCCAGCACATTTGCAGACCAACATGCAACTTCCAGCTGCACTGAGGCTTCAAAGGTCTCGAAGAGAAACCACTAAAATCTCCAAGGACAGTTGGCATCACTTTTCCAGCATCTCCTCATTGTATGCCATTAGATTGCAGAATTCATAAATCCCTTTGAAAGAGAGTCTGGGGTGGGAGTGAAACTCAGGGTTTTTTTCTGGTGCAAAAGATCTTTCCCACAGTATATTCAGTTTGCTACTTGCGTTTAAGATAAACCTTATGGAATGTCAGTGGAAGAGGTCGATTTACGCCCCAGCTCTATCAGATATGAAAAGAGCTTGTGCATCTGCACTCTGTAAACATTTTGAGCAACAGACACTTTTGTTTTCTTTGTTATTTCTATGTTACATGAGTATTGCAAACACATTGCCAGCAATAAAACGTTCCAAGCTTGCCAAAATCATTAGGTTCTATACACTTATTATTAGACTAAAGAAGTGCTGCATGTTTATCACCAGCTGCTTTTCCAAATGTAATGCACTGGAGTGCTGAATCCAGTAAGCGTGTTGAAAAGATAATATCACTTGTCTTGTAAAGAATCACAGATTGGTAGAAACATTTTCAATTCAATTATGGGTTCCAACCTCAATTACTTCAAGAATCTTTCTTGTTAATTTATGGAGATGCTCACAGACAAATATTCTCATACAGAATTATTTTTCATTTGGTGCTAAGCAGAGGAAGCAAATCCAATATGGTCCAAATCTTGCCTGCACAAGCCAGGTGGTAAATACACATTGCTCTCAGAAAACCTGCTTACCCGTGAGTTTAGGAACAGTTTATCTGCAATGACACTTCCACACTAAGAAATTCTTTCCTCTGGATGAGCAGTTTGTAATCCTGCCAGACTGCACCTTTGGGGAACAGCCCTTTCAGATATGATGGCTCAGGGATGGCAACACAGTTCTTGTGTCTCTAGGTGGAAAAATGAACAGCAAAATTTCTACTTTACTGCTCATCCATCCAGGTCTTCTGCAATCCCTGAATGATGATTTGCACTGCTCATTTCCTGCCTTGATGGAGAAAAATTAACATGCAAGGTTTTGGCTTTTCTATATTCTGGTACCAAAGTAAGAAAACCAGAGGAAAAAAAAAGGATTTATTTCATGGAGGGGTTCTCTGTGTAGTTACTCTCTGAGAGCCCTTCTCTGGATGGAGCTTGTTCAGCCTCAAACTACATGACATTTGGATCCCTGTGTTTTTTTACTGGTACCTACACTGAAATTCCTCTTTCCAACGCTGGTACTGTTGCTGTACTTGCAGTGAGGGAGGATTCTTGAACATTAAGGTATATTCATGTGGAAAACAAAGGATCTGGAAGCAATGATGCTGATACAGTTTTATCTTCAGAATCTGGATAAATTGTTTCTGTGATGGGTTGGCTAAATTGTGAGTGTGGTTTTCCATCTTTTTGTTGTTTCATTTTTATAACTTTCAGCATTTTTTATTTGCTTTTCGATTTGGGGGGGGG
>JAWWEV010000152.1:15335488-15422101 GCA_035583235.1 Hafferia zeledoni | reverse complement strand
GCATTTTTTATTTCCTTTTAAATTTGCCCCCCCCCCCCCCCCCTTTTTATCTTTTTCTTTCTGTTTTTCTGATAGCATCTGCACTTTTCTCTGGAATTTACCCTTTGGCTGAATTCTGTGTGATGGTGAAGTAACTAAGGGCAAAGTGCTCTCTAGATTATCTGAGCTAAAAATTGATAGAATATGTTCTGGCAACATCTTTTCTATTGCTAAAACATAGTTTAAAAAGTGTTGTAGAGCAAATGAACGAAACTTCACTGATAATCCTTTATGAATGGAATAAGTCATTTAAAAAACCACCACAACAAAAACAACAACACAAAACAAACAAAACCAAAACCCAACATCCACAGGTCTTTTAAACATTTTCTAGGTGTTCCAGTCACCTACAGTAATTAAAATAAAAAAAAAAAAGGTAACTTGCAGGAATATTTCAAATAGATCATAGAATTTGTTTGGACAATATTGTCTAATAGAGCAGTTAAACATTCTGTCCTGCCAAAAATTTTTTCAGATACCTTTTTTTTGTATGTATAATTCCTTAATTTTTTGTGCATTTGTACTGATGTTCAAACACAATGTCAGTTGATGTTGGCATTATTGATGTTTCAAAGGTTGGGATTTCCAACTGTTTTGAATTCAACTTTGCTACCATAGTGTTGTCCACTGGCTTTTGTGTGGCACTTTTTCTCTTTACAATACTTAGATTTTGTAATTTAGTGCCTGCAGGGATTTAAGATCATTAAAATCTTCTGTATTAGACTCTGTGCTGTTGTGCTGCACAGTCAGCATCTGCACTGTAGTCAGATTTGCCTTTCTATGAATCATTAAGGAGCTCCAGACTTGATATGTGTGTCCCAACTGGTTCTGTGAGTTGCTCCAATATGTCTGTTATTTGAATCTGTTTGTAGAGAGTGCTGTGTTCAGCAGTTGCCTCTTCAGAATAATTTTTTTCTGTTTTAGTTCACTTATTCACATTTTATGAACTATTAAAATTTTGTTAGAATAATAATTGAAATTAATACTGGTAAGAGCTAAAAAACTTGAGGGTTGAGAAGAGAGTTTAATAGGTAAAGCAAAAGCCATTCACACAAGCAACACAATACAAGGAACTCCTTAACCACTTCCCAAGGGCTCAGTGTCCCTGGGAAAGCAGAGCTCCATCACCCATAATGGGATATCATCACATTGTCATCATTGCAAACACCCCCTGCTTTTTTGTCCCCCAGCTTTATATGCTGAGCATGACCCTGTATGGTCTGGGATATCGCTTGGGTCAGTTGGGGTCAGCTGTCCCGGCTGTGTCCCCTCCCAGCTCCTTGTGCACCCCCAGCACCCTTGTTGGGTTAGTGGAATGAGGAGCAGAAAAGGCCTTGGCTCTCAAACCACTGCTCAGCAATAACAAAACCACCACTGAATTATCAACACTGTTTTCAACACAATCCAAACCACAGCTCAACACCAGCTGCTATGAGGAAAATTAATTCTACTCCAATTGAAACCAGCACAATTTAACTTCACAGAAATTTGACCAGAATCAATCATGGAGTTATGATGTCTCTTGCCCATTGCAAAAGAGTAGCTTTGGATCTCTCGTGATCTACTGAAGGGTATTTTGGTGGAAATAATAAAATTTATGTTTATGGACATGAATTGAGTTAAAGCCCTCTCAAATGAGTATCTCAGTTTTGAAGTCAGTAGTAGTTAAGTGCTGCTTGTCACTGCTCTCAGAAAACCTTCCCATGGAGTACGTGTGTAGCGATGGTGGAGTGTCTGATATGTACCACAGGACCTATGATACCATTTGATTCTTATGAGATCAAATGGTCTAACTCACAGGTTCTTCATTTATGTTCATTGCTATGCTGGAAATGTGTATCACACCCAGCAAGATCAACCTCTGAGTGGGAAACTTGGCTGAGAATTTCCCAGCCACAAATTATCCTAAAACCCATTCTCTTTTGCCTTCCTTACTAGTCCCACTATCACAAATTGCAAGCAGCATTCTCAAATGTGTGAACTACACTGCAGCAGATTGGTACCTGGTGCTCAGGAACTGGAGAAGGCAGTGGGTGATGTCTGTGCAGGGTGTGGTGTATTTTCTGGTGCTCAAGCCTTTCCATGTGCTGAGGAGCCACTGACCCTTACAGGGAACACTTGTGGCTCTTATAGGTGTGGAGTTTCCAGCACAGATGCTGCAATAGGCCTGCTCAACATCACACTTGCAGGAAAGGAGAACCACTCTGCTGGAGATGTTAATGCCTCTGTGATCCTCCACATTTCAAAGTCAACACTGAAGAGTCAGAGCATGGATAAAGCATTAGAGGACAAGTGGCTTATCACAGATATCATGAATAATGCACTTAGCTTGGCTGAATATCTGTAGTGGCACTGCTTACATTTTTAAAACACATTTTTAAAACAGTGTATTAATAAACATAAAAGGTCTTCCTTACCCCAGTGATAAAGACTGCACTGCTGCAATACATTTTTGTGACATAAGGTGCATTTCCGCAGTTAGATTTATTAGTGCAAAGAAAATTGCTCTTCTGAAAAACAAGTAATACAGACACATTATTACCGTAGCAGAAGGTGTTATTAATCCACACACTGCCTCTCCGGTAGCATGGACTGTGTTTATTATCTGTGAAAGGAACATGACTGTAGCTTTCTCTAACCAATCCTGGAAGCAGCTATTTTATAATGAGACTTTTCTTGCTTATTCTATATTTTCAAAGGATACTACAGTGTCTTCATGCATTTTTAGGAGGGGTTCACTTACTATACTTAAGTAGAGGTGGGTGTTGATAAAGCTTGCAGTATTTTTTCTTCTAAACTTTCTTTGTAGATTTAGAGGATATAAACAAAAACCAACTGAGAATGTTATTGTGTGTGGTAAAGGGTTGGAGAGGAAGAATTAAGGAGACATTTGTAAGAGCTGCTTGAGAAGCAGCTTTGAAATCTCAAACAGTGCAATCAAGAAATATATAAGCGGGAGCAGGAGCAATAACATGAGAAAATAATCCCATTTACCAGGTGACTAGGAGAAACCTTTCCAGGATGTCTTGTTGAATAGAGATACTCCAGAAAAGGTCTGCTAATCCATGTGTGTGGAACAGGAGATAGCGAGGCCATCTGTATCCCTGTCTTTTCCACTGCAGTCCTCTGAGAATTTAGGGGCAGTTTCCTGTCCTGGTTCCCCTTCTCTGCAGCTGAACTAATCACACTTCCCAGAACGCACTCAGCATTAGTGAGGTCATATTTGGGCAGCCTTTTTCTAAAATGCAGAGACCAGCAGAACGTGATGAGATTTTGACAAAATACATCCTCCTGAGCAGTCAACAAAGAAGTCATGCTTGACTTGGGCATTAATTTCAATCTTGAGCCTTCTGTAATTTAGAATGAGAAATTATTATTATTACTGTCAATCCATGCCCTTTCATGGTGTGAGGCAAGTAACACTGCAGATCTCTTTCAATTCCTTTTGAATTGGTCAACTTTTTGGTCATTCTTTTTCTCATTAGATTTATTAATCATGAGAAAGAAATTGTTTAGGGTTGAGTTCTTCTACAGATATCTGTTGCTGCTCATGGCTTTATGTTTTCCACTGGCATGTTTGTGGCTCTTGCACTCACAGTCCTGCAGGGTGCCTGTTGCCCAGATACCAAGTCTGCCAGAGTTTGAGTTAAATGATGGGTGAGATGAAGTGCAGGCTGGTTGGGGAGCAGCTGGTCACACATATTTATTGCAGTCGGCAGAGAAAATTGCTCCACAGCTAAATTTTGCTAAGTATAAAACAGACAGGATCAAAGTCTTCACAAACAAGACCCTAATGGCTTTCTTTGAAGTGAAACTGTCTGAATTATTTATTTTTAGTCTTAATTGGCTTAGAGAAGTAATGCTGTATCTACTTGTAATTAAAATAAGGTAACATTTTTAATGTTAATAAATAGTTTCTCTATTACTATGACACACTGATTAAACAGGGGAGAAACCTTATTAAGACTTGTTTTGCTTGATAACAATGCATGGCTATAATTGACTTTTGTTTGATCCAACGTTTCTCTAAATTAAAAAGAACAAAGCCTATCAGATAAAAAATGAAATAGCACAGAGTGTATATTTTATAATCCTTTTTGAAATGCAAATATGTTACAAAACATATTTGTTATATGTTCTCAAGTTACATTTGATATTTGCAAAGACTTCCCATCTTTGCTGTCAATTAACAGCCCACTTACCAAGAATGACCTCTATGTTTTTCATACCATAACTGATAAATCTAATCCTTTCATTAAGATGAATGAAGCCTTCCCTAAGAACCATAACAGTGCCACATGGTGTCTGAGAGAGCAGCAGAGTGCTTTTCACTGCTGTTTTTACTGTTAATTTTAACAGACACGGATTAGTGAAAAAAACTCCACATTGGCAGCAAAAATACAAGTTGCCTTTTGCCTTCCCCACGGTACATTTTAATTGTTATATGGATCTGAGGTCAGAGTAAATTAAAACAGTCTCTGTCGTTTTACTTTGCTCCAGTCAATCAGCCAATGATTTCAATGGTAATAGTTTTCTGTTTGGCTCAGAACATTTTTAAGAAATGTCACTAATTTAATTTTAATTTGATCCACTTCCTTCTCACACTGCAACGCGTGGGAGCACCACCATAGCTTGAGAAGCATCTGCTTTGAGATGTGCACCTTCACTCTGTTGGTCTGTGTTTCTGTGCATGTTGGGAAGAACAAGTAATGGACAACCCACCTCAGCTGTGGTACCTGCTTGTGTTTGTCACAAGGTCTGAGGCACGCAGGTGTGTTTGGAGTCTTTGGAGCAATGACACTGTCTGACCTGTGTGTCTTCTGCAGCTGGAAGTGAAAAGCCACAAGATGTAATTTTGATTTGACATTTTTGCTACATCTGAAAGCATCAGCCAGGGAATTTATATTGTAGAGAGGAGCCTGTGGGAGCATAAAGTTGGTGGAGGAATGAAAAATTCTCTGAACAACAGATAGTTTGCAGTATGCCATATATCTGTGAGACCAGGTGGACATGTTTCCAACTCTAGAATTCCTGTCAAAGGAGAAAGAAGATATCACATAGCAAATAACACTATTGTTCCATCTGTACCCGACCAACTGTGTCATTTTTGCCAGAATCACATCCAGAAGATAAATTATAATATTTACAGATCAGAGTGAAATGAATGAAGCCAAATACACAGACTATTTCAGGAAAATGCAAAGGTCTAGTGTTTACCCCACTGAAGTGCTTCATATGTCCAAATCCTTGGTTTCCCTTACTTTATTTGTTCTGGAAATTCTCCCCACTCATTAGTTATTTTGGTCCTTATGCTCTGAAGCTTCAGCAAGGCTCCTCACTGTGTCCAAACTGCTAAAATTAACATAGTGATGCCACTGGTCAGTGCCAGACTCATTTGGCATCTGTTTGCTCCTGTCTATGTAAGTAAACTCATTCTGCTACTTGCACAGGAAAAATGCATGCTCTCTGCTACTGAAGTTTCTTTTATCTGCATGTTACTCATCTCTTTACAGATACCATCAAATCATTACAGTTCTCCAAAATTCTGAAATACGTGTTACTCACTTCCCCCATCAAAAACATGAGTGTGCTTTTCCCTCTGCAGTATCAGTTCTGTCTTTATGCTGCCCTGATTTCCTAGAAGCTTGGATATGAAAATGAGGGCTCTAATTCTTTCCCATTCCCCAGCACTTTCCCCTGAAAATGTGATCTCCTTGAAGGTTTGGGAAATGGCAAAATACACATAACCATTTTTTTTTTACCAGCTTAAACCAGCATTTGCTTCTCAGTCTGCAACTTCATATTGATTAGGCGGGAGATTTTCTACATTAACTCCTCACCACTAGAGCATTTTTGTTCTCTCTCATGCTGTTGGGAGATTTATTGATTTAATTGAAAGAGTTCTTGAGTTTTTCAGCTGCACATATGTCTTTTCATCCTTAAGTTGTTCACTTTCCTCATTTTTAACATTGTATGGGCTATGGCTGTTTTTGTGAGATGTTATGAGTTAAAACAAAGGCTCAACTACTTTTTAAGAATCTACTTGTAATTAACTTGACTTTAACTTACTTTTAATATTAGATCAATTGCACCTATACCTGTGCCACATAGGAAACCTCCCTGGGGCTAAATATGGGTTACTTACAAGAATATGAAGGTAATTTCATTTAAAGAAAACAGAAATGGATCATTTTAACAATGCAGTGGCATCTTTGTGTCAAATTTACTTGGGAGCCTTGTATGACTGTGAAATTTTAATTTTTTTTCTTCTGCCAGGTATTTCTGAAAATTAATAAAGCACAAGTTAATAAAAACAATGAAATGTAAAGATGATGTTACACCAACAGAAAACTCTCTTTCTTCTACGGCAGCAGTAGCAGGGGCATAGTAAAAAAAACATTGGTTTTGTGTTAGGTCAGTCAGTGGAATTGTTCAGAAGGTATTTACTGTTCCTCAGGTTATACAAAGGTTTGGAAAAGGGAATGCAGGATCAGTGGCAGCAGTCAAGAAATTGGAGCAAAATGCAGGTAGAGTTTGCTGACTGCTCTGCACAATATACTGGCTCAGTTTGAGACTCTTCTTTTTGTTCTTATTATAGAAAACTTTAGAAATTTGGAGTTAGGCAAAATTGCCAACTGTAATCATGAATAATGGCATATGGGTGTATGCAAATAGGGAAAACACCCTTTCTTACATATGCAGCATGGTACAGTTCCTATCATCTCCTCTCCTTCAGCACTGCAGCCTCAAAACTTGCTGTGCTGTCAAGAGAGGTTACACAGTTCTGTACAAATCAACAGAAACTGCATCTGAAGCTTTAAGAAATCCCTGAGTTTTTCTGCCTCAGACATGAGTGTTATTTCTTTTTCATGTCCCAAACAAGGCAGAGGAGGACAAATTGGATCATCATTAATAGAGCACTATTTTACCCTGTAACTATGGGTCAGTACATGTCCAGTTTTGTTTTAGACTGCAAAAGTATTTTGTTTTTCTGTTTGTTTGGTTGTTGTTTTTTTTTTATCTGATCCTTTTTCCTCTAATTGAAAGGAAACCAGGGCAGAACACAGTTTTTTTCCTGTTGTGTGTAATTATGAAAAAAAAAAAAAAGAAAAAAAAATCTAGTAAAACAGATTAGATGAAGGCAATAATTGGCTCTGCCAGTTGCAAACCTACCAAAGAATTCAAAATGGAAATTTCTGTGTAGCATTTTATTATTATTTTAATTCCCATTCTTAAAAAGAAATTGAAAAAAAAAAAGGTGCCCTATGATGTAAATGCATATCATTGATATGTTTTATTGAAGAACAGAAGTGATTCAACAGGTCAATATATTTACTATTGGAAACTTTTATCAAAGGAAAATTGAAGTACAGAGAAATGTACCGAAGTAGCCAATCAATAACAACAGTGAAATCCTCTGCCAGACAGCTCCTGGTGGTGAAATCACCACAAAACAAGCATAAGCTGAGCCACTGGGTTGCAAGGTCTGATGGGCGAGCACCTAAACTTCTCTTCCCAGGTCCAGGAAGAGGGTTGGAGCCTGGGGGAAGACAGAAGGATCTTAATCTGTCACATAATCACTGTGGCTTATGTAACAGGGCTCACAGTGTTAAATTCTTTGGCTGTGACACACAGAGTGAATTAACATAAGTTTAGAGCCCTCTGAATGTGTTTAGATATTTCCTGTGCATTCGTGAAGTGCCTTAGAGGCCTCATTGGGGAATTTGGGAAAAATGCTTTGTTTAAAAAACCTACCTGCTACAGATTCTTCAGTGCCATTATTGGACTCTATATAAAGAAGAACCTTATATAAATAAATAAGGGTGACTTTCATGTATCATACAGAATGTTCAAATAACCCAGGACTGTGAACACTGTCAGTACACTGTGATACATAAGCAAAAGCCCAAATATAAGTATTTACTGATGCTCTCCCACACTACCTTTTTTTGCCTCAGATCTGACTGACCCAGAAACAGTCTAATTAGAAACTATGAATTCTTCTATGACTTTTCTTAGTTGATTCTTGAAGCCAAGTGGACATTTAGCTTCTTCAGCCTTGTGCAGCAGAACATTTCAAGGCTTACATATTATTTGATTGGAAGAATTATTTCTCTTTTTTCTTTTTCCTCCTAGCCATCCTCCAGCCCCCTGGTACAGAGGCAGATTTAAGTGGTAACTACACACTGTAGTTATAGTATATTTATTTTCTGTTAAATTTTAAATTATTTTGGATTTCTGGTTTTGGCAATTTCTTACTGTTCACTTGTTCTGAAAACTCTTCATGTTAATATTTCTATTTGAAGTAAATCCTTCAGTGTATTATGTTGAAATACCATCCTCAGTACAAGTGCCTTCCCAGATCTCCACATGGTGAGCATGATTGTATCTCTCATGGACATTTGTCTTGTGTTGTGGTCATCGGATCCTTCTGCACAGCCCTGGCAGGTTTCCTAATAATGTATTTTTAAGAAGTTTTATGCTTAGTTTTCATGCCTTCTCCAAAGTCTAGGTTAGTTTTATTGTGGTATTACATACAACTTGCTAGAATTTGGTTTTTGTATGAAGAAGACTTCAGTTTTTCATGAGGTTTTCATTACTTTGAAAAAAACTTGGTGTACTATGGTGATTACTAGTGTGAGATTTTTCCCCCTCAGTTTTTTTCTTAATAGTTTATATTTATGCATTTGAACTATTTAAAATGCAGCTTTCAAATGCCTCCTAATACCTGAAAGCAAGAATTTAAGATATTCTCAATGCTGATTTTGAATCCTGATAAAACCCCATTCATATTCCAAATATCACTAGTTTTTTTCAGTGAGACATACTTTTTGGTAAGTGCAGTTACTTAAGCTCAGCTTTTATCCTTATGATACAATCTTGTCCATCAAACCCACTTTGCAACTTTACTGGACATAAAAAGGCACATGTCAAACCCAGAATTGCCAAGAGAAGCATCAAGACCAGGGGGCAGCATCAAATGTATCCAATAATAGCAACTTCAAAGGAGGTGAGAAGTCCATCAGAACACACAAGAGACCTGGAGCAGTGCTAAGATTCTCCTATTTGCTTGTTCACACAAATGGAGAAAATGCAGGGCACAACTACATAACCATCTATAATCACCGTTAAAATGACAATCAACCTACTTGCACTTTTACGTTTCTGACAGTCATTTGAAGGAAAAAGGGTAACTACCTCTACTCTTTTTCAACAGTCTGCAAATCATTGCAAAGACCATGTCTTACTCTTATAAAGGTTATACTACTGTGTCTTGCAGTTATGAAATTACTGGTTTATTTGAATTTTTAATTTGCTATACAAATCTTACTTTCATTTCAAATCTACCTGTTACAATTTCCTTCTCTTCTTACTGTAATGAGCCCTATATTCATGAAAAGGATATGTCTTTAAGGTGCCCTTCACCTTGGTTTACTTTCACACTCATTTATTCATAGATTTTTTTTGTCCCATCACGTTCATCTCTGGCCTGCATTTTGCTTTTGTGCATCATCTGGTTTCTCAAGAGATGTATCGAGAACAAGAAACATTTTAAATTAAATCAAGTCTTTAAAAAGAAGGTAACTCAAATTTTTACAAATAGTATAAATAGATCAGCTGATGTTAAAAATCCCCTTCCCCCTCTGCCCCCCCACTAATTATGAAAACCTGAAAAGATCCACTGCACTCCAAATAGGCATTTTGCCATTATGTTCCTCATCACAGATTCTCAAAGGGACACAAAGCAAGTCCCCAGGGCACAGTATGGCTTTATCCTGTGTGATTATTGTGCTGATAATCCTATGGTCCTCTCCAGTCTCACAGCCTGGATTCTACCCTGCCTTACACAGGGATGACAGGTCCAAATATCAGATGACTCTGGAATGATTTCCCTTGAGTTACAGCTGGTTATGGTAGGATTATGGTTAGAGAAGTGAGAACTGGGATTTTTCATCAAGGCAAGGTTCTGAAATTGCAATGGCAGGCTAGAAGAGAACTAAATATCTGGCTTTGAGTCAGAAGTGGTATATTTGAGCTTCTAGTGCAATGAGGTTATTCACCTCATGGATTAGAGAGTGACTTGTCTCACCAGGGCTGGATGCCATTCTCTTGACTCAGTGGGGGATAAATACATGAGTTTGGTGAGAATACAAATCATTACACATAGATTTAATGAAATATTCTAAAAAATAAAAAAAAGGATAGGACTTAGGGTTTATTGTGGGATATTTTTTGTCCCATCTCTTTTAATTTCAGAGAAAGATGTCCAAGCCTTTTACTTGTAAATATTCCCTACAAAAATGTCACTTGCTGAAGTGTGGTCCAAGTGAGCTAATCTGTGATCTGCACTTTCCCTGGTGAGAAGCTGTGATTCCAGGATTTGTGGCACAGCATATATTTGGTGCTGGGGATCAGTCAACCCACCTTGCTGCCTGCCCTGCCCATGCAGGGGCTGGAGCTGCATGGACAGTTCTGATGTTTGCCCAGTACTGTTCACTCTGATATTGCTGATTTATGTGGATATCTGAGGCTCCAACCTAGCAACATGTGCTCTTGCAACTCAAGTTACTTCCTGTTGCTCAAGCCTGATGTCACACATCCTGCCTTGGATATAGCACGGTCAGCAATGGTGATGAATGAACACGTGTCATGTACCACCCACTAGCAGCTCTGAAGGCAGAAATGTATTTATAACTGAAACCTGAATCTGATTCTGTGAAAATGAGCCAGGTTATTTTGAACACTTTAAATTGTTGTTTTCTTATTCTGTTTTTAGTTTGGGTATATTTGGAAGAATAGGTTAAGGGATCATTCTTGGCTATGCCAACAGACTGGGGGATTATTAACCCCGATGGAGGAAATGTTTATAGCTGAAGAATGGGCTGCACTTGTAATTTTATACTCCAGAGCAGCATGTGAGACCACAGATTTGTCATTTGAAGAGTTGCCACTGCCATTTGAATTCTTCTAGTTGAAAAATTAAATTGGTTTATGCTTGATACTCAAAAGGAGGCTTCCAAAGGGTGCTTGTAGTGAAACAGTTTGTGCTTTTTCATTGGACTACAAGTTGTCCACAGACTGAAGCCAAGAGATAGAACACAAATTCAGATTCTACACTGCACTATAAAACTGAATAACTCCCCTTTGAACAGTGAGTTTATCAACAAGGTTATTGTGGAATACTTTTAACAACTTGTTTGAAGACATCTCTGACAGCAAGAAAATTGTACACTATAGAAAAAAAAGCCTTAGATGATTTAATTTCAAGGACAGTATCCCACATATTTCTGAAGATGTCAGCAAGTAGCTGGCTACAAGTTTCCAAAAGGCTGCTGTGTTCCATACTGAGCATTAAAGTGGCTGCTAACAGACAGCAGTGGTTCACTGTGCTGTTCATCAAAAAGGATTATGCAAGGGAGTGGCACCTTTAGTGCAGTCAGTGAAGTTTGTGAAAACATTACCTTGAAGAAGTTGTTTTTCAGTGGCCATTAGTGGTGCACTGAAAGTGGTTTGTGATTTGTTTTTGTTCAGGGAGTGAAGAATCCAGTGTCCAGGTTCACTGACTCTTTGCTAAGAGGCACTTTGTCTCAAAGACAGTAGCAAGAATTTGGAGAATGTCCTGGAAATAGTTGCCAAAACTGTAAATTGGACTGTGGTCTGAGTGCTGAATTGCTGCCAGTTCCAGGCACTGCTTGATGAAGATCAGTCACAGTACTTAACTTTGCTGTTATACAATGTCATAGGGCTCAGCAGGAACACGAATTTGATGGGTGTGTAACATGGCTTTATGAGATAAGACCTTTTACTTTAAATAAAGGTTGGAAATCATTATTAACAGGAGAAATAGAGGGGTTTTGCCAGTGCCTCTTTTACTATAGGGATATCATAATGTGTAAATTCATCAGAAGAGTGAACTTTAGGAAAATACCCAGGGAGATAATTCAATAATATCATGGACGACATTCTTTAGAAGTTTAAGAACTGATGATTAAACAGTCTCTAACTCGGAATTTTGTGTTAGAATTTTATCAGAAAGCATTGGGAATAGCGAAGCCTACCTAAAGAAGAATTCTTATTTACAATATTACGTATTTTGTGATTTCCCCCAAAGTCTTAATCTTTATTCTAACATTTCTATTTTACTCAAACTATATTCATTTTTGAGGAATAGCTAAATTCTGAAGGGCAGAAAGCAATTTCATAGCCTAGATGTGCAACTTGGTACAAATCAGTGTAAAAGATGGAACCACAAAGCTTTCAGTTAAAGAAAATTGACTTTTACTTCCTGTTCATGTGTTGTGGGGTGTTTTATGATTGTCAGGCTGCACTTCTTGGGTTATTCTTTCTCTGTATACCTTTCTAACTGCTCTCCTTGGCATTTAACTTCATCAAACTGAGCTTTCAGTAGCATGTCAATAGAAAGCAGAGAACTAGGTGTATCTATCAAAAAAAGCACAGGAGACTTTTTTCCAGCAGCCTTCAGTGAAATGTGAGCAGCATGGAATAGTGGCTTCTGAGTGTGCTGTTGCCATTTTAACATGGTTACTCCAAAGGTTTCTCCAAACCACAGGCAAAGTTGTTGCTTAGAAATTTTGCATTCATGGTGCTAAAGGTTATTTGTTTCATTTGGACAGAATCCAAAAGCTGTTTTCTCAATGGCTCCTTGTTCTCAACTACATGCTCCCCAGTATTTTAACTTGAATTGGGCTTGAATTCAAATTATCATATTTACTTTCTAAATGGAAAAATTTTTTCAGCTGTAATGCATTATGTTGGAGTCATGAAACCCAAGAGTTAAGAAGGATTGGATGTATTAGCATGAAGACTGTGACATAATTCTTGCATGTTACTACATACAATTGTTTAAAAAACATGCTCCAAAAGTTTATTAACTTGATCATGATTTAAACATGGTATTGTGAGAAGTGGCAATTAGGTTATAAACAAATTATAGAGAGGCAGTGTTGTCTAGTGGATTATTTTCTACCCTCTGGAACATATTTTTTTAGCATACTTTTTTTCTAAAGTAGAGATGCTTTGCTTAACATGAAAGTTTGCCAGAATTGCTCCCACTTATAAAGAGGAAGATGCAATGCAATTTGGCAACTATCAGCCTTTTTCTGACCCACTTTTTATGCTTTGTATAAGTAATTAAACAGCTGGTAAATAAATGTATCTGCCCTCTCTCCTGTGGTTTATAATGTAATAAAGTTTATCATTCTTGGCTTTGCTAAGCTAAATTTTATCTTGAACTACCTGCAGTAATAATATTGCTACTACAGTCAGTCTAGTGAAGGGGCTCTAGAGTTGCAGTTAGAAAAACAGGACTTCCTATGTCAGCTCTGCCACTGAGTTACTCCAACCTTTGTCTATCTTGGCACTACAGTTGTACTTTAAATTTTGAAAGGTAGTTTGACATACCTGATAAGGTAGGGCATATTCTTTCTGAGAAAGGGCTAATGAACTGACTTGAGTAAAAATATCCCCACCTCCACCTTGTTACATGCATGAAAGGTATATGGGCTGGATCAAGGGTTTCAAGCAGGAAAGGCTTGGCCATTCTGGGTTTGGTTTGTTTGTTTGGTTTGGTTTCTGGTTTTTTTTTGGGGGGGATTAGGTTGCCTTTTTGTTGTTGTTGTTTTTGGTGGTGGTGGTGGTGGTTTGATTTGGGGAGGTTTCTTTGTCGTTTTTGTTTGGGTTTTTTCTTGTTTGTTTGCTTTGTGTTCTCCTCTTCTTATTCTTTTTTTTTTTTTTTTTTTAATTCATAGTAACTCTGTGTCCTCTTGTTTGTTGCCCTTCCCCAGCTAAAGCTTTTCAGCTCCTCACAGCTTGGTTTTTAGGAGTCCTTCCTTTTCCAAATGAACCAGAATGAGCCTGCTCAGCTGGAGGTCTGTGGTGTAGTCCAAGTGAGCTAATGTGCCATCTGCACCTCCCCTGGTGAGGAGCTGTGACTCCAGAATTCCTGGCACAGCACACAGAGGGCACCAGGGATGAGCTGACGCAACCCGGGGCTCCCTGACTGCCCTGCCCATATAGGGCCTGCAGTGGGGGCTCACAATCAGCTCCTCTGGGCTTTATCTCCTCCTGCACAGATGTGTCTTTTCACTAAAAGAGACTTTGGTTTTACTTATTAATCACTCCTTTATTTTAGCGCATTAGTTTCCTGATTGTTAGACTATATGACATGACAAAATTGTCTTCTGTTCTTTCATCCAGTACTGTCAGTTGTTACCAAGTCTGTTATTTGGAGAATTGTTTCCACATGGTAATGGCACTAAACAAATTCATGGGTGAATATTACGGGCAAGTTTTGACAATTATGACAGCATATTTTAAGAACATTAACACAGTTCTAGAAAATAATTCCAATTGCACTCTACACTGTGGAGACAGATCATTCCTGAGGTATTAGCTTAAATTACAGTAAATATTATGTGTCCTTTACAGCCATTAAATATAATCTCTGAATGTGTAAATTGATGTTACAGTTCTAGAAAACTACTGTTTTTTTCAGCTCACATCCCTTTGTCTAAAAAGAAAAAGTGTTCCAGTAAAAGAATGCATGAAGAATTCAGCTATTATTTCCTCAGGTAAATAATTTATTACATGGGAAATACAAATTAATTTACTGTTTTATTAGCACAAATATTAGCAGTATACCAAGAAGAGAAAGATTTTAACAATTATTATCATGGTAAAGTAAATTATGGGAAATTGCACTCGGCAAACAGGCTATTGTTCACATGCTGTGCCCTTGAAAGTAAATGCCAGATATAACTGAAATATATGAACAGATCTGAAAGCTAATATGGACCTGATCCAAAGGCTACTGAAGCAATTGGAAAGATTCCCACTGACTCCAATGAGCTTTGGATGAAGGCCAGTGAAAGCAGAATCCAAGTTACGAAAGAGCAAAGCTGCCGAAGTGCAACTGGAAATTTCCCTTGTCGTTTCCTAGGCTCTGTGGCAGAGACATCAGCTGTCTGGACTCTTGCAACAGAAAGCATATACCTGGGATGTCCATCTCCTGGTGTCCAGGTTATTTATAAGTACTGAGAAATCACAGAGTGGCTCAGGCTGGAATGCTCCACAGTGGGTCATGAAGTCCAACCTCCCTGCTCAAACAGGGCACATGGCACAGGATTGTGTCCAGACAGTCTGGAACATCTCCAGTGAGGGAGACTCCACACGCTCTCTGGGCAATCTGTTCAGGGCTCAGTCACTGCACAGGAAAGAATTCTGCCTCATTTTCAGGTGGAAATTCCTGGGCATCAGTTCCTGCCTGTGCCTCTTGTCCCGTTGCTGGGCACCCTTGAGCAGAGCCTGCTCCATCCCCTGACACCTCCCTGTAGATACTGACAGACAGATATAGATACAGATATTGATGAGGTCCCCTCTCAGCCACCTCTTCTTGAGGCTCAACAGCCTCAGCTTCCCCAGCCTTTCCTCCTAAGGGAGATGCTCCACTCCTTAAATCATCTTTATCATCCTCTGCTGGACCCCCTCCAGGATCTCCACGTCTCTCTTGTCCTGAGAAGCCCAGACTGGACTCAGCATTCTACGTGGAGCCTCACAGGGCTCAGTAGATGGGCAGGGTCACCTCCCCCACCCTGCTGCCAATGCTCTTCCTAATGCACCCAGGAGCCCATTGGCCTCCTTGGCCCCCAGGGCACACTGCTGGTCATGGATAGCTTGTTTTCCACCAGGACCACCAGGTTCCTCTGCAGAGCTGCTTTCCAGCAGGTCATCCCAGCCTGTGCTGGTGCCTGAGGTTATTCTTTGCCTGTTAGGCAGGACATAGATGTTATCTGCAACTCAAGAGGCATCTGTGGAGTCTCAAGACTGGTCACTGCTGTAGCAAGAATTATAGAGATGTCTTTTTTTTTTTTCCCCCCCTTAATTAACTGCAATTCAGCACAACTTTTCAGGAATTAACTTTATAGTTTCTTCTTCCAAATGCTTGTTTGTCAGAGGGGTTTTGTTTTTGTTTGGTTGGTTTTTTATTTTTTTTAAATTATTATTAATTTTTAAAGTATTTTTAATTTTATTTTTTTTTCTAGCCAGCTAAGATTCAAATGTGAAAAATAAAACATGATTTAAAAAATAAACTGAATATGTGTATTAGAATTTTTAAAAAAAATTAGAAAAAGTTTGCATCTTAACTGAACCCTTTGCCCAGTGAATTGTTTCAATATCTGAGATATCTCTAGATCAAGAGTGAACCAGCTCCTATCCTTCTCTTGTGGTTAACAATAAAATCTTTTAACTTTACTCAAAGGAAAGGGTTTAATTTCCTCCTTTCATTTTTTCATAGTTGGGTTAAGAGAGATGGAAGTGCATTTTGTCATGTATTTTAGGAAAGCTGAAAACTCTCAGCAGTTCTTGGAGCTGACACAACTATAACTTAATGACTTGCAGCCCAAGAAATCAGCAGCCTTATCAGCTGAAAATAGCTCATATAAAAGGTGTATCTTGGTTTAGGTATTGTCCTCCAAAAGGACATGTTACCTTTTTCAACACTATGATTCTTGGGATGGTTGAAAGACAGCAAATAACAGTAAACTGAGAGCACATTAAGAAGTGGATAAGAATACTGGTAAGTACTGTTTCCTGCAAATCATCTTCCTCTTTCCCTGTCTTTTCTGCAGTCCAGTAATAATTCTGAGTGTGTGGTAGAAGGATTTTGACATTTATATTATGGTCACTGTCAACTTATTTCTTCTTCTCCCCTGAAAGTGCAGCTGCAACTTCAAAAAAATCGTTATGGTGAAGTAAAGGGGTCAGATCAGGCAGCTCTTGCTGTGCTTTCAAACTCTTGTGATCTTTGGGCTGACTCATCTCTGAGCTGCATGTTTAAAAACCCACATAGACTCTGTGTGACACAGAGAACACAAATATGCTAAGGTTGCTTTTCAACTCCTCACAGTTATTTTATCTATTTTGGCATTGGTAAGGCAAAGCTAAAGAAATCTACCCAGTTAAAAAATGACTGCTTGAGATGCTAACAGCAAAGAATATTTGGGGCCATTGCAACTTTCACTATCACATGCATTGTTTCTACAGGAAACCTTAATTTAAGCATGGCCATGTAGGCAAGCATAGGATTTAATAGGGAGGTGTTTTATTGACACACTAATTTGAAGCTGACAGAGCTGGAAAGACATGAGGTACAACATTTAGATACAACATTTGCTATTCCTGCATTTGATTTTGCCCCACCACCAGATCTGCAATTACCACACTCAAAAATATTGAAAATGTTCTAGGGAATTCTATTGTCTAAAAAATATGCCAGCTTTCATGTCAAAAGTGAAGATTGAAGTTGTCATTTGCACAACTGAAAAATGTCTCTGCTAATTGCACATTTAAAGCAAAATAACTGTCTGAATTAATTTCACTCAGATTTAAGGAAGAGATGTGATTTGATTCATATGATGAGATGTTGACTTTGGTATTAATACTTGATTTGACTGAGACATGATCATACAGTCAAACAATTCACAGGTCACAGAGTAGGTAGTTAAGAGGACAAGTAGTTCAGCACAGATCCTGTCACTTCTTTATTGTTGTTAGGTCTTGGTGACCTTATAAAAGGCTGCAAGTCATTCCCTTTCCAGGCTCTTTGGTAACTAAAAGCACTTGACAGGCCTGAGGACAGTAACTGTGATCCATATCAAGAGATCCACTGCTTTTCAATGGCAAAAAATGAGCTGTTCTGATCAGAGTAACTAAAATTTTATAATGTTTCTATACCTGTCATAGCACCACAATGTTTGCAGCCTACAGGCCAGTGAAGCCAGGAGGATTCAAAGGAAAATTTAGGTCCAACAGGTAAGTTTAATGCTAAGATGCTACCAGAATTGAGCAGCATTCACCAGAGATGCCTAAATACAAGTGTGAAATGGCTGAACTGAGGACCAAGGTGTGTGAAATACCACGATGAACAGTCATTGAATGAGAGGACAGATGGGGAGCCACATTAGTTGCCATCTACAAAAGGACATGAGAAATAACCCCAGGAACTACAGACTGGTGAGCTGGAGGTCCATCCCAGCTTTGTGAAAGAATCCATGCAACACTATGATCATGGAGTGCATGGATAAAAGTGGTGTGTTGGCAAAGAGCATCCCTTCTCTTAAGGAAAATCATGCCCCACCAACTATCTGGGGTTTTGTGATGATATCAATGACAAGAAAGCCAAATAATGGATCAAGATGATCTCATGAATTTTCCATAGGTATTCTTTGACATGGAAAAACACTGACTGGGGATCAGTGCAGGACCAGTCTGGGACCACTAATGATTGATCTTCATTGATGAACCAGAGGAGACACTAAAAAGTGAGGTCTGAAGATGACATTAAGCCCTTTCCATTATCCCATGCTAATGATAGGGAATTCCAGAAATTGAAAACTTAGTGGGCAAGAAGAGAGATCAGTCAAATTCACAGTGAACAAATGTAAGGTGATGCATTTCAGAAAAGAGAATTTAAACCCTGCCTGCACAGTGCTGAGCTGGGAATGGACAATTATTGGTCTTAGAGTCATAATTGATTGCACTGTGAAATTAATGCCCAGTGTGCAGCAACAGCAAAACATTCAGGATATCTGAGTTAGAGTAGGATTTCATTTGTAGATGAAGTTTATGTTCATATTTACTTGTGTTTTGTCTGAAATAAATCTTTTGAAGTAGAGGGAATTCTCTAAGCATCATGTAGGCAAACACCTTTCCATCCAAATGGACTTTGGGGCAAGAGGAGATTCCCTTAATAAGACCTTAACTCTCAGCTAAGAATTCACAAGATGGAATACTGCAACCAGGCCAATGGAAATGTCCTTGCCTGGGACAAGGACAGTTAATTTGCTGTGACTAATTGGAAAACATATTTGCATATTAATATGCAAAATGAAAGTGCAAGCTGTGGTTTTGTCAAGCTATGGAACCACATAAAAGATTGATGCTTAAGATGGCATGCCCTAACTCTAAAATACTTTGTACACTTTGTTCTACCAAAAAGAGGAAGGTTGTTGAATTAGGGATAAGAGATTCCTGTATTTGTCAACATAAAAATTGAAAAGATGAACTGGGAAAGGGAAAGACATGGCCAGAAATAGATAAGTCCATAAAACTTATCAAATTCTATATTCAAGTAGTCCAGTACTGAAGAAATCAAGTAGAAAGAAGTACCCTGGTATACCCAGGTAACCTAGTCAAGGCTTTGCACCCAAAGGTGTATTTGAATTGCATCCATTTGGATTTCTGTACAGCATATGTAGGCAATAGGAGATTGCAATCAGGAAACTTTAATATCAACAACCTGAGAGTTAGAAGAGACCTTCTCTCAGTGTAAAGGCAACATCTCCGTTCATTTTCCACCCTGAGGTCTATAGAGGTAGAAAGGTAGAAGATGCATTTGAGAAGCACATTCTGCACTCTGATGGAGCTTCTAATTTAGGCTTAGCTGAGACTCAGCTGAGGTGAGCACAGTTAATAAAACAGCTTTAGGAAGCTGAAAAACACTATGACTTGCAATTTTTGTAAGATCTTTTTAAGCAGGGAGAAAAGAAAGTTCTCCTGCACGTCCCATCTGGAACATTGGAATTACTTAGTTGTCTGAAGACTGTCCTTGTTGCCAAGAAGGAGTAGGGATAAGAAATCCTATTTGATCATTCCTCAAAATGCTTCAGCAATGTTTGCATCCTAAATTGTTTTGTTTGGGTAGGTTGTACCATCTGATGCACTCTGAGCCTGAGTGCTGGTTTGTCCAGTGGTGGTCTGCTTTTCAGCTGATCAAGGGTTTGCCATTCAGTGAGGCATCTGCAGATATGGAGTCCTAATAAAAAAATGAATTCTTGAGGCAGATAGTCCCACATGTAAAGCTTTTTGTTCTCCCACAGTATTCTGTCTACATCAGAAGCCATCTGTGTTTTGAGTCTAAAGAGTGCAATACACCACTCTGGTTTTCCTTTTCTGACAGTTGTCAATGTTACTGTGAGCTTCAGCTTAATTCAGCTTTGTCACGTGAAAAGCAAGTTATCTATATTAGTTATTTATTATTATTGGTTGCAAATAAAAAAACTTGAAACAGGAAATTGATAAGGCTAAATCACTGGTTTTTTTTCTGTAATACTTAATAAATATTTGAGGCTTAAGCTGTTATACTTTGTTGTCTTTAGTTTGTACTTTTATGTAGTCAGATATAGGTGTATATTTGGTTTAGTGAAGGCCAGCAAAAGTGGAGTTGTCAAAGGCTTGTTGGATATAATCCAGGAAAACCTTTTTCTGTGTTAACCAGGCTTTAATATGCAATCAAAAAGTGCCTCTATCCCTTAATCTACTTGCTTCTTTATTAGCAAGCCAGAATTGGATCAGCTCACACAAGATTATTTCTGCTCAGATTGTAACACTTTAGATAAATTTATGTCTATGAAAACTTGTAATTTTCGTTGTTTTGATCAGTGTGTGCATTCTGAACCAATTCTTGCTAAAGCACCCTTTGCTGAAAAGCCCATGAGCTGGAAATTATTTCACTTTGAAAAACATCCACTATATTATTAAAACCATTTCCTTTGTCATATCTCTACCCTGTTACTCACTGTTCTCTTCATAGGGGCTAATTAAACGTTATGCTGCTAATCAGTGTTGATAGATACAAAGTACTGTAATGTCTTCTGGCTTTATGGATTATGCTAATGGCCATCTGCCTATTATTGATAATTTGTTCTTCAGTTACTGGAGGGGGAGGAAGAAGCTGTATGGTTAACCATAAAAAGGAGCTATTTGGTTTATGATGCATTCAGCTGTATCACCAGTTGTCTTTAGCTATTAAAGTTACTAAAACTGCAAAGACTATAATTTCATCAAGCTCTGAATTTTCCCCAGTAATTATATATGAAATTTGTATGTTCAGACACCTACAGTACATTGTGAGTGGTAAGAGCTTGACGGCAATGATCTTGTTAAGTACTCAAAGTGTTAAACCAAAGGTAGAGAGATACATGATTAAATTTCATACTACAGTTGTCTAAAGTGTTATTAACTATGAAGAGGAAAAGGCCAGGAAAAAAATCTAAATTCTAACTAAATTCTGTAACATGAGAATCTCTAACAAAATCTGCATGTGTAAAGAATGCCTCAAAGAGATGCAAATCCCAGCGTACTCCATTGCTAGCTGGAAAATGGCCATTATAAAAATGGGAAGGCTCTGCTCAGAGGTGTAACATGTGCTGCTGTTTTCACATGCTGTGATAGATGGTATCAGATTTCCTCCAATATGAAACATATTGGATAACAGGCCTTTAGCAGCCTATTCAATTTTGCAAAGCTGTCTTGGGCTCTACTGAGGTTTCACTTACCCAGTTTGACTGTCTTGTTGCTCAACCAGAGAGCTCTGACAGCAAGAACAGATTGACGATGGATGTTATCAGCTCTAGAGTTTGATGAAAAATACCCACAACTATTTCAAAATATGAAAACACAGTTCAATTTTCTGTAACACTTTTTGTTGCTTCTGGATGAGCTACTACAATATAAGGAAAAGCTGAAATTAGAAATTTGAAACATTTTGGTAGGAACTTAAAAAAAACCACAATAGAGCTTTTCATTAAAACTTGCCTTATCACTATTTGGGGATCATGTCAACACTTCAAATCAAGGAAAGTTTCTGAGTAGTAATCACATTAAAGAATGTACACATTTGCCTTTTCTTTCTTAAGGAATAGTGGAAGTGTGAAGTTCTTGAGCAGATTGGATTTCCCTTTCTTCCAAGACCTTAAAATTAAACTAATCTAGAAATACACAGTGCTGAGAAAGGAAAGCCTTCTCAAAAGAGCTTGAAAAGTCACTGCAGGAGACTGAGTATTGTTTATGTGGAAGGGAATAGTCTAACTGGTGAAACAGCAGGTTTTGGCAAACATTCTGTGGTGACCATTGCATGTTCTGTGGCTATTCCTTTCATTAGACTTTATAAGCAGTGTATGAATAGTAGATATCAGTAACCAGCTCAAGATTCCTTGAGCAACCAAAACTTCACAAAATCAAGAGTTTGTATCGTGAAGCCTGTCAGTGAAGGGTACCACTGAGAGTTCCCTCAGGCAATCTGAGGAAACTCAGCTTGAATTCTGTAAATGCTTTGAAGTGCCATTGAAATGCTGTATCAGTAAACTGAAACACTGAACAGTGCAGATTTCTCTGAATGCAGTTCTTATCATATATACCAGCAAAGTATGAGTGGCTAGATTTAGCACAAAATGAAATTATTGTCTTATAGATAATCTCCTTAAAATTGGCTAATATTTTCTCATTCAACAGTAAAGCAGATTTGCTGTATGTTTCTTACAAACTTATGTTTTTATTGATGCACTAACCTTACTACTTTGTAGAGTTTTTATGAGGTTTTCAAAGCCCTGATGGCACTAACAGGCTATTTAAATCTAATAAGCCACACCTGGAGTCTGATGACCTTCCAGTCCTCCTAACCCCACCCACACTTTGGCCCAGGATGCTTATTTGAGCTCAGTCTTGAGTGTGAGTAGTGCTTGGAGGTGTTGGTTGCCAGTTTAGCTTGGCTGGCTTCCCCCTTGGCATCAGAGCTGTTTTATCCCTCTGGACCTGCCTGGTGTTAGCTGGGCTGTGTAGCATCCTGACCTGTGGCTTGGACTCACAGCTGCCTCATCTCTGTGAAACTGCCTGACAACCTGAGCTTGTGCTTGAGCCTGTCTGTCACCTCTGGCTTGCTTAACTTGGACACTCGAGGGGACCCTGTCAGGTAAGACCCTGTTCTACTGTCTGGATGGTCCTCTGGCTCCCCATCACATGGGGAGCAGCTGGGCTTTGCTGTTCCCTGACACTTTCTTGTAGAAATGTCTGGAAAGTAGAGTTGTCCTGTAACAACATATTTCTCATTCCTGCTTATGTTTGTATTTTCACCTCTATGTTTTGTAGGACAGACTCAAGAAGATGTCCCTTTACCCTATGTTTGGGTTTTTTGGTTTAACGTTTTTTGTTTGGTTTTGATCTTGTAGGTATCATAGATTCCCTAGGTATTTGAAGCTGGAGTATTGTAATTTTCAGTTATACCTCATATTTGTCTACTATGGATGAAGACAAAAACACAGTCATCAGGGATTCCCCATGACTGATAACAGGTTTATGTGCTAACAACACTCCTATTTGCTTCCCTCAGGGTCACTTCTGAATCTAACATGTTGCTAGTACTTCTATAAGGGAAAAATATTCTTTAGGCTAGTGTTATATCAAGCTGCATAATTGAAGGCTGCCCTGAAAATGCTATTATCTGCTTCAAAAAGTTGAGGTGAAAAAAAATCAAGAGGTATTGTTTTATCTCATTATTGCACAATGCTCATCACTTTGGAAAGAACTATAATTTGAGATTATTTTTGCCTTTTCAGTACTTGAAACAATCTTTTCCTGCTTATGAAATCTTGTTTTTCTAAGCAGCTGATACTTTTTATAGGTGACCTGCTCTAGATGTTAAATGTCAATAGTGTTGCAGAAGAGTCACTGACTCAACAGTGTTGGCAATTTTTTTTATTGCTTACTGCTGTGTGGATAAAAAACCCAAAACCCAACACTCCCAAACATTAAAGACAGAGTCTTTACAATGCCATTCAAGTTTATATTTGGTAACAGGGCTGCAAATAATTTTAGGCACAATTTGTATAGCATTGAGGGTAGCAATGATCTTATTTTCTTAAGTTAGAAGAAATATGTAGCTTCTGCTATATCACTATTCCTACATAACCAGTCCTGTTTTCATATATTTTGAGGTCTGCATTGAGGTGAAAGGGTCCGTTCAGCAAAGTGGGGAAAAAGGAGTTCTCTATGAAAAATTGTTGTTTCAGGTTAGGAAAATTTGTGAAAGTGGGACACTTGGAACTGCAACTTTCAGAGAGTTACAACTGTTGATGGTGGTAGGTAATTGCATGTAAAATTTTTATCTACTTGCTCTGTATAATCTTTTTAATTGTTTCAAAATATTCTGAGTGAAAACCCCAAGTCTTAAAATATTGCAAGAATGTTTTTACCTCTCCCCTTCATTATGAAATTGTGTTTCTTCTTTAAAAGTGAATTAAGTGTAAATGAAGAGACCTGATAACATTCTGTGTCTCTATTCTGCTCTCTAGGAAAGTTCTCCTGTTGTACAGTTCACATGGGAATTGTAGCTAGTAATGCACACATGCGCTCTCAAAAACTTTTGTTCCAGTTTGTAGGAGGACTTTGTGCTTATTTCTCCACTATTCCAGATGCCCTTTTTTCCAGACATCGATTCTTGGAAATACCTTGTCTGAGGCAGTTAAGAGGTTCATAGTGCCCTGTTTCTTATCAGGGGTTTTTCTGCTGCTCAGGCGGCTGGGATTTATTGAAGAAAAGCAAATTTCACTCAATAATTGAATCCTGACTTTGTAAGTCTCAGTGAACAAACTCTGCCATTTCAAGTTTTGTTGTCTAACCCTTGAAAAAAAAAATCCCCTTATGTGAGACATCCACTACTTTGCTCCTCTGTTTTGAGGAAGGGATGGGAGGATAACACATTGCTTGTGGAAAGGACCATAAACAGGTATGAAAGGCTTGCTGAGAGGGGTAGAAGTCACTTTTATGAGTTTATTACAACAAGTTCTATCAGGTTGCAATAAGAGTGATCAGCTTAGACAGGTTCTTGTATGTTGCTCCATACCAATGCACGTCTCTTTGTTTTCAAATGCAGTAGTCCACTGAAAAGAAGTCAAGCTGCAAAACGTGCTTGTGAAGGTACTACACAGATGTCTGGGCAGCTGCAGAGCTACTTACTGTATGTTTTCACAAGGGAAATAAAAAGACACATTATGCCTAGATGAATATTTTTAATTACTTATGACTGAAGTGGGCTGCATCTGTTTTCTATAACAGTTTAAGGAGTTTCAAATAAAAGACTGGAAACTTTGCAGTCCCCTGTGCAAATCAACATCCTAGGGGATTAGTTAAGGCAATCAAGAGAATTCTGTGCCTGAACTAAAAGAAATTAATGGGAGAATAAACATAAAAGCATCATAGAAGGCAAATTGGTCTTGACATGCAGCATCTTTTGTCCAAACCCAATCCGTTTACTTGGATACTCATGAAGGACAATAATGTTGAGTAATTGACTTGAAAGCAATTTGTGCTGGAAATTACTTTTGTGAAACGTAGCTTTGAGAGGACTTCACAAATTGCCAAGAAACAAATAATGCTTTTGTTGACTGTCTGGCAGTAGAGTTTAAAAGCAGTCAAAGAAAATGAGACAAAGCAAGAGCTTTCAGCAATTTGTTGATATAGTAACCTCATGAGTTGTGTTTATCATAGAAATCAAGTTGTTGGCTCTTAAATGAGGCAACACTCAATATGACAGAGGTATGGCTTTAGTGCAGATAAGCCATGGGTTAAACAGTCATGCTTGTTTAAGAGTAATGAAAAATAATAATAATAATAATAAAGCATCCACACTGTTTTTTGAGAGTATGTTGCTGTCATGCCTCCTGCTAGCACTGTCTGTGAGGAACTGAGCAGCTCACTGGAGGTATATCCCTATGAGTCATAGCTCTGTGTTTTCTCCTGCAGTTTTCATTCACAGTAATCTGCAAAAGAACCTCTCTGGGGGTAACAGCAGGAAATAAATCTTGTTTTGTACATCCAAGGTTTGGATGCAATTCCACATGGCAGCCTGTGCTAATGTAGGAGTCTGTGTTCTTACTATTGCTCAGAATATTCATTGTAAACCGGACTGTCAGGATACCATGGGTTTTAAAAAACCTTCCTTGGTGTTACAAAATGTGACCTTGATGCTTTTGGCTTATTTTCTGCATTGGTCAGTGTAGGACTGGAACTATTTGGCTTTGTGGTGCTGAGCTGCAGAGTCTTGTAAGCACTACATTGAATTTTAGTAGAGTTTCTTGTGTCTGTGTTCCACCCGAAGAGGATCAAAGCTGCAGAAACTGCAAGAAATGTGTTCAGTATCCTCAGCATCAGAGGTACATGGTGGTATTTTTTTGGTCAGAGTCAGACCACATATGTCAGTGTAGTTCTCATGTGGGTTACAGGATCACCAGAAGATAAATATATATAACTATTGTAAATATTATGCTACCAGTAAGTAATAAACCTACTCAGGGAGCACTGTACTTTGCTATGCCTTGCTTTGTACCAGTGGTTGAGGAAAATGTGTGTGAATCCTGAGGATGTTAGACTGAAAAATAACACATGAATCTTTAGACTGAAGGCAAGGCTGAGGTGTCGTACCTTTGCAGCAGTGAAACCTATTGATCCTAGTTGGATACAGCAGTTTACCACTGTCAGCATAACAGTTCACAAATTCCTGGATTCTTCTGAAACAGAATGTAGGAGTAAATCACACTGTGCACATTTACACTACAAAGACACAGTACTTTAGGAGGACAGACAGCTCACTTGGTAATCAAGAGAGGCAAAGAGCTGTGTTAAACCAGAAAGGAAATAAATGATCTCAATACAGTATAATGGAAGGGTCTCAAGGGTGTAAAGAATTCCTGGTGGGCAGTTAGACAGTTGCCCTTTTTCCCCATGTAGTTTCCTTCAGTTTAAAAAGAGTTTAAAATGTAATGTGATCTTTTTCCTTTATCACTTTTTTCTTTTGGTGTTAAGGCAAACACTTCTCTGTGTTCAGCTATGATGCAATATGAAGTCAAGTGCATGTGCTTTACTAAACAAGTATGGCATTAATGAGACGTCTCCCTGCTCTGTAACCCGTTTGCTAATTCAAAGAAGGCAAAATTGGTGGAGAGGGTGCAGAGCTCATAAAAGAGAGCAGTGCTGGAGTAGCCTGGTCAAGCCTTAGGGAGCATGGAGCACTCTGGCGAGATGGAAGCAGCAAAATCCCCTCCAATGCAGTGCTGGAATATGAAAGAAGTTCACTGCCAATTATCAGCAGGATAATTGAGTTGAGAGAGCAAAGCTAGATATGCAGCTTCCTGAAGTTTTGGAGTTAGTGGTGATGACTGAACAATTTCATTCTCAGATGAGTGACCAAGTAGGCAATTGGTCACAAAATGTCTTCTCTGGACTACAAGTCTGTATGACAACAGGGGATGCAGCCATTTCACAACTTGCTAGTGGGCTCAAACCTTGGAAACAGTGTAATGTAAAATGGTTCAGATTTCAGTTAGAAATAGCTCTGATGTGGGCCTGCTAGAACAAAATATCGCGGTTCATCATCAGGACACCTGTTTTGCCAAAGGGTTGTATCTTGGTCAATATTAAGCTATCAGCAGTGTAGGAACAAAAATCAGCTAAACCTTTTTTGCTGCTGTTCCTGGGCAGAGGTTTTGCTGAAGTACTGCAGCTGAAGGCTCCAGCAGAAAATTATGTCCCTTTCAGGTCTTGTGGAGGTACTTAATCTTTATTACTTTATCAGGAAATTGCATCACTTACCATGTTACCTTTTTTTAAAAGATGAACAGTGTTAAAAGCTTTGGACGCAAACTAAAAATATAGTGATGTCACCATGGTCTTAATTCCTAAACCTACAGAAAGGAGAGACTAATGCAATAAGTCTGTGTCTGACCTGCAATGACATCCACTTTTAAAAACCTTAAATACTGTTTTGCACAGGGTAGCTACATAAATCTTTGGGCAGAAAAGTGAAGACCAACCTCTTCCCTCTGAAACTACAGGGGGCATGTTAGGCAGACTGAATGTAATTAGCTAAAATGGGATTTGGCTGGGACATTGGAGTTAATTAAGAATATATTATGGGGTCCTGAATGACCAGAAGTAGCAGGATCCTGGCAGATGGCACACTGGAGTGATGGCAGGCCAGTGGGGGCCCTGAGCTCTTGCCCTCTGTAGGGGCACTGACTCAGAGGAGGGAGAGCAGTGTCTTGGCTGATTAGTGTTGAAATGTGGTGGTTACCATTCTCATGGTACTACATAACAAGTAGTTTTTAGACTATTGTGACAGTGCTGCCTTTTCTGTGTGCTTTTTCAGTGCCAGTAAAATAGGACAGCCCACAGTGAGGTGGGGTATTTCCAGTAAATGCGATGTATAACTGAAAATGGGAATACCTTAGTTTCTTTATTGCTAGCCCTTGGGGAATGGGGGGTGAGGGGGTGGGGGTGGGGGTAAAAAGTACCCGAGGATTCACTTTGCCTGCCCATAAAATAGGATAACTGCACTTTCTTATAAAACACAATCTGCAGGTTAATTCCTGCAAGGTGGTGTGATACTTTGGAAGAAATTGTTCTAAGATGTTAAGTAAAACAGTACTGCTGAAGCTTAAATGTCTTAGAGCCATGAGCTGTGAAGTGGTATCTCTGCAGGGAACTAAAGCACACATTGAGAAACTGCTGATGCATTCATTTCAATTTCTGGATGTTTTTGATGAGGGACCTACTGAGGAGTAGAGCAAGAAGTAAAGTCTAGACCTCCAGTATGTAATTTTTCCTGAATATAAAGTTGG
The DNA here is from genome assembly GCA_035583235.1 of Hafferia zeledoni. Lineage (NCBI taxonomy): Eukaryota > Metazoa > Chordata > Aves > Passeriformes > Thamnophilidae > Hafferia > Hafferia zeledoni. The sequence continues at coordinate 15,393,593 of JAWWEV010000152.1, read as the reverse complement.
AGATAAGATTAAAATCCATACCTCCACCTGCCCTATGTCTTTTAAACCAGTATGTCACAGCTAGAGTTTAAATACCTTTCTAAAATTTTTTCCCCCATTTTCCTTCTCCTTATTGAAATATGACTTTTTGAGAATGCAGGGGCCTAAAATTTGGTAAGTCATATAAAAGATTTAGGGATCCTATTTTTTCTTTGAAAATTTCATTCCAGATGACTGAAGTAGAAAACTAAGTCACTATTATTACATTTGTTCTGTGAGTCAAATCTTTTGCAATTCCTTTATTGTATTATAAATTTTAGAGTCAGGGCCACACGTTTTTCCTTACGTTCTGTCTGCATATGGTTGGGGTATAGGTCTGCCTTAATGTAGGGATTAAGCATGAGATGAACGCACTATTGTTCTTTTCTGAATGTGGATTGCAGGTCTTTGTTTTGTTCAGAGCATTGGCTCAGAAACCTCCTCTCCTGCTTCTGTTGAGCACCAGCAGAGCCTGTCAGAGCATCTCTTACATCCCATATATTTTCTAGGATACTTTAGTGGGTATGGTTAAAACAAGGCAAATAGTCATGCTTTTTCAGTGAGCTCTTTCATGTTACAGCCAAGGAAGAGAATTCTGTTTTTCTTTGATCCGCCTCCTATAGATAACAGGTCATACATTAAGCAAAATATCATGTACATTTTGCCTTTTGCAATGTATATCAAATATGTGGTTATGTCTGTGCTATCGTTCTGTTGAAGTGCACACAAAGTTGGTTAATTAAAAGTTAACATTAAAGCAAACTTAAATGTTATCTGTAATTCAGCCTATTTTCTCTCTTAGCCTCAGGACCCAGCCACCTGACAGGTGGTTTATTGTGGTCTGAGCTTGTCCCCTAAACACTGGTTATAATTTCCCAAATAACATTTCATCTCATCTCCTCTGGTAGTTTTCTGTTTTGTAATGAGATTTTGTCAGAATATCTGCAGAAGAACTCCTTTTCCTCCCACACCAATTCTTGCCACTGTATAAGCTCAATTTAATCTGCTCCATGAACAATTACTATTAAATGTATTGAGGTGCTTTTAGCATTTTGTTTGCTTATTGCACTGAAAACCTCTTTTCTATGTCCTCCTTGGAAAGCATGAAAATGTTTGGCTTAGAAAATAAGACATGCTTGACTTCAATTTTTTTTTTTTAACTGTTGATTTTTTTCTCTTGAACTTTTGTTGTTTGATTTTAAAAAGAACTCCCTTTCTTAAGGGAAATTTTTAGTTGGAAAGGTGAATTTATCAGTAAGGATTTGAACCTAATTGAGATCAGACATCCGCAATTAATAAAATAGTACTTTTCCCTGTGAGATACCTCAGGGCAGGTTATTATGCAGTTTCTTGGGGCAAGAGGAGGGAAAACTAAACTGAGACTCATTGTGCATAAGCTTATCTGGGAGACCAAGCCAGAACTTTGTTCATGTATCAGCCTGGAAAAGAATCTCTGACACAAATTGCTCTCAGTGCAGAATCAGAGAAAATGTCATATTCCTTTTCACTTAAAATCCCCCCCAAAACACAGTCATAAAAAGGATGTTCATAAGGATGCTAAGAATTCTTAAAAGTGCTTGTAGAACATTCTGTACTGTCTGGATGATAGCTTGGAAATGTCCAGGTGGAAGGGTAAGTCTGGAACAGGGTCTACATAGAAAGAAAACCATGTCAAAACAAAGCAATCATTAGATTCTTAATCTGTACCATCTACTGACCTCACAGTAACAGCCATCCATGACAGGCTGAGGCAGAACTCAAACAATAGAAGCCACAATTATATCCCCATGGGTATAGCAAGGCTATTTTCTGTAGGATTAGATGCTATTTGGTCAGTAGGCAGTGGAGGTGAAACAAGACTCTGTGCCCAAGGGATCTCACACATTCCCATACCCATCAGGAGGCTCCAGAACCAGACACAGAATTATGGCAATTTTGAGAGTATTTTGAAATCATTACAGGATAGAGGAATTTTTCTAATACAAATGAGGTGAGGAGGCTTTGCACTGAAGCTTTATAAATCTATATGACAATGAAACTGTTTGCCAAGATTCTGGTACTTCTGCCCCTGGATGCTTGCAAATGGCACTATGAGATATTTTGAGATGACACCTATCACTTGATTTTGATGAATTCCTTACGGTGAGTGATCTGAAGTAGAGATAAATACAGTAGTGAAGAACTGTTGATGCAAAACATAAACAGCAGTGAGAGGATGAATGAACTGAAACTGGAAGACAAGCTAGATAAACCTAAGGCAATTTAAAGGAATTAAGAGCATCAGAGTAAAATTGATAAACGAGTGATAGGAGAAACGGGGGGGAGGGGGAGGAAGGATTGGAGGTCAACACTGAGAGAAGACAGGACAGTGTGGAAAGCTGATTATATGGAGTATAATATGCCTGGTGAAGCATGATAGAAGTTCTGTGACTTGATTTATGCATATTAATGTGGTGTAATTGGACTAATTGAATATGAGAAGGCACAATAAAAACAAAGCTGTGTACAAGGGGCAAGAGACAGGAGGAGTAAACAGGAAGTTTATGAAATGCAGAAGCAGTCAGGAGGGGTATAGCTCTTGAGGAGGTTTCCTGATGTCTCAGGGACATCTAATCTCAAAACCAGCCTGTTTACTGCTGAGTCTGTGGATGGAACATTCTCAGAAGAGCTTGTAAAACCTGCTCAAGGCAAACCTTGAAGTGAGGTCTGGGGTAGCAGAGCAAGGCTTTCCATGGAACTCAGCTGGGAGTTCACTGCAGCAGCCAGTGGAACTTGGAGAGCTTTGCCAAGCCATGAGGAGTCTCTTTGGGCTGCAGCCTGCCTGGCCATGTCCCAGGGACCTGTGGGGAAGAGGCTTCCTAGGCAAAAAAGGAACTGTGCTCTGAGTGTATGTGTTGGTTTCCTGAGCCTCTCCAAGGACTTGGGACTATCCTGAGGTGACTGGCTATGGAGCTGAGTACAGTATTTGGGCAGAAATTTGTGGTATTCCTCACACTGCTGTCATGAAAGAGTTGCTTTAAAAATTCAGGAGTGTGGCCCAAACCGCAGTAGAGCCCTGGACTGCTTGACTCCATGCTCTATTTCAAACATACTTGACAGAGAGGCACAGTATGAGTGTTTTCAGGTTTTTCCCCTAATAATTTTTGATGCTGTCACCTTATTTATGTAGCTGAGGTTGGCAGCTCATATGTTTCCATGAAAATACTATAGAAAGTGTCAGGAAAAAATGGGTATAATTCAGTTTAAAAAGGCAATCAATCAAGAGACTCGAATCTATTGGAAGTGAGGCTTTGTTACTTCCACTGCTCAGGAACCGTTTGTTCCCTGAAGCAATCTACTAAATTTTAAAATATAAAGCATGTTCTATTACAATTGGAAGAAAATAAGAAAGACCACACTGATCTGAAACTGGTCAACCCCTTGATCTTCATGTGCCAAATCCAATACAACCAGAACAAAAAACCTGCAGTTTGAATGAACTTGGGGTTACCTGTGCTGGGTTAGCAGAGACTCAGATATTCCCAATACTACATGGTTGTTTTCCTTCTCAGCCACCCCAAAAATTCATGAACTGGAGAGAAATTTCCTAGGGAGAGTTCATTTTTCAGGCATTCTGCAGTTGTCACTCCTTCACTTTTATATGTTCTATAGAAGTACTCCACAATAAAAATTTTAGAAGAGCAGCTTTTTGAATTGCAAGGGCAAATCAATCAATTAAAAGTTGCTCTGAAGATGAGAGCAATGCTGCCTGCCTTTCATGGTACCTTTGTGCAGCACCTAAAACTGAAAGGCTCAGATCTAACTAGTCTCAGACATGATAACTTGAATTTATAGTTTGTGGTATAGCAGGTTTTGTGGAATCTGGCTGTCCATACAGTCTGAAAGGAGTCCACTGAGGTCTCGGCATAATAATGTATTTGGAGAAATTGGTTTTGTATTCCTTGATAAAAGTGATTGTTTGAAACCAGCCCTTAATTTCCATTTTGAAAAAGTGTTCGATTTGCCCTTTTAAGGGTGGTAAAAAAGACCATTGAAGAACTTAGAAGAAAAGGGTGTGTTTTAATATAAATAAAGCTTGAAGTCATAATAATTAAGCTTCTAAGTTGCTGAAAAATACAGTAAGCACAAATAAGTGAACAGTACACTTAAGTAGCAGGATTTGCTGCCTTCAGGGTAATTCCATTTTAATAGTAGATGGGGAAGAAAACCAAACCTATGCATGCAGGACTTCTGCTCTCAGTACCTTGTTTACTGCCAAACTTTTTCTGCACAGATTATGACAGGGAAAAGTCCTAATTATCCTAATTAATTTTATTTTTTGAAGATTTAATGCCATTGGACATGTATTTAGTAATGCTTAAAAATTGTTTTGAAGGACAACAACAAAATGAGCCTTCATGATAATACTTGTGAAGGCAACAAATATGCACATACCTGTTTCTTTGAAGCTGAGAAACCTGGCAATTAATATGCAACAAGGTTGTTCTTGTTCAAAAAACCTTCAAGTCAGACTTCTTAGCAAATTCTAAATTTGGAATGGTTAATTTTTCAAGGGCTTCACTTGTAGAAGCATTATAAGAATACAGTCTGCTTGGAAGGAACGTCTTCTGTGACAGACCCATGATACAGATGTTTGCATGGATGTGCTTGGTGGAACCAGTTGATCTGCATTATTTATTTCACATTGATGTATTTGCTGGTGCTAATAGGTTTTCCAGCTTGCTGGTGAGCATCTCCATTCCTGTAGGGGTAGCCTTGAAGAGCAGGTGTCTGTGAAAGGGGGTGACCTGAAGCTGCATGACCATTGTGAGTGCTGGAACTCTGAAAGCCAGCACAGTTTGCAGGGTCACATCCCACGCTTTCCTACCAGGAAACTCTCACTAGAGTATGTGCTAAGAACACAATTCCATCAGTGCAAATGGAAATAGGTCTTCCTCATCTGAAAATTCAAATTCTTTTTATGTGCTTCAGGTAGGTACTTAATGGTTAGTGACCTATAGTAGGTAATCTAAGTTTTCATAAACCCCAAGATTTCTGGAGGCCTTCATGATTCATCGTGTGGAGTTGGAAATATTTTCTTCTATGGGTTTTCTGTGGCAGGGTAGCTGTTTTCATGTATGTGCATTCTCACAATCTTTAATCTCTTTCAAAATAGCCTAAAGCATGAAATGCCATGTCTAATGTCAATGAGTGGCTTTTCTGCTCTGCCTGTCGTCATTTCAAAAAGCAGGGTAGGAGGGTTGTATATTACATTTGAGTATGTATGTCTGTCAGATTAGCCAGATCTGCCTCCTACCCTTAATCAGACAACATTCTGAGTTAATAATGTTGTCACAGACTTTCAAATCAAGCATCTTGTTCGATTGCCTGAAAGTATTACCATGAAATGAATAGGTTAAGTAACTTATTTCTTTCCTTAAATTCATCTGTCTCAAAAAAAAAAAAAAATTACCAAATATAAGGTACCATAAATGAGTTCTTTTTAAATCAGCAGTAAGATGATGCCCATCCTTTCTGTGATCTGGTGTGATTTATCACATCAAGAGGGGATATATATAGTTAGAAAACTATCCAGGGGTTTTCCCCATTCCACAGGGAAGAGAGGCAGAGAGGGGATGAGTCACACACATCATGCTTTAATTCTGCATTTTGATATTTCACACTTCACAAAACAGGAACAGATTCCAGGTAATGTAATTGTCTTTTAGAAATTACTATGTAATTGTGGATGAGTGTACACCATAACCCCCATTTAGGGGAAGTCACTGGAATATGATACTTTCCCTGGCATTAGTGTAAAGTGGCATTCAAGCAGATCTTTTGTCTTGTACAAAGCCTGAGGATGCTCAGAGCAGTGGAGCAATGACATCCAGTACAAACAGCTGCATCCTTGCCTCTGCTGTACTGTAATAGACAATGATGAGGTGGATTTTTAAAAATCCTGAATTTTAGAGACTTTTTTGTCACTCTATCAAATCTGATCTATCTGTGGCTGCTTAAGGACTTTACCAAGAAGAAAATAGATAAAGACGGGAAATATTTTGAATATATTAAATTTTTGTCGTTCTTAGATTTTGATCATATTTTTCCTACTTTGAATAGCTAGATTCCCATGCTTTACTCTCATTTTCTGGTCACAGAATTGTGGAATAATGTGTTATGACTGGATTTCTGGAGGCCATTCCCTCACTGAAATATATGTTTATTTCAAATTAACCTGAGACCATTCAAGGTTCTGACTAAATAACCTTGAGTTTGACTTGTGAAGAATTTTCCCTTTCTATCTACCTGAAATCTCCCGTGTTTCAGCTTATTGCCTTTTACTTTATTAAAGTGCTAATGTTTTACATCACTATGTTTTCATTGAGAATTATAAAGATTCATCAGAAGTTGTTTTCCTCTTCCCATTTGAATGAGCTGTTTTGCTGGGATTGTTAGTACTTGGAATATCTAGTGGGAACATTCAGTAATTGCTCAGTAAGGAAGAAAAGACAGAATTTTATCTGTTTTCTTGTTCATCTAGACTAGGCAGTAGCTCTGCAGTTTTTAGATTGTCTTAATTTTGTACCACCACTCTTAGAAAAGAAAGAATCAAAGGAATATTTTAAATGGAAAATTAAGTGTTGAGTTCCTCCTGCTTCCATTAAACTGAAAGGAAAGATAAGCACTTTTTAGCTTTGGAGAATCCATTGGATGAGGAATGGGCCTGGGGGGCAGAAGCCAGTCCCCTGTGCTGCTCTGAAGACCAGAGGTAGAAGTGGGGAAAGGCAGTAGTTGCAGGATGTTCTGCTGTTAAATACCATGCCTGTCTTGGTTTGTGATTTGTAGCAATCAGTTATTGTCTTATCTTGTCTGTTTTCTGTTTAATAAACCCCCTCACTCCTTTTCATTCCTCTCCTATTTTATCGAGAGCTGTAATTGATAGGTCTATTATTTGTTACAAGCTCAACTTAGTCTTTTATCATGACAAAAACCTCAGCTTGTGCATAATTAAGTGCAAAGCATGGTTCTGAATTCCTTTTCTGGTAGACACTCTTCTTGCTACAGAAGTCTCTGAGGGTACACAAATGTCTTCTTGTTTGTTTATAAAAGTGATGAGTATTCTATCTTTATTGACATTTTTGGCAGTGTTGTGTTAGGTTAATCTACCCTACTTTCTTTTCTTTCCTTCTCTAATCTGTATTTCTGGAAGTTTATCCACCCTATCAAATAAAATTTTGAGGTAGGGAGAAACAAAGGATGATCTAGTTCAACAAAGTGCAAGCAGAATTTCTGTTCTTAATTAGGATTTGAAGGCTTCTTCTCATTCTTTAGAGAATACAGTAGAAATAGAATTGTAAAAAAAGAAAATTTCTATAAGAAGCAATTGTTTGTCTTGCATTATCAATGGCTGTCTTTGCATTGAGCACACTTTTTTGTTGTTATAAATCTATAGTTAAGAAAACTACAGGATCTTTGCATTTGGGATATTTATGGAGATGACTTTACTAATGTTCTGCTGAATTGAACTTTCTGTAAGAGATGCTCTGTCTGTGTACTTGTACCAATGTCTGCAGCAGCACTTATGTCTTCCCAAACTACACTTAGCCCTTGTCGACATATACAACAGGATACTGTTCTAAAGATGCTTTGACCTGAATAAGACAGGAAAGGGCTGGGGACAAAAGGAAGATGCATCATCTTGCTTTTGGTGGGAATCTGAGCCTTGTAGCAAATACTGTTTCAATATTCATGATGCCACACATGCAAAAATATCTTCCTATATTTCCCAGACGCATCAAAGTGCATATGAATGGGATTCCTGGGAACAAAATCAAACTTTACATGCTTCTGAAGTAGTTGTCTTCTGTTCTGGCTTGCAAACTCAGCCCTGAGCTTGTAATTGCTGGTTTATGCTGGCCCACATAAAAATACTCAGAAAAAGAAATCCGGGGCTCAGGGGAGTAGAGAGATAGATAAAATAGAATCCTGTGATTCTAAGAGAACTGGAGTTAGGAAAAGCTTTAGTTATCTGCTTGATGCAGAATATTATGAACTGAAACAAACAGTATATTCAAATGAGATTTGTTTTATAAAACCAGTTAAACTAATTAAAGCTCCACCAATATTTGAATACAGCTCCATAATGTCAAGTGGAATTGATACTACCCAAGTGACTTAAGAATTCCCAAGATTTTAGAAAGAGTCACTCAGAATGCACAGTAGCTCACCTGGTCAGGTGAGGGCTCTCAGCACTGAGGAGGTCCCTTGGGTGATGTCCCCTGCCTTTTAGAGGATTCTATAGAAATCTACTAAACTGTTGCTGCCTTTTTTTTGGTTAGGAAATGGTGGTCTTGGAAAGAATCAAAATGCTGGATGCTATCTCTGGAAAAGACCACAATCTAGGTTAAAATGTTTATATTAATTTATACTTTTGTTTTCTTTAGTTGCTTTCAAGATGACTAATGCTGCAGAGCAAATAATTTTGCCTTAATATAAATGCTAAAATATATTTAAATTATGCATTTTTCCATATATATTCATACAATAACTTACATTAGTGTACATATCTTAGTCCATGTGGATGTAGTTTTAGTTACTCAGTAATTCTTGGGAGGAAAAACTTACTTGCCCTCCCTAAGCCATTTGAAGTCAAGACAGTAGATTTGCCAGCACCTTTGACACCTATTTCATCTGAAGGAAAGTGGTTTAATAAGTTTGAAAGATATCTCAAATGTCTAATATTTCACAGTATTTCTTGCTGTCTTTCACAGCCCAGGATACTGTGACTTTCTTATGACCATTTGTGTCCCCTTTGGTGGGTTTGGTCTGTTGCTTTATACTTGGTGTAGGCATTGCATTGACAGCAATTGTTTTGTAATAAGCCTATTTGAAAATGGAAAATGTGGCTGACTGTCCACTCAAAGGTCCTGGGCTGCAAAGTTGGATGATGTCATGTGAATGGAGATTTTGAAAGGTGCATTTTACTGGTTTTATCCCCCTGCTTACACTTTCTCATCTGTGGGTTATAGTAAAAACAGGTTTTCAGTTGTACCTCCATGTCTTTATCCAGAGAAAAACAGAGTCCTATTTCTTGGGAGTATCCAGTCACAGTTTTCAAATAAATTTTCAAAGCCTTAGGTTAGAAAAACTGTCTAGGGGTGAGTATTCTGGTCCTTTATGTCAGCTAGATTGAATGTAGCTCTTCTGACTTTTTCCATGTATGCTTTTTGCACCCACGTCTCTCTGAACATTAATACTGGTAGAAATAAAATTATAGAAATACTTTTGTTTTAAACCCTCTATTTCCCAATCTGATTTCCCTGCTATATATCCTGCTAAACTGTTTCTGATTTGCTTCACTTGAATGTGTTGGTTTAGTGGCAGCTCCTTTAATGAAATTGAAGTGATTCGGTGAAATCAAGAGGGGAAAAAAATGTCTTCATGAGGATTATATGTAGTTCACCTACTAAGTATGGATGTAGCCCCCAAGTTAGACTTAAGCTTTTATTTCAGTGATTTACTACTTCTTAGTAAGGTGATAGCTAACAGCAAAATCCAAACTAGCTTCCATCTTATCTAAAGAAAATTTTTCTGACAGTGCATCTACTTAGATTGTACCTTAAAATCTATCCAGACAGGTTGAACTGACAATTCGATACCAAGTCCTTTTCAAGTGTGGGTAATCTCTGCCAGCAGCATGGTAATATTCAGTCTCAGTTGCTTTTAGTACTTTCAGATCTGTAAAAAGGCAGAAATAAATTATTAGGTTAGAGGTACAAAGAAGAATGAACTGATTTTGGTCATGAGTTCACATTTGGAAAACACAAGGAAGAATTAATATATTAGTATTTCCTTTTTTTTTTTTTTTCCAAAGAGTTTTTTCATCTTTTCTCCATTTTTAATTTCTGTCTGCACATATCAGAACAGCACTTGAATGTGAACTGTATTCTGGAACAAATATCTGTTTTTTTATTACTAATAAGATAGTACTGTGTGGAACTGAAGTATAACTCATGTTATACTCAATTACATACATGGGAGATGTGGCAGGAGAGAGACACTAATATTTGTGCTTGCGGGGAAGAAAATTGCCTACACTTTTAATTTTTCTGAAAGAATGCTTTTAACATTTAGTTTTTCAGAGTTCTCTTTAGGAAAAAAAAAATGAGCACCCCTCCATCTGCCACTGCTGCCTTTCCTTCTGTGCCGTAGTTGGTATGAGTTATAGGCAGTGTCATGTGTGGATAATGCCAATGTCTTCGGTGCTGTTGCACCTATTTTACAAAGGAGAGAACAATGATCTCTAAGGGTCTTTCTTTTTCCTTTTTAATGTAGATGTGGAGTTTTCCCCTTGGTTTTGTAGTGGCCCATGCATTTCACTTCTTCCCCCATAAGGTTCAAAATTTTTTTTTTCCCAACTTGTCACTTGCTCAGGTAGCAGCTGGCATTGCTGATGTGTTCTCCCAAACGTGGACAGCAAGGCTGTGGCTAAGATGTGATGGCCCTATGCTCTGCTTGTTGTGCTTTTACAAAAATAACCCAGGTATGCTAAGCCTTGGCACCTTCAAATGCATTTTCTTTGGCAGAATAATACATTAGTACTTCAGGGAGTCACTTGGTGATTCATTTTCTTGAAACTTCTTAATTTGCATGTATCATCTTGGTTTCTTTCCATTGAAATTATAGTTGTGGAGAGACTGGAATTTATATTTCATTCTTGTTGATGTGTTTATTTGTGTTGTATTGCATGTTTCATTTTTCTTCTATCTTATTTATGTAGAGAATGGTTTATTCACTCAGTTCTGCTCATTTTTTTTGTTTTTTATTTCAAGATGCCTGAAAAATGATTCTGAATTTTGTGACAGTCCTCTGAGATCTCCAATTCATTCTAAAACAGACAGTCTGAATTCTGAAAATTTGAGTTTGTTGCTGCAATCCCCAAACTGAGCTTGTTTGTGCCTTGGGAGGAAAAGTTGAAAAGGTTCAGGAGAACAGAGACAAACATGCTGCACACAAAGAATAAGAGGTTCTGACATAATTCCTCTTGAGCTCTCAGCTGCATCCATAGACTTTTGAGAGAGTTTCAGCATTTTAACAAGAGCTAATGCATAAATAGCCAAGTAATCTACAGCTGCTACATGTACTTATGAGGGAGAGTTTTGTGCTTCTCTAACAGCAAGAATGACACTTATTGGCCCACTCTCCCAATCCTCCTTCACTTCATGTTCTTTTCCTGAATTCCAGGCTTGCTTTTTTTTTCTTTTTTTTTTTTTTTTTTTTTTAGTAGGCCTTTCCCTCTTGAATAGATTATGCCAATTAACTTTATGAGCATTCTTAGAGGGATTTTTGTGTTTTCCCCCCAGCTAACTCCATAGACAGTGGGCTGTGAGCCAGTCTTCAAAGCTGCTGAACACTGAGAGCTCCTTGTAGAGCAGGGAAGCAACTGGGGAGTTTAGCACCCTTTGAAAGTGTGGCTGCAGGTTCATCTCTTCTATTTGATCAGTGGGCTTCTTTTGGCAGGATTGCACTGATATCAACTGGTAAAATCAGCTTGACTCTGAATGCAGCATAACTCAATTAGCCAAGTGTTGCTTCCTTGGGTTTGTCTTCCTCTCTTCTCTGTGCTTTCTCTGTAGATCAAACTCTTCTTTTGGAGTGAGAGAGCTAAAAACCTGAGCTGGCTAAATCCCCACTGTAGTTTCATTCAGGATTTTGTTATGATTCACGGGACCTGACAGAATGAAAAACAGGCAAATAAATGAGCTTTTCCTGAAATGCTCTTTCCTGTGTGACTTCTTTCACCTCTCACTAAGGTGCAGAGATAGAACTTAGGCTGGCCATAAGTTAAAAATCTGAATTATAGATAAATTAAAATATTTTATTCTGCTAAACCTTCTTCCAAGAGCTGAATGAGATCCTGACTCCTCCTTGAAGAGGACATCCTCATCTCTACAGCAGGGAGACCAATACTGAGTAACTAAGTCATTTAATACTCAATTGCATGCAGTTTCTCTGGTGTGCTTTCTTTTTCAACACTGTTTGGGTGTATTCTGATTGGGCTGTACATTTATTGAGTTGCCTTTGGGTATTCTTAGAAACAGATGCAAAACATTTGCAAAAAGCCTCTGTGAAATCTCTGCTTTAGAGCTGCTACAGTCTCCTGCCTCTAGGACAGACAGTACTCCTGGGGCTGACTGGCATCCTGGATTGCTCATTACAGAAGAAAACCTCTACAACATCAAAATACTATTTTTTGCCAACTTTGTGAAAAATGTTGCAGATCAGAAATAAGCCTGCTAATTCTGGGGCTTCTTTCAGTGCAGAACCCCACTGGGGAATACAATCTGCTGCTTAAATAATGCTCAGGGTGACAAAGGTAGCAAAACAGCTCCTCTGCCAGGTGTGGTGGATATGAGATGATATGAGATCACTATTTTTTGTGATTTTTTTTTTTTTTTCTTTTTAGCAGTCCCTTGGACTGGCAGGAGGGATAAAACCTCTTATTTCTCTGACACTGACCAGATAAATGAACATTCAGCTTTGAAATTATAGCAGAAAGAGAAGGAAACAAAAATCTGACCTGTCCTTCATGTGCCTCCCTCTTGAGGAAACAGAGCTTGCCCTCAGTTCTCACTGGAGATTCTGTTCTTGTCACAGGAATCTGTTCCTTTTACCTGCATGAGCCTTTGGCAAGATAGAGGAGGAACTGCAGTCATATTTTAATCTTTGCTTTTAAAATAGCTGGCCAAATGATATAAAAAGTTCTGCTACAAGAGGATGTATTTTACTTTAAAATTATCAACTTGAGGAGTGATCCTCTCTAGGAATTGGCAGACCTGCAGGAGCTGAGCAAACAGAGCTACACTGTGCTAAATATCCTCTGTGTCTGTTGTGTAGGTTGAGGCTCTGCATGGAGAAAGGGGAGCTGGGCTGCTCCTGGCTGATTTCAGAGATCACAGGTCCAAGCACACACTGCAGTACTTGGTCTCTTGCTCCTTTGCTGCTCCTGCCCTCTCATCACAGTGCCCTCTCTTCCTTTGAATTTCCTCCTCCTCAGCATGCCAAGTGTGTCCTGCTGGGAGCACAACTGAGCTCATGTGGGAGGTGTGAAGCAAAAGTGGGGAAGCATTAGGATCTCCAGACCCTTTGTGAGGTCCAGTGTGAGCAGGCTTCACACTGTCTTATGTGGCATTACTCTTGAGCAATGTATAGAAATATATATAAATAAATTCACAAAAGTTGAAGCTTTCTCCCTTATTTTGCCTCTGCTGCTTCTTCTCTCCAGATCTAAGCCAAAGAACCAGCAAAGAGAACGATGGTAGCCTTAGGCAAAGTGCTGTGGAGATGAGACTAAGGGAGAAAAGAGAAAGCTGGAAACTTTCAGCACAGTCTGTCAGCCTTGGGCATGGAATATGAACCAAGCAGGTCTGGAAACACTTCATCAGTGACTAAAGATTGTTCTTCTCTGCAAACCTTTTGTAATACCAGCTGCAAATTAAGTTTTCATAGTTAAATAAGCACACAGGGCAACTGAATGTGCTTTTTGATATCTCTTGTGTTTATGCACTGTCTGTGTTTTTTCATGGATCACTTGTCTGTACTGGACAGGTTCAGCATAGCTATTAAAGAGTGTCTGTGTGGGAGCAGCTGGGACCCAACCCTTAGATATAATTTTTTCTTTAAAGAGACTTTATATGCAGGAGAGCCTCAGGGTGAGCTATGAAAGCATAAAAAGTGGCTAAAGTAAGAAGTAGTTCAAACTAAGGCTATTGTAATAAAATAATTATGTCTGGTATTGGTTGACTTGAACTGCTGACTAAAGTTGTGCTGCATCAAAATGCTGTGACACCAGTATATCAAACTATTGCCTTTGCAATAATGTCCCTTTGGAGCTTCTGGACCATATTCTCTGGTATGTTATTTCCTTTTATACTGGTATGAAATGAATTATAGACCAACATTTATTGCAGTATGGTAGAATAGGATGACTGAGACATTTGAGGTCTCACCAAGAAATGAAGCCAAATTGCAATATGGACTTTCTGGAAAGCTTTGCTCTTTTATGCCAGATACACGTTCCCTAATACACTCCTATTATCTGCTTACAGCACCTCTGCTGCAATCTCCTCTGCTTAAAGAGTGTCTGACCCAACAAAAGAGAGAATGCATAGCTAAGCATAAGTAAAGAGATAGTTAACACACAGTATGTGGTAAGATAGAAATTATTTGCTCAGAGGCATAAGGAATAATTATTTTACTACCTGGGTCAAATGTCTAGTGTGAAAATGAGATTTTAAAGGCTACTTATTTACTCTAGTAATATTGTGTAATATTAATTCATTGACTATTACTTGGGTATTGTTAAAGCATGAAAAAGGGCAAATAAAGGACCATAAAATCATTAAAATATGAATATTCAATGGCTTGTTTTCACCTGAATATACTCAAAGAACCATAAAGTCCTAAAAATGAGCACTCCTCCCACAGATTACCCCTGAAATATTTTTTGTTACATCTTTTTCCAGATTTTGCTCATTTGGTAGCCTATGAAGTATGTAAGTAAGCTGTTCCTGTTTTGTGTTGCTTATGTTTTCCTTTGTACTTGAATAGAGGAGGGAAACTTGTATTTTACACAGTGATAATATGATGTGGTAGATTCTCAAATGCAATACATATGCAAATCAGAAGTGCTTGAGATAATTTCAACTACTTTTAGAATTGCATCAGGGAGAACAACATAAAGAAACTTGCCCAGAGTCAGTGCACTTATTATGAAATGCCTCAGAAATCTCCCCAGTGAAATGCAAATGAGATTCATAAGTCAACACGGGAGATGTAACAGAACCAGCTCGGTGAAGACCAACTTCCCAGAGACATCCTGACATGTCAGTACTAACTTCCCTCTTTTAACTTCTGTTATAAATTCACCAATCTCCAATCTGTTGTATGGTTTGAATTTGTAAATTGAGACTGACCTTGTCAGCTTAAAGCAGCAAAACCCACACAACAAAGAAAATTTTTGCAGGTTTAGCAGTTGGGATGTAGTGCAGGGATGAAAATAAAAGTATGACATGGTTTTTGTTTTTCTTCCAAAGGAAACCCTACTGTCTTTAAGCATACTTTTTGTTAATAATGTCTGAAGTTATTATGTTGGTTTTCACCTTGCACAACACATGACTGTCAAATGCCATATGAGGCTCTGGATGGTAACTGGCATTCTGCTGTAGGCTCAAATGAAATATTAACAAGGCACTTACATGGTTCAATCCCTTTAGTCCCTTAACAAAGAGGTAGTAGTCTTTCTCTGCCTATCAGGATTTAGCAACTGCTGTGGTCAACATTTGAGCTGCTTTGGAACAGTATTTCCGCCTTTTTTTTTTTTTTTTTTTTTTTTTTTTTTGTTTTTGTTTGGTTTGGTTTGGTTTTTTGTTTGTTTGTTTTTTTTTCCCCCCAGGGAAAACTTGTGTCTGGGTAACCTACTGCCAACAGCAGACATACAGAAAAGCACATGTAGGCTTGTTTCTGAAGGTGTATTTGAGATTAGTGCAGATCTTGTGTTTATAGAACATCTATGAGCTTTCTAATTATTTTCTCTGATATGTATAGCCAAAGGAAGAGTAGAAAAGGATTTACAGTGTAGTATCTGATTCTTGATCCACTGAGAGTACCTTGAGCAAGTAATGACGTAAAGGGCTTTTCTTTCTCTGAGCTTGTGGCAAAGACTTGGCAGCTGTAGTAGATTCAAATGGAGAAAGAGAAGTTCCTTTATATACTGGTCAGCAGATCTTATGTAAATTCTAGACTAGAATAGGGGGAAACACCTTCAAGTGCAGCCAGTGTGTTTTGGGTCAGGGGTAGAACTAAACAGACCCTACTCATATTGGTTGGAGCGAAAGGCTGTGAAGCTTAAAGCCTATTCTACGTAACAGCATATTTTGTGAGGGTGAGAAAAATCTGCCAATAATAAAAAAACAACAACTTTGGTGTTTTTATTTTCATATCATGTTAAAGTCCTTGCTCACTTCAGGAAGAGAATTCTAACCCACTTCCAAAAGCAACATCAGATAAAGTCTGTGGGCTCTACCTCAAAGAATTTTGATGCTACTGATGAAAAAATAGAGCAGAGTATTTTTTTTTTTTAATTTAGAGAAAAAGACAGAAAAGTAGACTTCTAAACAGTAATGTCTTTTGTGGATTATACCTGATTTGCAGTATTTATTGCCAAATTTATATAACGCTAACTACTGCAGAGTGAGGAGATAAATAGTATTTATTTTGTTACCCACAGGACATTTAATGATAATTGGATTATCTTCAACTCAATGACACCTCTAAAGTAAATCAAGTAAAGGAATGTCAATGTCTTTAAAAATTTAGCATAAGTGAATGTACATGCTGTAAATTCCTTATGGCAGGAATCCTTCATGCTTCTGTAAAATATTCTGCATAGCTCTGAGTCTGTGCTACCTAAATAGCAATAGTGCCAGTAGAAGCAATGAGAAAACACCTTTAATTTTTTGTAAGAATCCATCAAGGGAATCCGATGAAAATGAGAAGTAAAGGGCATGCCACTGAGAGAGCTCTTGATGATTCATTAAGTGAGGAACCTGCCAAGCCATTTCAGACTGAGGAAGAGAAGAGATGAGGACCCTTGGAGACTTGGATTGCTGTTAAGAAGGGCAGGATCAGCGGCACAATGCTCTGGTTCTCCAAATTGCCATTAACTCCATCAGACTGCAAAGCTTCCTTCATGGCAGCAGTGAGAGAGACTTGTACACCCAAGAGCTCTTGAGCTGCAGTGTGGAGATATTGGCTGTACCAGGAAAAGGATGTCAAAAGCAGCAGATCCAGCTCTTTGGAGAGGTACAGATCAAATCATCAGGTCCTCTGAGCTTACATCAGCAAACACAGGACCAGAAACTGATCCTCTTCCTCATGCTGGGCTGGACTGTAATTTCATAATTAATTCCAGCTGTGGAAAGGAAAAAGGAAGAGGCAGAAGGAGCCTAAATCCTTTGAGCCTGTGAGAGCCAGGGCTGTGTGCACCCTGATTAGCTAATTTCCATGAAGTTCCTCTGATTAAAAGTTTATCAGAAAAGTCAATGAGAAGAAAAGCCAAGCATTGACATTCCCCTTGTTATAGGGCAGATGTTGTACTTTGTAACACTGAAAACTTTCCCCAGTGAGGGTAGAACCTTCCCAGAGCCAACAAGGGTGTGTTTGGGCATCAGAATGGCACAAGGACTAAAGATTTTCATCCTCCTAATAGGCAGTCTGAAGTAAAAAAGGGTTTTGTAAGGAGTTCCATTTCATTCAGTGCTGCAAGGAATTGGGCCCTAATTGCAGGACTAGGGACTACAATTCACATGGACTGTCTTAGCACATTTAAGAACAATTTTAACTTCACTTCTTAATTTCTATAGGAAAGCCTGATTTAATAGTTTTGCTGTGGTGTGGCTTTTTTTTTTTTTTGTTAGGGTTTTTTTGTGGTTTCTTGGTGGCTTTTTTGGGCAGGAATAGGTTCAAACTCAAAGACCAACTCTATATGTGTTTTTCCTATGCTTTTGATTAAAATTTTAAAAAAAAATTGATTTGTGCAATACCAGTTCTTTAATATTATTGAGGTTATATTTTAAGGATACATCATAAACTAGAGGAAATCAATAATAGTAATTTAAGAACAATATCTACATTTTTCTCTTCTTTCACATGCATACATTGTAATTAAAAATGTATGGTATTTATACCATAGAAGAAGTCTAATTGAAGGAACTATTAATGCATGCATGATATTTTTTAAGGAGTTTCATATGACAATGTACTGGTAGCAAGGGAGAAACAGGGATTGCTGAATGATACTCTCTGCAGAGAGCTCTGCAGTTTTAAGCGCTAGGATGAACTAAGGGAATTTTTTAATACAGCATGTGTGGATAAATGCTTTGATTTTTGTGGGGGGCATATATGTGTCAGGGTTCATGTTAGTTTTCCCCAAAATGCTTGTCCAAATAAGAAATCTTTCATATCCTGATGATTCTGTCATTTTGTGGCAGTGGAAATGGGTACGGGCATGCCATTCGGATTTTTCTCTGAGCTCTCAGAATAGTAGGAACTCTGTATTCACAAGGCATTTATTTCAGATGATTTTTAGCATTTCAAATAAAAATAAAAAATTGTCAGTGCTTTCTGAATCTGGCTTAGTGCAGTAATTATTTACAGGTTTGAAAGAAGATATAACTAAAACTCAGATTGAAGAGATGATACACATTGATCAGAATTACTCATTGGAATTCATTCCAACTCACAGGAATCTTGGAGTAGCAACTGCAAAATAGAGGAAACAGGCTACTGGATTTTAAGGAAGCAAAATTTGAAAGAAAAGCATTTATGTGTTGGAAGTTGGCCTTGTGGAAGCAGGTGGCTTGGTGCATAGTGAAGCACTAACCAACAGGAGGTTTAGTCTTTGAGGCCGTTTCCCAGTAGAGCTTTCCCTGTGTAAGCACTTCCTGGCTGACCTCAAACACAGCAAAGCAGCCCTTTGAAATAGCAGCTTCCTTGCAGGCCATTTTATCCCCAGGTGATTGGTGTAATCACAAATGAATAAATCATGGATTTATCATGTGTATTTACTTCTACTGCAGTATGAAGAGCCTTCAAAATATAAGAATGCTCTTGTTAATGTGCAGGAAGGGCTGAGATGGTAAGTAACTGAAAGAGATGAGAAAAGACAGAATAATATGACTACTAAATGCATTGGTAGAAAAATGATCATGCTCATAACATTATCATCTGTCCTTGTCAGCAGTGAGAAAATTACTTGTGCTCACAAATGTAAAGGTTTTGACAAATGGAAACAAAAAATAAGACAAGTCTGGATGTGATGTGAACTGGTAGTTTTTAAGGATCTTCTGCAACTTTTTTTCAGGAATTTTGATTACATTTATTTCAACTTTGGTGTCATTGAGAGCTAAACTTCAGTCTATAGGTTTCAAAGTATCTCCAAGCAACAATATGTACTGCTTTGTCAGGCACTAGGGCTGTCACCTTCATCTTTGATTTGAGCTGACAGTAACAGAGAGATGGAAGGAGATAAGAAATGAAGATAAGGAAACTATAAAATTACTTAATGTAAGAGAGGGCTTTTCAGAACAGTAAAAGTAAAAAATGCATCAAGATGAGTTCTCTGGAAGTTCTTAGCTCTCTGGGGACCTTCCACAGCTATGAGCAGAGAAAAGGGAGCCAGTATGCTTATGGACAGAAGTCTGGAGTCAGAAGTCTGTTACTTCACAGAAGGACAGAAAAGTTTGATTGCTCATAAGCCAAGAGAGTTTATATACAGAATGTAAATTTGAATACAAAGTTAAACAGTGAATTTATGCAAAACTTATTCTAAACCCCTTCATATGTTCATTGTAGACTCAAATAGTTTGATTACACTTGTCTTGGAGGGTAATAAAGAGTGAAGCCTTAATCTGAGGTACTTTACTGATTTTAGCCCAAATCATCTACTGGATTCAAAATTTTTGAAGGTTGTTTAATTTATGTTTTTTTCCCCTTCACATGACCTTCTATTTTCCAAGCACTACGAATTTTTTTTTTCCTGAGAAAGAGTAATAAAACCTGCAGCAATCTAGTTTTAGAAGCTGCTTTAAAGAATATAGTTGATCTAAATAGTTTCCCTGAACTCTCTACATTATAGGTGACAAAGCTATGAATTATTCAGATTACACCTTACCCTGTCTGCAGTTTGGTTTAGTGGCCCTCCTGCAGTCTCGGAATAGGTAATGAATGAGATGCAAGGGGAACAGCAATAATGAGCAGGGTCTCCAGAGCCAAATATTGTCATAAGCACAGTACAGGCAGACAGGACTGGCCAGCACAGGAGATGTTACAATCCACAGAACTGAGGATGTATCTGTGGTTCTGAGTGACAGTCTCTTGCAGACTAGAAAAATGATGGGCTGCATGACAGAGAACATGATGAATCTACTCAGGGCACCTGAACAGTGGGAGAGTAGTTAGTGTGCAGGAGGGAGTGACTTCAGGGCATCCTGTCTCTACAGCACCCCCAAACATTACACTCAGCCTTAATGTACACTTGAACCATTATAACTATTTCAGAAAAGAAGTTATTAATCATAATTTTGGAATTTTTCTACCTGCAAGCCTTCTACCTCACTGAGAAGATGTAATTACGCTGGTAAGAACAGCAGCACTCTAAATCTTTCACTTTGAAGCAATTTTCTTTGAACAGATACTTTAGTGTTTTAACACAGATGCAAAAAAGACAAGTTTATTTGTAACTTTGTTATCCAGAGCCAACCTGTCATTATGCTAAGCATTATGTAATGCTAGCAAAATAGTGCCTACACGTCTTCTGCTAACGGGTGCACTTCACAGAAAAACAAATACCAGTTTACAAAAGCAAATATCTGCAGAACAAAGGGTAAAACTGTAATTCCCACGTTGCAATGCTGGTAAATAACAACACAAGTATTTGTGAACTTGCAGGGCCCTTCAAATGCCAGTGCTTACCCACACCAGTACACACAGGTGTGCAGCTGCTGCAACACAGAGCAGTGAAACCACCCACCCAGTGCCCTCTCTAGCCTGGCACCACAGCTCCCTGCAGCTGCACAGGCTGCACACTGGGGTCCAGCTGCAGCTCAGAAATGTATCACTGGTATCCCACCATGATTTCACACCACCATGCAGTTCTGTGTTATGTCAAATTCTATTATGAAACTTAGTGTTATTATCAGATATTATTATTCTGTGTATTTTTGCCTTAAAGTGGGTTCAGCCTTCAGTGGGTTTCAAGTTTAAAAGCCTGTTTTTGTTATCCATGTACTCTTACATTTGATGCTTGCATAGCACCAAAGAATAGAAAAAAAGAATTAGAAACTATTATATCTGTACATGAAATAAGAATGAAATAGTTCTCAGCATTTCATGGAAGTATTCTCATACGATTGTCTCCACCTTTTTCTTATGACTCTTTTTGTACATTCTCACCTTTTGTCACCTTTGGTATATTTGACTTCCTCTCTCTTGAATTGTTGATCACTATAATGTATTACATAGAAAAATGTAAAGTTGCAGAGAAAAGGGAAGGACTTTGAAGTTTCTTCTTACCTTTTAATGTGGTCCCACTGCGCATAAGATAAAAGCAGCTAAAAATATTTCTACACCCAGTTGCTTTGTAGAGTTTGCTTGATTCTCAAGAGGAAGAAAAAAGCTTTTGTTCTAGGTCCCTTTTTCCTTTTTAGGAAATGTAACAAGATTTTTCCAGGATAATCAAAAACCAGACACTTTCTTTTAGAGTGAACATAATGCTAAGGAGTCCAATCATGCTTTAAGAATATAGGAAAAAATCTAAAGTTGAAGTGTAAAAGTGAGCTGCCCTGAGTCTCATATTCAGATGACCATTCTACTCCTTTTGCACCTTATGGTGGTCCAATAAGACTTGGATCAGTGCCTCCTAAATTCTACTTTTTTGTGTATTCTTGTATATGCTCACTTGGTCTTCTTGCTTAGATAAGGAGTTCTAAGATTATATTGAGCCTGTATTTTGCAATGTGATGGGAAGCAAAAGTAAAGGCATTTCTGCTGCTTCCTTCCACTCCCCTTATAAAAAAGATGAGTGATGTCAGAAAGTATAAAAAGGCCATGAATAATTTGATTAAGGAATGAAATTTATGTATGGTCTGTGAATGTGCTGTATGAGTACTTGGGGTCTGGATTTTTCATATAGTGATATAGCAGACTCTGCTAAAGGTTTTACTTTTGCTCCTCTTCCTCTCCCCAACTGGTGATTTAATTATTAGATTTCCTAAGACATCTTATTAATGCTGATGGTTTTAATGACTTTCCTGATCTGATCAATTTACCTGATACCAACAAAATCCCTTATTTTCCCTTCAATGCTCTTATTTGTAGTTACTACTTATTTTTTAAAAACAAATAAATATATAGAAATGGTTTGGTGCCATGATGAATTACCCAGGAAGTCTGTTCCAGTGCCCAAACACCTTCTGTGTAGAAAACCACTTTCTAATATCCAGCCTAAAGCTCCTCTGACATTGGTTCAGGCCATCCCCTCAGATCCTGTCACTGGTCACAGAGAGCAGAGATCGGTGCTGGCCCTCAGCTTCCCTCGTGAGGAAGTTGTAGATCCCGATGAGGTCTGGCCTCAGTCTCTTCTTCAGGCTGAACCAGCCAAGTGACCTTACCCTTTTCTCATATGGCTTCCCCTCTAGACCCTTCACCATCCTTGTAGCACTTCTTTGGACACTCTCAAACACCTTTATATCCTTCATATATTGTGGCACTCAAAACTGCCCCCAGTACTTGAGGTGAGGCTGCCCCAGTGCAGAGCAGAGTGGGACAATCCCCTCTCTTGCCTGGCTGGTGATGCTGTGCCTGATGCCCCTCCTGGCTGCCAGGGCAGTGCTGACTCATAGCCAGCTTGCCATCACCCAGGACCCTCAGGTCCTTTTCCCCAGGGCTGCTCTCCAGGCTCGCATTCCCAGGCTGTCTGTGAGTCAGTGCTGAGGTGTCACCACAGAGGATGTGCATGTTCCAAGCAGGGTTTTACCCTGTCTTGGTAAGTGTTTGAATTGGGAACATAGATACTGATATTTCATGAAAACTTGCCAGTTTTGTAATTGCTATTAAATTCACAACTTAACAGACAGAAGTTCAATTTCTATTTAATTAATGCACTGTGATACTTAGAGTAATTTCTTTCCTCTTACAAATATGTAACTAAATCCTTCTTAACTGTATTTGTCTTAATTCCATTACTCAAATTTTTACAATGGCTGAGTTTCAAGAAAATATTCTTTCATATAATAATTAATAATTTAGCTCACCACAATTTCTGGGGGGTATTTTCAGTCACTATTTCATTGTGTCTTAAGATAAAAGCAAACCTTAAAAATCATAATTTTCTAGCTGAGAGAATATTGAAATGAAAGTACATATAAGAAGTATCTAATTACAACATGCAAAAATAGAATGGTATAAATCCTTCATTTTTAAAGAACTTTGTTTTGGATTGAAGTTTAATCAAATTGCACTTGAAGTGTTTGAGTTCAAACAGAGAGGAAAGCTTGGAGCATTAGCCTCGATCCTATAAACCCTTTCTTCTGTGTTAAGTCCTTCTTCACCTGAATAGTCTGAGTGATGTCAGTGGCTTGAGTACTCATCAGCCTCCAGTGATATAGCACAATTCACAAGGAAATGAGCCTTTCAAATTTTAGCAGACTATTATGGCCACATAACGTGCCTACATTAGTCTTCCCTCTCTACATGACACAGGGAAAAGTTTCCATGACTGATGCAGTGAAAGTGGAGACTGGCTACCTAAAACCAGGGATTCCTTTGTTTGGATTGTGAGGATTACTGTAAGTTAGATATGGTACAAGGTCTAATCAATGTATACTTGCCATGACTATGTTTGCAGCCGGTGCTTGGGCGCTCTGCAGCATCCTGGGATTTTCAGGCTGAGAGCAGGTGCTGAGTATGTGATGGTTCTCAGCGGGTGTTCGACCACTGTATATGAATGGTAGTGGTTTGGGGAACCTCCCTTTGGAAAAGCTCACAAAACTAAACCCAACAAACACACACTTAGGGAATATGATTAATCCAGCTCTTCAGAATCATTCCAGAGAGATTTCCAGGCAGAAAATGTGACAAAAAAACCTGGGGGCAAAGCAGATGTATGACAGAACTAGTCACAAATGCCACGTATAAATAGGGACAGATTTGTTAAGAAGCAGTTATTGATTCATCTGCCTTTTCCTTCCCCCTAAGCTTTCAGGAAGGTTTCCACTTATCCTTCAGGTCCTCTGAGCTGCCTTCAACTAATTAGCTGACTAAAACTGAGCCATGTGTGGGGAGAAGGAAGGAAACATGATCCTCTATGCATGTTGCTTGTCAGTGCTTTTTATAAGGAATGAAAACAATCCAGTTTCAAATCTGGCCAGAAGTTGCTTAACTCTGATGAGAGACGGGGATAAGAGCAAGAAAGCAGAGAAAACTAAAATATAGGTCCAGATGGAAATTCTGCAAGTATATTTTGTTCTTTTTTTTCTGTTTTGTTTTGATTTTTTTTTGTGCTTTTGTTGAAATAAGAAAGATGATAAATTTAAGATCACTCTGAAAAGACTTGTTCTATATGTTGTTTTGCTCTATTTTAATGTTATTCAATTAAAACTCTGTTTTGAAATAGAGACTGTAAAATTCAATCTGAAATGTTTCAAAAATTTCCTTCCCCATATGTTCAATTGAATTATCCAGTAAATTGATTTGAATTCAGATTTTTTGAAGTGTCAAATGCTCTTTATGTTCAAAAATTATTTATGGTGTCAAAACATGTGAGTGTAGTAAAATAGTTTAAGACCCCAAATAATTAATAGCTAAGTACAATCCCAGTGTTCATGCAATATTTCCAGTGTACTAGAACATAGTGCAAATGCCTAAATGAGATGAATCACCCTGATAAAACTGAACTGAAAAATTACTTTAACCTTTTTGAAACAATGCATTTTGACATTTCCAAAATGAAACAAGAGCCAAGATTTCATGTTGACTTTTCCCACTGAAGCTGTCATAAAAATCAACAAGTTCTTATGACGCATTTTGAAGGAGAATGCATTATGTTTTCCAGTTAGAAAATGGTGCTGTAGTTTATCAGTCTTTTTGTTACTTGACTCAAATGTTGAAGAGATTTGGGAGCTGAGAGCAATAGCAAGGGAGATTAATAACAAATTACATTTAAGAGATCACTATTTATGCCATTTGCAACCATGTTCAGATGTTTCTCTTGACTTTTGTCTGTAAAAAAACATACTGTAGTTTCCCTTCTTTCTTTTCTTCCTTTAATCTCAGTAGCTTGCTGTTGCAGACAGATACAAGCAAGTTTGACAGAACATCACTGAACCTGATTCTGTTCTCTGCTTTACTCCTCTAAAGCAGAAGCTGCTCCACTTCAACAAACACAGCCATGTTATGGCAAAACTGGGGTTGGAGCAGATTCAGACTGACAGAATAGAAAGATGCTGATCTGTTCAATGCCAGAGTGGTGAATTACAGGGAGGAGAAGGACATGTGGCTTTTCAGAGCTAAACCTGGATAATAAATCTCATATTGGCCAGATCCATTAGATCCATTACAAAGTGAGTGTTAATTGAGCAGAGTGGAACAACTGCTATTTCACATACATAAAGGGAATACTGCATTTGACTTCTGTTGGCTTTGATAGAAATGGTTTAAACAATACTACTTTTTTTAAGATTTCTCACAAGGTTTCATTATATGACAAAAACCCAACAACAAAACCAAAATCCTCACCAGGCAAGTAACATATAATAAAGTGGAACACCAAGGAAGGTATTCTGGATCAGATACAAAGTCCATTTTAATTAACTTAACTTTTTCCTTGACTCCTCTTAAGTCTCAGAAGCTCTTACTGAAGAAAGAACTTGAGAACATTTGCTTTTGTAAAAGTTTCAAAATATTTCCTTTTCCCCCTCATATTTCTTGTTAAGCTTTCTAGTGATTTTAGGTGGGCCTATGAGGGCCCTACTGAAGAAGGGGTTGTTGTAGACCTGGAAAGGACAAAGTGCTAAACTTGCAAAAAGTAGATTAATGTGAATGATTTTTATATAGAAACACACTTTTGGAGCTAAGAGATGAATTGCTTTCTTTGGGAGCTATTCATAACAGACCTCAAGCCATTCAAGATATGTAACTTTTAAATATGATGTTATTTTTTGTATTGTACGGCCAGACTTTGTGAACGAAGATTTGGGAAGGGCTCTCCCCACGTGGGTGAGCCCTTCCAGCCTGCGCAGTGGATTTTACACCATGGGTCCACCCATGAATATGATGTTACTGGAAAGGAAATTAAAGGTGGCAGGTGATTCAACTGTCTGTCAGTGGTGATTTAGGTCAGAAGAAGTTGAATGGCATCCTCAGTCATGTTCAGCCCTATTTTATACAGTAATTATGAATTGCAATGAGAATAGTGGGGTGGGAGATTACCTCTGTACACAGCAGGAACTTGATGTTGGGATGCTGCATTTGCTCCCTGCATGTGCATTTGTGAAAGGGTATAGAACCTTGAGTAGAGGGAAGAGCCTTAAAAATCATATGGTAGAAAATCAAAGAGGTCAGTTGTTAAATTTATTCAAATCAACCCAACAGGTGTCTTCTTGTCTCCCTATCCCTCTTTTTTTTTTTTTTTTTTTTTTTACACCTGTGTTATTTCAGAAGAAAAGAAATTACAAGTTTTAGGTGGGCAACAGCAGAAAAAACCATAGCAAGAAACAGACTTGAAGCTAAATTAGAATTCATGGTCTGCATATTTAATGAAGAATGAATAGTGCCAATCAGAGATAACAAAGAATGTTAAAATATTATTTGAAGTGGTGGATCTTTGAAATCAAACTTCAACACAACGTAAATGAGGAGGTTCAATACAGGAGCATCTGAATCTGGTTTGCACGAGTCAATCCTAGGTGATCTTGCCTTAAAAGCTATTCAGTCCACTTATTATCAAGAGCTACAGGGAAATGATTGCTGTTAAAATAACTTTTCTTCAAAATAAAGACTTTTTAAAAATAATTTGAGAATTAAAATTATTGTAATAAATAATATACCAACAGGATAATTTTGTTGTTAAATGAGCCTATTGTGCCTTCTAAGCTGCCTTCACTTGTATCAGATCTCTCAGGCACATCAGTTACATGTTGAAATATACCCTTGGAAACCTGAAAATGTTATATCAGTTGGGGTAAATTCAATCCGAACTAGCCAACTTGCCTATTAACTTGGTATTATGTACAAATGCTATCTCAGCAGTGAATGTTTCATATTCATATAAGGTTTTACCAGAATACAGAGAGTGGTTTAAGCTCAATGGAATACTTAAGTTTCTGGTGCTTTATTGTGCTTTTCTCCAAACACAAAATGAGGTTAAAAACAATGTAGATATTTGGATTATATTCTGATTCAGGTTTGAAACTCCATTTTGTGTTTCAATCTAATAAGTTTCAAATACTAATAAGCTTGGGTGTTTTGTTTGTGCAAATCAATCTATTACATTTTTGTGGGTTTTTTTTTTTCCCCCCAATTTCCAGTATTTCTTTCTGAATCAAAGATATTGTAAAATCTTTTTTAACCTCCTGACAATTAACAAATTCTATACTTGTAAGGAATTCCAAATTGGCTTTTATACAAAAGGGAACAAGCTAAAGCAAGTAATTTCATCCTAGATTCATGTAAATATTCCAAAAGGTCAGATGGGACATATTTGGGTCAAGGGCTGCATTTCTTGACCCAAACATGCCCCATGGTTAACAGCAGACAGCAAGACTATTCCCTTAATTATTTTAATTATGCTTTAAATTGGAAGACATTAAATAATTAATGTGTACTTGGAATATATAACAGTAGTCCAGCCAGAGATTTATGACATAAATATTGCAAATTAAAATTCTTACCCTCCCATTTGCTCCTTGGGGTGCAGAAATGTTAAGTTTCAGACTTCTTGTCCCCCTCTGCCTCAGTGCTGTGGTGTGAGCTCCTGGTATACAGCCCAATACGATATAGGACATTTTCTTCACTTTAGACAGGTTATCCTGTTGACTCCTATACTTGTTTCCTCAAGGGCATTGTTGGACTGGAGTTATTCTTTTACATTCTGTAAAAGTCAGTTGAAAATAAAGACAAATTCTGAATGTGAATGTTCATCGAACAGTTTGGTGCTGTGAAAAATGACAGTTGCCATTTTTAAAATTCAGACTGATTTCAGAAAATGCAGAAAGGTTGCAACTGCAATTGAACCCCTGCTCTGTCATCCTTCCTTATCAAAATACTTTCCCAACAGTGCTCTGATGCACTTTTTTTTTTTTTCCCCTAGCATGGAAAACCATTCATCAAGTGTTGTCAAGTTTCTATGCCTTTTTTTTTTGTCTAAGAAACCTATTGATTGTTTGGGTATAATTTAACGCCTGTGTCTGCAAGTAGTTTGTCATAATAATTTGATAGATTTAATGAAACCATACTCTTTATACCTGTTCTCTTTGCTATTCCCTTGCATTCCTTGGAAAAAAAAAACCACCCTAGAGTAAAAAGCACAATATTCAATCTAGGAATATATGAGGATGTATCTCATCAGGTCCCATGGAGTTGTGCACCTTCAGGATTCTTAGATGGTTTGAGCCAGATCTCCTCCAGTGGGTGGTCCTTCATTCTCACAGACTGGAGGTGCTCTTCCCCTCCTCTGACACATGGACCCATCAGACCCCATAGCCAGTCTCATAGTCTAAGCAGTTGAACCATTTGTTGATTCACTGGATTGGGCTGGCCCTTCCAAAATCCTTCCCTTTGGCTGGGTGGATTGATGAAAATACCACCTATGCCCCAGAGTCCCTAATCACTGCCCCCAGGGCTCTGTAACTCTCCTTCATACCCCTCAGACTACCCCTGGCTCTGTCCCTGGGTCCCATGGGAAATAAGAGCAGTGGAAGATGATCAGAGGACTGTATGATGTTTGGTGTTCCCTGGTAAGCAGCACAGCTCTCTAGAGAGCTCTCAGATCAGCAAATGAGCACCTCTGCACCTCAGAAGAGAGTCACCTACTACTGCCATCTGTAGCCTTACCTATTTGTGCTGGTTATTATACGGAGCAGCTGGGGCTGCCTTCCTGCCTCACTGTGCTGTGAGATAAGAACACAGGGAGCTGCTGAGCTTTGAGTAAACTGTATTTCTCTTAAATATATGCTGCTGGACAAACTTGCTCACATGTTCTGCTTAGATCTTCTCTACATAGTTTCATTTTTGTGTAATGACAGTTGGCTGCTTCTGTGTGCCTTTTTAAATGCAGTTTGTGTGCTGCAAAATTCTGAGACAAGTGAGCAAATGTCATCCAGGTACATTTCTGGTTTTTATGCACTGTGGTAGAAATGTCTGCCATAAGCACACAGGTACTTAACTTTTTAAAGGCAACAAAAATCACAATTGTAATACTGGTACTTTGCATTTGCATAGTTTTGGAAACATTTCTTAAGGGTATTTTAAAACTATCATGTCTCTTTTTGTCAGTAAGGAAAATAAGGTTTGTAGGAATGGTCTAGAAGCCAACAGGAATCTGCCATTCCAAAGAACAGAAAGAGTTAAGGTTCAAGAACTGGGATGATATAAATTTTCAAAGCTCTACTGAAGTCATCTGTGTCCAATTCTACTGACTGGAAAGATAATATTGAGCTCCAGAGTGTTGATGGAAGCTCCAGTTCCCTATAATATTAACTACACTATTAACTATAATATAGTCTTCTCACACTCTGTCTGTAAAATAATTAGTTTTAAAATGGCTCTCAAAATTTTTTATTATTCCCACCACCCTGTAAATAAGGGTTTCTGGTATTTGGTATTGTCCTCTGGCAGGAAGCTAAGAGTTGCAACAACAGCAGTAAAGTGATTAGGCCTGAAACTTCTGTTTCAATGATGAAGCAAGGAACAAAGTGCAAGGTTTCTTAGATCCCACTTTCCTCTGCAGTTTTTTTCTAATGTAAAGTGCCTATGTTGGACCCATATTTGGTTTTGTTTTGCAGCAGATGGAATTATAAAGTTATTTCTATAAAGGTACTTTTCTATTATTGCGATTTCTTCTTAGTGTCACTGCTTTGCCTGGGACGTGGCATCATCTCTCCCTGCCTTGTAGTGTTGAGAGTCAATAGAGGGGAAACTGAAGTGTTTCAGGACCATATTATGGCTGTGCTAATCCTTTTGTCAAAAGACTGTGCCCTGCCACAGTTTTCTTCCTGCTTTGACACTTCTTACCCAGTTGGTCACCTGCCTTCTACTTTGGAGTATTTTCCTGACAGTTATTGCTTTCTGTGTGGTGACAGATTCTCAAGTCTTTCCCTTGCCAGTGCTCCCACAGCAGGTGCTGCAGACAGGTGAGCACACCTTTCCTGGGCACCCATCAGAGACCCACATACATAATTTCACTGAGGAACAAGAGTATATTGAAAACTTTATCTGGGGGAAAAAATGCATGTCCTGGGCTTTTTACCTGCTGGAAAGTCTGCTAGCTGCTCTGAAATGAGTCTGTTACATTTGTCTTGCTTATACAGCCAAATGCAGCATGGGGGAGCCCTCAGTGGTCAACCTGCCTGAGAAAATTCTCTTTCAGGTGTTGTCTCTCAGGTCTTCTTTCTGGCTGCTAAGGATCTCTGACCCTGGATCTCAGGCCTCTTTGCTCTATGATGGCTTTCAGTTGTCCAGTCTCAGTTATAAGGAGCTGCTCAGGCAGTTTCTCTTTTTTTAATCTTTTATTAACAACCAGTGAGCCTGACTTCACTTGACCTTTCTGCTTCTTGTCTTTATTTATCTGCCAAACATAAGCCCAGCTCCCTCACTGAGTCTTGGATCTGTTTCAAGGAATCCTGGAAAGAGCTAGTTGGGATAACTTTTTTTTTGGATGCTTTCCCTGGGGCATCTCAACCCTTCAGAGAGATGCCTCAATGAAGGCAGAAAACCTTAAAGTTGCAAGTTATGGTCAGTGCATTTTGCCTTCATTCTGTCCATGTGGCAGATATTTTGTTAGCCCCATTAGCATCTTGCAATCTACACCTGCTGAAATATTTGAGATTTCTTAACACATCACTCCGAAGTGACACTAATGAAGGACTGTTCCTCTGTGACTATTGGGGTACATTATTCCCCAAAGGATAGATTTTATAGAGTTTTGCAAGAACATGGAAGGGTTAAGTTACAGGCCTGTCCTTGTTTTACTCAGCCTGGTGCTGATCAGCTCTCTCTATGGAACTGCAAATTGAATTACTTCACAAAGGCTTGGTTTTGACTCAGCTCTTTGCTCATCTATCCTGTTGACGTTAGCAGGGACTTGGCTACAGGCTGCTGGGAGCAGACAGTCCCACTTCTATATTCTGGGGCAGTGACCATAACCAAGAATGGAACCAGCCCTCTCACCTGCAGCAATTTGTTGACCTGATTTAGTTTCTGGAGGCAGGGCTGGAAGGCGGTAATTGTAGCAGTCTCTGGGCACTGCCATGTGATGCACCCGCCAGACCAGGCTCATTTTCTCCCACTGCCACTTGTTAATGGTTTGGGAATAAATCCATTAGAAGACCTTTTGGATATAAGAATTATAATTTTGCAAAACAGGAATCACTACAAGCATTACCCTTTAGCTACTGACAGCAAAGTTCAAAAATCTCATCATATGCTGGTTTCACAGCAGCTGATAAAGGTTAATAAAATGGAGGTTTAAAAGGCAGTGTTTCTAAATTTTTTATGCTCAGAAAGGATGATTTTCATTATATTGGGTTGACTAAACCCATAAATTCCATTCACATTTAAACTGCATGACTCTCACATCCTTTCTTGCATTCCATGGAGCTGTAAACTCTGGGCCTGTTAGAGCTGGCAGAGGGGAGATTGCACTTTCTGGAGTGAGCTGGTGCCTTTAAATGCCATTTTAAGGTAAGATTTGTGCAGGCCTCTGAAGAGTGGAACATCTGCTTCACTGAATTATAGATGTTAATTTATAATTGGGCCCTATACAGTATTTCTAATGGGAATTGTTAATGGACTGGAGAATTAAGATTTTGTAGTTTACCTTTATTATGCTCCCATGTCTCTGAACATACCAATCTATGGTATAAGTCAATGACATTTTGCAACAGGGAGGATTTTACTCATGATTTTACAATTCCTTGATTTTAATTGGCCCTGCTCTTTAGAGTTACTGCTGGTTTTATGTCAGTTTGAGAGATATGTGCCTTCTGTCCCGTTTCTCATTAGTAATGCATCACAAGACACATTGTGTGCCTTTTTACAGGATATTAATTTTACATGTTCCTCAGGTGTGTACTTTGAGATTGTTCTAAGCTTTTTATGTAAAAAGATAGTTGTAAATATCTTGAAGTTGTGGCAATACATTGAGTTCCACTGATTTAAGACAAAATAATGAGTTATTAGATTGGGCTCATTATATTTAAAATCCACTCCATGTCTTTTTGGCTCTGCTGTTGCTAGAGATGAGCCTGGTCTGAATTACTAATCCAAAATCAGAGTGGGCCATATCTAAGCATCAAGGTGCTAATAAAGTTTAGGATAACAATACTGAGATTACAGGTTTGGCTTTGGTTTTTTTCCCTGTATTTATAAAGGCTTCACATGTGAGACAAGTCTGTAAATAACAGGCTTTAAACTTAAATCAGTGCTATGATCACAGAAGTGGTTGTTAACCCTGACTTCATAGTTGATAAGAAACATGAGATCATTTCAATTTTTACATCCAGTTCCACTTGAGATATCTTGATAAATATTTGTGTCAGAACAGAATTAGGACAGGACTTAGATGGTCTGTGGTGTCTGTGCAGTTTGTGCACTATAATTATTGAGTATTCATTATACATATGTTGCATGGTCCATCCAAAACTATCAGACTCTGCTAAAGCAAAGGCCCAGATCAAAAGGGGGCTGATTTGCACTCTGAGATTCTACAGGTGTCCTGACTTTTATTAAAATGTGCAGTCTGGCCATTTTGTTGGAATGAACTATTTCATGCCTTGGGTTGAAATGATCAGGGCACTGCCCAAAGAAATAGGATTGGTGTGGGACTGTGGCCCAGGAGAAGCAACTCAGGTGCTGGAAGTGGTTGGACTAGAAATTTCGGTTCTCTAGTACATTCCCCAAATCATCATGACACACTTTGTTTTGTAGATTTTATGAGAAAACAAGGATTTGCATTGAATAATGACTTCCATCTGTGCCCTCTAAGAGTACTGAACATTACTGGCTGTAAAGTTATTATCATGCCCCATATACAAGATGAATGTAGAGATGGACAGAGACATTAAGCAACTTGCTCAGGGCTGTATAGTGAATGAAATAATCCTGAGAAAGCCTAATGTACTAATTTTTGAACTGCAGTCTTAACAGTATACTATACTGCTCTCATGTAGCTTTGACAAAAATAAATTATTTTTGTAAATGTATTTTATATTTAGATCAAATGTGAGGAGCTGACTGAGCTTGACCAAAGAGAACTTAATAAATACAGAGGAATTTTTTAATGTACAGCAACTTGATATCTGTCTTAATAAAATTAAAATAAGCAATAAACCTGTCAGATACTGTCATCAGTAGCACATGGGGCTTCAGGTATAATAACAGCAAAATGTAATAATAATAAAACGCAGTCAAAGCACTCTGGCGATGAAAAACTGCTCTTGCCCGTAATAATTTTAAGGAACATTTAAATTTTTAAGACTAGTTCCTTTATTATTTAGGCCAGTGTGCAGGAGCATAGGAGGAGCTGACATTTCAAATAATTGCTGTGGTAACAAACAATGGAAGCTTTTATCACAATATACCAATTAAGATTTGGAGGCTATTCAGCACATTTAATGAATGCTGAAGATACTCATCCCTGTAGTGTGTTAACATGTCCTGCACATCCCTGCCCCAAGTACTGCTTTGATCTTTAAGATTCTTTTTCTTTATTTAGTGGTTTTGATTGTACCAGACTTGGAGAATTTTGATGCATATGTAAGGTATCTAATCATGTAGATCAATTCATGCTTAGAGATAAACACGTATGCAATGAGCAGGTGTCAAAAAGGGGAAGGTACTTCCACATCATTGTATAATTTGAGTGATTTATGTGCTGGTGTGATGGCACATATACATCCTGCTTTTTGTGATGCTGTCTTGTTGAGTGCACAACTTAATGACATTTGATTTTTTCAATTTATAGTCTCTCATATCGTTTATGTTTGCTATCGAAAGGATAATTTGTAATGCCAATGTTCTGTTGATCTGAATTGGCAGAAGTATTTTTCAATCTGCCAATTTTTCCATTTAAATGAAAAAGAATTAAATTTATTAGCCTATAATGCTCTTTGTTTTCCTTTATGGTGGGTTTATCATTGTATTTAGCATTTGTTCAGACAGTGGAATAACTCTTTAGGATCAGAAAGTTGAAGAGTGACACATTTGTGTCTGGTTTTAATCCAGTGCCACAAAAAATGTAAGTTGGGTTGTCTCTTTTTGTGGTTATGGTTTATCAGAACAAGAGTAAGACATTGCTGGTGTCACAGTAGGAGTTTATCTTATTTCAGATACATGCCCAAATCCAGCAGGAGTTGATCAAAGTAGGAGTGGACCTAACTATGTCTGGGTTGAGGAGTCAAGGGCAGATGAACACATTGCTGTAAAAGAGCTGCCATGCCTTAACTGCAGGTGTTTGTTTAAGCCTGAGTTAAGTTATGGTTGATTGACATGAAGTTCCGGGTGTTTCAGTTGCCTTTCTGTGGCTTGTTTGCGGACTCTCTCCCTCTGTGGTTCCACTGAAGATCTGCAGCTCCCTGGAGTGACACTGGCATATATTTTCCTCTATCAGTATAAAAGTGTTTGTTGTGAGTTGTTTGTAATGTAAATGTTTTTCTTTATGATTTTTTTTTCTAACTCTAGACATCTCAATAGTCCACTGCTACTTACACCAGTTAAACAAACAGAATGAAAAGTTTATTGGGAATCAGGCAACTTAATAATATATTTGTGAATTAATTCCTCAGAAAAGAACATGATTTATAATACTGCATGACGTATAGTCTAATGCTAAATATAAGTGGTGAAAAGACATTTTTATTGACTTTAATTGCTAACATTTTTGAAAGAAAGCTAACAGAGGCATCAAAGACTTTATCCAGAACTAAGACAGGTTCTGCAGCAAAGTGCTTCTATATATGGACATCCCACCTTTGTTTTTTATGAAATATCAGAAGTTTTGGGTCATGAGTAATAAACCCAAGGAACAAAGGCCAAGGGCCAGAAGGATTAACATCTAGAAATGAAGAGAGAGACTCTGCAGGCGCTGAGTGCTGCTGAATGATAAATAACCCCAGATTTTGCTGCCTCTTTCTTACATCAGTAGCTGCCACCCACTGTCCTTCCAAACTGCTTCTCTGACTCTGCTCATATAGACTCTATTATCTGAACTTCTTTATTTCCAGAGGACGCAACCAGTGAAATTGCCCACACTTTTCTGCTTCTCCTTCCTTGCATCTGCTATGATATTTTCATGGAATTGTGCTTTTGTACTTCTGCTTTGGACTGAACTGATATGCTCCTCAAGTTTTCCCAAATACATCAGACAGTCCAAGTGATCTTTTTGTCATGCTTTGCAAGTCCCCACAGTGGATGAACACCAGGCAATGTCTTCTTAGTGCAGTATCTGACTGCTGCTGCCAAGTCATCCAAGTGTTCACAACTTGATAAATGTTTTTGCCACTTCCCTGAAAACTTCCAGATCTTCTTTCCAGGGATTTTTCTCCCACCTGCCTTCCTGTAACATACAGAGAATAACCAAGTGTTATAACATCAAGGTGTGTAATGCATATTTTCTCTTAACTATGACAACATCACCATCAAATTAAATAGGTTTTTGATTATATATATTCAAATTAGAATTAACTTCTGGATTTTGATGTGTTGGATTAAACTCACGCCTGTTGAAAATAGTTGTAATTTTAGTTAAGTAAATTAAATTGTGGTTATGTTTTATGTGTTTTTGCCAAAAGCCCGAATTTGACCTGATACCAAATCTAAACCTGAATGACTGGTACTAATGGTGCAAATACAAGGCAGGATCAGGTCTGGCACAGACTTCACTGGCTGTGACAGGGCCATATCCCCAATACTGTTCTTTTGTCCTGTGATTGGAAGATGGATGAGACACTAGGTATTAATAAAACAATAAGAGGACCTCTGCTAGACTGCACAGAAGTGCAAACTTCAATTTGACTGGGACATGAGGGTATTTCAAAAGCAATGTTTTAAATCCTTCTTTAAAAGGACAAAATGTTGTAAATTCCAAAGTGGGATATTGGGTCTTGCCAAAATATAATCACAGGTAACTGCAAACATCTATAGGTAAACATGAATAAAGCTGCAGTAGAAGCAGGTTACACACTTCAGGTTTATGGTATAACTCAAATAATAACCTGACTGTTTTTGTTAGAAAGGAGGAGAAAGGACAGGTCCCTGTTTCAATTATATTCTGTTGAATCTGAAAATCTCTGGAATACACCGATCCAGAAAGTTTAGCATTTAAAAACATAAATACAGGGAGTTCTTATGCAGAGCTTGTCTGACAACTAGGAGGCAGAGACAGTGCCCACAGGGGCTATAAGAGAAGATTCTGTGCTGCCTCAGCTTCCTTTCCAGTGCTGGTGTTCAGGCAAATATAAACATTTATAGCCAGAAACATTATCACCCTAAAGGGACCCACAGCCACATGCTGTGACCGGAGAGATCACAATGACGTGGCAAAAAAGTACCCAAAGTTGCACTTTTCCAGTAAAAAACACAGATTATGATCTTTTTATGCAAAAGATTGTTTTAAAGATTAGGATATGAATTTCTAGGAAATTATACCTTGAAACAAACCTTCAGAATGTTTTCATTTATTTAGCCTGGCCCTTCCCGGGTTAAGAAACCAAATATTCATATTTGACATGTCATTCAGTGTGGCAGTACCAAACCTTTCTGTACTAGGGTGTGTTTCAGAAGGGCAGTATTACACAGCTGGCAGGCGAAACTCTGCTCTGTGTTCTTGCTTAAGGCTCAGCCAGGGAGAAATCTTCAGAAGTTCTGACCACTCAAGTGACAAATAATGTAATATTTAGTATAACTGATTTTTCAAAACATGGCCATACAAAGTAACTCATCTTAAGCATATAGCAGTGATTAAAATAAATAACAACTTATTATTTTTTGGGTTTGATTTGTTTTGTTACTCACACCTGGGAGCCTGAATCCTCTTGTCCAGGTAGAAATTTGACCTACCAAGGTAGTTTCTGGAGTTGTGTATATTTATTTGGTGCATATTTTCTTCTGTTTTTCAGGTTAAAGAAAAGGAAAAAAAATAATATAAGTACTTTTTATGAATATAAAAAGGATCTCTTTAAAGATATATCTAAAGCATGTTAACATTCTCATTTATATAAATATTTAATTAGCTATTGTTGAAAATGACATAACTTCTTGCTAAGATATAACAGCTTTTACTACACCATAGAAGCTTCTTGAAATGCTGCTGATGCACCTGGACAAAGATCTTTTTGCCCTGGGGAGCCTTAAGATCTACAAGGTAAATTTGCATTTAGAGACTGTTTTAAAGCACTTTAAATGGATATCATGTGTCTGATCTGATCCAAACTACTTCACAGTGTGGCAGGTTAGTAACAGAGAAGTCAGTCACGTCTGGAACATGAATTGTGTTTGAGAAGAATCAATCTTTGCCATTTGACAGTCAAACACTGTGAATTTCTCTCTCTCTCATAATGAAGTGTGGGTGTAACAGCCTATCAGATGGTAAGGTTAGAGATGAAAGCTGCCCATGTTTAGGTCATTATTTATTTAACCTGCCTGCTCACTGCTCCAAACACACTTGGGTTGAGCCATGCATTTGAAACTTATTTTAAAGCAAAGAAAGACTTTCCTTGAAGCAGAACAATCCATAAAAAAATATTTTTACACAAAATCTCTTTCAAAGTACTTTGCCTCTAGGGAAAGAAGATAGAATTTTGTCTTTTCAAAAAATTTGTGTATAGGTGCCAAGTGTCTCAATTAGTGTGACCATGTAACAATATTAAGAAATGGATAGGAAAAATTATGCTTATACAGTGCCAGTAGAAGGTAACTGTGAAAAGGTTTTAATGTAATGGTTTCTGCATGGGATTGAGATTGCTTCCTATAATGGCCTATTTCTCTCACATGGAAGAACCCTCTTCCTGTCTTGAGTGAGTTACTGAGGTTCACAGGTCCCACAGGAGGAGATCTGGGTCTTTGCAGTCTTTTCTTTATGGCCCTATGGCAAAATCTTGGCTCATTTCTCCTGTCACTAGGTATGCAGGGTGGGTAAAAATGATATATGTATGCCTTGAAATTTCATTTCATTGCCCTATTTGCTGTCATCATGGAGAGAACATTCAGACACTGTTCCCTACTCCTGTGGGCTGCTACATTCATTCATCTTGGAGTATGATTTTCCCCCCTTCCTCTTTGGTTATCAGCTAAACTCCCAGCCTCTGGTAATGAAAAGTTATGGGGAGAAAAAAATGTGCATAAAGAAGTGTAGGACTGGAAATTAAACTCCTATTGTAATTCATGTTATGCTA
Organism: Hafferia zeledoni; assembly: GCA_035583235.1. Taxonomy (NCBI): domain Eukaryota; kingdom Metazoa; phylum Chordata; class Aves; order Passeriformes; family Thamnophilidae; genus Hafferia; species Hafferia zeledoni. Next base: position 15,355,371 of record JAWWEV010000152.1, on the reverse strand, counting down.
ATGAGGCACATAAGATCATTCAGAGCACGCTAATGCAGTGATATTACCAAGAAACCAACATAATTTACCATGGGGAGCCTTTACTTAATACATCATATTTCAGCCAGAAACTTAATAAAAAGAAGATTAATACATAAATACCACCAAGAAGCGTAGAAGATAATGCAGCATTTGATCAGACTAATACATAAACACTACTGTGAAACCTAATTTTCAACAAGTTACCCAAGAATCGAAATATATGTATAGCTTATTGTTGCTGCTGAAACAATAGCTTGATAACTAAGGATATCAGAAGAGGCATAATAAGCATTTCCTATGTTCATATTCCCCAGTTGTGTAAAATGACCATCTAACTTAATATTTGATTGAATGGTCTGGATATGAAACCTATTTCCCTTGCAAAGTAATTCTAGCACTCAGCAAGAAGTGTTGCCATGGTACTGTCATGAGACTTATCCCATGACATTTCTCCCCAGTTTTATTGATGCTTCCATTTTTAAAGCCATTCAATTTCATTGACTAATAAATAAATATGGTGCCATAAATTGTTTGGACTTCTCTTCCATCAAGGGTCAAAACCACCATCATTGTTGGCTTGTTGTTTGTTACTATTAGCATTGTGAGGGTGTAAAATATCTCTTTGAAAACCCAGGATGTCCATCTGAAAGAGAGATTTGATCATGTCTTATGTTGGTATCTTCCCTGCAGAAGTGTCTTTCAAAACTATGGCAGTGAAAGGGTTGGAAAGGAAAGTGAAAAGACTTAATGACATGATAGCTACATGATTTAAGAGTTCTGACTCACTGGCTGGGGTCTGTGTTTCTCTTCTGCCTTGTGCCTCAAAGCAGGGACCTTGCGTGTGAAAATATAGTTGGTCTGGAGGTGCCACCTGTGAAAATTGTTTCAGAGAAGTGCAGAACCATACCTCATTATTAATCTGCTTTTTGGGGTGTTAGGCAAACTCTTTCACTGTTAAGGGCCAGTAGAATTGCCTCTGAAAAATTCTTAAATTGATCCCCTCCCTCCTGCCCGTACATGTTCTTTTTTCAGTAAACTTCTAAACCCAAAGTTTAACAAAGATTCAAAAAATTGCCAGGTTGGTTTCTGTCTCACAGCTGAGAATGCAGACTGCTGGGCTGGTGGATTCAGTCAGTCCTGCTGGGGACAGTGTCTCACAGCTGAAGATAGGAGAGCTGTATAACAAATCCTGACTTTACAGCAGTTTACCCTGAGAACTCGGGAACCGGATTATAATTCAGGTTCATAACAATTTAGATATTACTGCTGAAGATTTGGAAAGTTCTGGGAGCTTTAGGTTTGGGATTTCCTACATCCATACAGAAACTTGAAGTCATTAACTCCATGTTCTGGGGCTCTTGATTCAGTCAATGCTTCCAAAGGTTGAATAGTTCCAAATCCTCATCAGTCAAGTAGGTCTGACAGGGAGCCAGAAACGATGGCTTTTAGTGCTGCCGTGTGGTCAGATGAATCTCAGTCTTTGTCTTCAGGCTTTCTTGAATCATTTATTCCAACAAAATCAGTGTGTCCTTTCAGAAGTTTGCTACTTTCAAAAACATTTTTCAGAATAGGTGGTCAGGACTTGCATATGCAGAAACAAAGATGCGTCCAGTGTGGAGGGTGGTCAGGTAGAGAGGCTGGAATGCAGACGTAACACTGAACTTATGCTACAAAATTTAGTAAGGCATTAAAATAAAATAATTTACAAGGCTGTGTTTGCTGGGCTGCCACCTGGCAAAGATGTAACTGGGTCAGAAACAGTATCAGTTAATTCCCCCCTCCCCTTCTCCTTTAAAGATCAGCATTACTTTTGTCTTTTCTACTGTTACATTGTGTGTAACACAAATATTTCAGAACAAACCTGAGCTGAAAATTTTTAATTATTCTACGTACTGTCTAAGGTGTCTCCACGTCTCTAGAACTGGTGGAGTGCTGCCTGTGCCTCTTACAGCTGCTCTTCTGACATGCCTGATTCCAGCCCAGTCTGCAATTCACCTGCAGGTTTTAGAGGGGAGATCCAGGGGACATCTGATGTGGCCAGTATAGAACAGACTACCTTAAACTCAAGGTCTGGATGTCAGTAATGCAGTTTCTGATGTCCTGTTGTCATTAAATGTCATTCCAAATGAAGACAACCAGACTGATTCATACATTACCCAGAAATTTATTTATTTATTTTTAAAATCATTTAGGGATTTCTGGCCTAATTTTCAGTCAGTTTTGGAAAAGCAAAACAGTTGGTCAATATTCAAATGTGATGAATTAAGTCTACTTATTTCTCAGGAGAAGTAGAACACTGATAATATAATCCTTACTCTATTTCTAATCCCCTCTGTGAGAAATGTAATACCCCATGACTTTATTCAAGCATCCTTATTATTCCAATGACATCCTCCCCCCTGCCCCTTTCCCCCCAAGACTGTGTGCATATAATATTATTTGTTTATTTCTAGATTTGTAAGTAAAAATTGACTTAGGAAAAAAATCTCTTTTCAACGATCTACTAGTCTGAGTCTCTAATTACACCTTAAAATGGGTAATGTATAATGACACTGAACTAATTTATGCTAAGCTGATCCATCAGTGATCATCTCGGGAAACTGTGACAGGTCTGATTTTGATCCCTAATTATACTAGATTAAGTAAAAATGATTCCAAGAAGGCTATTTTTGCAACAGAACTATCAGCCACAATGTAAAGCAGCTGTTATGAAACAGGAGTTAAAATTCAGGGATGCTAATGAGTTCCACAAACTAACCTGCCATTTCAAGGTCCTTTACATTGTACTTTTTAACCACAACTTATCATCTTTTGAGTATGTAGAGTGTTCCATAGTCCCAAAAACCATTTATATTTACTTCATGTTGTTTATTAAAGCATGTAATTAAAAAGATATAATTTATATTTCATATGACACATACTACATCTTCTAGACAACCTAACATTACACAAAAAAACCCCTCATGTTTTAAGGAAAATTATCCACATTAGTTAAACTGAGAATCTAGGCAAATCTTTTCATGCTCTTTTAAAAATAAATAGCAAAAAATGTTTCCACTCATTTATTTCTGTGTTGATAGTTATTTACACAGGAGAAAGAGAGCACATAATATTTATGAACTATTACTCTTAGTGTGTACAGGATTTGGATATCTAATGGTTAAAAAACAAAATAAAAAACCAATGAAAACAAAGCCAAGACCGAACACAAAAAAAACCCCCAAAAAGTTGCTCACAGAGAAAACAGTTTCTCATAATTAACATTTGTCATGAAAAAGAAATTTGCTCTGATTATAGTCCCATAATTGTATCTCAGACAGGGTTTGTAAGAGACAGTGTAGCAAACCTGCTTTCCAGCTCTGCAGTGGGATCTGTGCAGTTCAGCCACAAGGCTGTCTCACTTCAAGGTCACCCCACACAAGTTCCTCCACTCAGGGGGATGCCCATGCTGCTCCTGCATCCTGCTCCTGGCAGTGAGGTCTGCCTGGCACTATCATGCTTTGGCCTTCTCCACTGACTCTCCATGTGCTGCCCCACCCCTTGACCAACTGTGCCCTCAAAGGGCCCTTCTCTAGAGGTTGTTTGCTCCTGGAATCTCTTCCCTGTCACTCAGGCCTGTTTTGTGACATTCTCCTGTACAGGAAGCCTCTCATTCCGAAAGAGAAGGAGTTCAGTACCTCTGGCTGTGAACACAGCCTTTCTGCAGAGCCTTTGGGAGGATTCCCAGAGCCCATTGAAACTAATGGAAAAACCTCTGACTCACTCAGTTTGAATCGTGTCCATGCACCCTTGCTGACAAATTTCTTAAGCTCTGACTCTATGGGAAGTCTATTCAACTGATAGTTTAAAAACTGTATTTAAATTTACCATCTCAGTCCAGGGAAGCATCTCATCCTTTATAGCTTCACAAGGCTTTGCACTAAAAAGGGATCTCACAGATTGCTTTGTGCCCAGGCCCTCACCTTTGCCTGGTTTCCACCTTCCCCAAGAGTCAGCTTGGCAATTAAAGGTCAGACCTGAACTAAGAGGATCATGCAGGGCAAAAGTAGCAGCAGGCTGGGCATGGTGATGTCCTACTGGAACAGTAAGTGCTCTCAATACCAAGGGCTTTTCCTGCCAGAGGACTGGAATCTCCTCATTCAAGTAGATGGATCATAATGTGCTGCTATAATTTAAATAACACAGCAGCCTCATGTGAACAGAATTTGGTCCTTTTTTAATGTTAAACAATATTTTTTTGGCATATGGGATGCTAGGCATTTAGTCGTATCTCTTTTAATTAGTTCTGTATGTTTAGTTCTGCTTCAGCTTTCACTTTGCCAGGAATTTTGTTTCTTCTTCCTATACATTTTTACTCCATCTTATGTGATTCTTGTTCACTTCTGTGTGTTTCCCATGACACACTAATCAGGCTGCCAGGCCACTCTGTCCCATCAGGGTCAACATTCTTTCAGCTGCACTCCAAGGCTTTGCCCTGTGTCTTTCCCAGTGTTCCTTAGATGTTTTGCTTTGACTCTGTGTTGTGCCATCTTCAAAAAACCTGTGTGACTATGGAGAAAAAGGCATGCAATGAGGCATCAATAAAGGGACAAAGATCAGGTAGCCTGAGGAGGTAGAACATCAATAAAAAAGAAGGAATGAATGCCTCTGAGGAAGATAAAGCAGAATGATTCACAGCTCTGGAGAATGCTAGGCAGACATGAAATGTTTGTAAGGTAAATAATAGCCCAAGATCAAAAAAAGCAAACAAAAGCAGATGAAGCACAGTATCAAACAGAATTTAAATAAATCATTAGAAGGAGAACCTATTTCTTGAACCATAGGACACTAAACAGCATTTAATTAAAAATGTGGTTTTGATCTTCTCATATGATTAGTTTTGCATTACCTTGCCATTTATTTTGGTGATATTGAGGCCAAAGGGGCTGGTGTCCTGGGCTGAACAAGATTTAAATAACAAAACTTGTGCTGAGTTAGTGAAAAAACTTTGATTTACTTTGCTGGAACCATCAACTTGTCTATTCTTAGACCTGGTAAGCAATTTTTACTTGACACCTGCTGTTTTATCTCAATTCTCTCTCACTTAGTGTTGTAGCTGGCAAACACAGGGACGGGATCTGTGCATAATGCCCAGCTGGGGGAATCCTTGACCCCTTTTATAGCCAGGACTGCCTTTGGATGGACAGGTAAAACCTACTCCAGAGGACTGTGCAAAAAAACTTAGATGAAATCTTGGCCATTGGTCAATTTTGCCTTGAGTTCCACCTGGAGCAAAATTGAAGTAGCTCATATTAGTGAACAGCTGGAAAAATAACAGCTTAATAGCTTTTAATCTTTTCAGAAATATAGGGTGATTTTTTTAAAAATAGAAGTATCTGGAGTAATTTTTTCCCTTCACATCTGCTCTTCATCTTACTTCTGTAATGGGCACTATTAAGTAGGCCAAACAGCTTCACACAGGTCATTGTTTGCCAGCATTAAAACAGAACATAAACCACATATTACCTGCAGGACACTCCTCATTTATATAATTCAGATGATTTCTTATGTAACAGCTGTAGGAATTGCTTTTTATAAAGCAAATGTTTTACAAATATTGATAATGCTTTAGCTCTAGGGCTTAGCTAGCGTGTTATAGATGAGAAGAAAAAAGTGAGTAAAAGGAAAAATGTACCAATGTTTGTTCTACAAAGTCAAATAAGTGATTTAGTGATTAGTAAGACCCCTATAAATCACTGCAGACTGTGTTTTCAGCAAGCTTCTGAAAATGAATCTGCACTCCTGTTTAACACAACCAGGCCTGCCCAGAGCACTTGCCTTACATAAATCAATTCTGTTCATGCCCCAACTGCTGTGAAATGCAGGTCTTGATTCTCAAATTGCCAAATCCCTTCCCTTAGGGAAGGAGGGCTGAGTGCTGTGGAAAAGACATTCCCCAAGAGCAGCACAGAAACTTTCGTTTGTAAAACCCTTAGAGGAGAGAACAGGCCTTCCATCATCAACATTTCAATATGTTATACAATGTTTTTGGTGCTGATGATATTATAAAAAGGGAGGTGTTAGATCCTCAGTGAGACACAGGCATATTTTTATGAGGATTTTTTAAAATTTTGGACATAATTAAAAAAGAAAAAAGAAAAAAGAAAGCCTAAATGTAGATGAGCAACACTGAAACTCTTGAAACTGAAGATACTGTACTTCAAGTTGCATTTTTATGACATAGCTCCCATTTTTTCATTTTCTAGTGGAATTGTCATAAACAACAAGTCTTGTCCCAGCTGAGACTGTCAGGAGGTGGGGGCTGGAAAGCAACTAAAACTCCCTCCCAGCTGAAGTTGTTTTCTGAACAGTAAAATCAATGAGATGTCTCTGGGTATGATAGCAGTGCAGTACTACATGACAGACAATATTCTGTCAGATTAAATGCCATTTCTGTAACTGTAACCAAGTGTGTGTTTCTCAGTTTCTGTAACACTTGCTCGAGGTACGTTACCCATATAATCAAGCACGATTAAATGAAAATTGCAGTCTTTTTGCAAAGTAATTCCATGGTTGTTTATGCTTTACAGAAAGTAGATGGCATTTATTTTGCATGTGTCAAGGAAAAGCTCTAAATGTTAAAGAAGTTGCTAAGGAATAACTGCCATAAATTTACAAAGGAATTACTAGGTAACATATGCCTGAGACTGAATAAAGTATCACACAAATTTCCATCAGGTTGCAATTGTATTTTCAAAGAGGCATTCTTTTTGAAAAAAAGTCATGGTAAGTGGAAATATCTGTATTTGGTTATGGGTGATGTGTTATTTAAATAAGCTACCATGTTCCTTTGTTTATAAAAGCTCTTCTGTTGGCACTGCAGAAAACCCTTTTTGCTCCTAATTCTGAGACACACAATGCATACACTGAGGCTCTTTTTGCTTTGATATTTCTCCTTTTGAACAAGGATAATACAGCAAGCAAAGGGTAAGAAGGTCTGTACCACACCATATCACTTTTCATGTTAGAAAAAAGTATTCATAAACACTGGATTTATCTGTATTAATTCCTAATTTGGATCCATAGTTCACCTGTGAAGCAAATACTGTGCTTTGTTTTACATCCCATGGCTCATTGCAGTCTCATTTCTTTCTGGAGAACATATTTCTTTTACATCTGAAGGAAAGAATCACAAAATAATCCTGGAAGCAGATTTTCTTTGAAATTTATTTGGATATTTATCATTGTGCTTTATAATTTCTTTGAGATAGTTGTCATTTTTGTAAAAATTTTTTTACTTGCTCTTTGGGAACACCCTGCTCTCCAAAAGCAGTTTGTATTCAGTGTCTTTGCTCCTGATTTAATAAGTATTTAAACATAGGCTCATTATGAAGCTGATCTTTTATTTCAATTTTATTGATTGTAAAGAGTATTGGTCATGGAGCACCTCAGCATGTGGCTGAGCCCCCTGGCATTGTGTGGCCTGGAGGACTCTCAGTGCAGATCTTATCAGTGTTGGTCTATCTGATGGGGGCTGTGAGGGAGAGGTGCTCAGGTTCCTCTCCGTGGGACACAGGGACAGGACAAGAGGCACTGGGCACAGACTGAGACTCCTGAAACTCTGTGTGAGTGTAAGAAAACACTTTACTGTGAGGGAAGTCAAACACCGGCATGGGTGGACAAGAGAAGCTTCAGTTTCCCTTCTTAGGGACTCCAAACCCCATGGCTGGGGCAGCAGCCTGGGCTGAGTGATGCTGTAGGAGAGGGCAGGGGTGGAACAGATGATTCCTAGAGGTGGCTTCCAACATCAACCTGTCCCTGATTCTTTGATATGTTTTATTGGACATGTTTCCTCTACCTGAATCATGACATTGGCTCAGGGATGATATCAAACTATACTTTGAGGTGTCCAGCTGTTGCAGAATCTTACTACAAAATCGTGTATATTGCACAGGTTGGAGCCCTCTTTTTCTATATATTTCTTTTCAGGTTCATTTTGCATTGAAGGAGGCTTATGCTCTTTCTCCTCTAATGCTTCTGTCTAGTGAAATGACTTTTTTTCCCTGAAGACATGTCTGCTGGGAAGGGATGTCAAAAAATTTACAGAAACCAAGATGAGTATTAAATACAGAAAGTCTCTGGAGGTGAGATATGTTGTGTATATCCTGCTACAGTCAAGTAAAAAAATTACCACCCAGGTGCCTAAATCAACTAATTAATCCATACTACATTAATTATGATAATGAAAAGCTAATCATAGCTTATTGGCCTAAAAGCAAATGCAAGTGAATGAGTGAATTTTTCAAGGCTGGCTGGTGGCCCCAATCCAATATGTTCCAAAAGTCTGCAGGAGGTACCAAGCAGAACTGAGCAGTCACTGCAGGTAAGAGCAAATCCATTACATTTTTTTGCTGTTTTCAAATGTAAGGACAAAATTGTCAGCCTTGTCTTGTTAACTAGCCAAAGATTTTGCTAGTCTTCTTGAAATATTTTTGCAAGCTTTTGACAATTTTTATCTTAGTGTGACACTTGCGATCTCCTCAAATATTCTTATAAACCCTTATTTTTTTGAAACATGCTTCATAGAAACAGTATTGAACAATGCACATTTATCTGGAATATTTACAAATTTCAGTCCCTGTTGAACAGCATGTTTACAGCTTTAGACAAAACTGACAGTCTTTTAGTGATTAAGAGAGATTTCTGTGGTTTTGATTACTGTGGTAGCAAAGCGTATCTGCAAGTGACAGAGTCAAATGTATCTCAGCCAGAACAGAAGGGCTGTTAAATCTGGGATGCCTCTGTTGGTTTACCTTTCCATCTTTCTGTTTATCTCAGCAAATTATAGTCCTGCAGAGACTAGTTTGGATCTAAAGCTTAACCTACATTCCCTTAACATCTGTTCCTAAGGAGTAAAAACATATGAATTTGTACATGCTGATTCATTTTCAAAGGGAGACACTTCCCATGAAAAATGTTTCCACTAGGTCACTGAAACATATTCCAAACACCATCTAAGGGACAAAAGTGAGTAATATAAACTAGGCTGAGATGAAAATAATAAAAAAGGAAGCGGTACAGGGATTTCCAGAGTAATTTTTCTTTTCAAAGCCAGTGCTGATAAGCAAACACAAAGCTAACCCAACATAATGCATAAAACAGAAACAAAGGAAATTCTTGAAAATAAAACTCAAGTGGGAGAAACTGAGTTGAGAAGCACAGCACTGATATGTGTCAATCAAAAATAATAAACCAGAAAAGGAATAATGACAAAGTGTAAATTCTGAAAGTTAAAGCAGGGTAGAAAGAAATCAGCCTAAGGGCACCAGAAGATCATCCTTGACTTAAATCACTTTGTGAATAATGCTGACATACTTCATATGAGTGGTGATAAGACAAGATAGGTTTATGGAGAAGCAAATTTGTGTAGAATAATAAAAATAAAAGCATTATCACAAATTTTCATCCAGGGACAATTTCAACTCTTGTGCTGCAGGACATCACAGAAAGAACCCAACAGTAGAGAATCCAGCCTAGAAATTAATTAGGCACTATAGTAATTGAAGGAGCTGGATATTCTGTATTGCTGTGGGTTGCATTTTTGTTGTCACCATAATGTAGGAGAAAATGGCAAATATTTGTCCTTTTGGGTGGTGTGGTTTTTTTTAAATTTTTGTCCAAAATCTTATACAGGAGAGATCTGTTTTGCTTTTCTGTCTCCAATAGGAATGTTGTTTCTGTTTTTAAGCACTGCATTCTCCTTCCCATCTGCTGCCTTTATGTCTGAGTTTCTGGGAGCTGGGAAGAGCTCTATCCTTATGTCGCAGCTGGAGTGAGAGACAGTGTTCAAAGTTGCTTTCTTCCTTTTGAATGTGAAAAGAAAATTACATCTCTTTCCCAAGCTGAGTGTAGGAGCCAGGCTGCAGAAGGGGTTGTGTTCCAGTGTCTGTAAGGAATCCCTTTGCTAAGGGCTTCCAGATGGAGTGTAGCAGTGTTAACAAGTGCCATACCCTCACAGGCATGTGGACAATGTGTTTGCAGTATCCAGGGTATCCATTCATTCATGGTACTTCCAAGTTTCCAAGACATGAGGAAGGAAAATATTAATTGCCGGGCTGGTCTGCACACATTTGGATTGAGTCTACATGGCAAATTTTTGGTAGTGGAGGGGCTACAAGAGTGGCTTCTGTGAGAAGCTGCCAGAAGCTTCCCCCCATGTTGGACCGAGCCAATGCCAGCTGCTTTCAAGACTGACCCACTGCTGGTCAAGGCTGAGCACACCAGCGACACTGGAAATGTCTCTGGGATAATGTCTAAGAAGGGGAAAGATGTTATTGCTCAGGAGCAATTGCAGTGAGAGGAATGAGAACATATGAGAGGAACAACTCTGCAGAGACCTAGGTCAGTGCAGGAGGAGGGGGAGGAGGTGCTGCATCCACCAGCAGAGATCACCTACAGCCAGTGGAGGACCCTGTGCCAGAGCAGGGGGTGCCCAAAGGAGGCTGTGACCCCATGGGAAGCCCATGCTGGAGCTAGACCCTGGCAGAGGCTGTGGCCCCATGGAGGGAAGAGCCCAGGTTGGAACAAGCTTCCTGCTGGGAGAGCAGAGCTGAATCAGCCTGTTTCTGAAGAACTGCACCTTGTGGGAAGGACTCACACCGGAGAAGTTCATAGAAGGCTGTCTCTCATGGAAAGGACCCACTGCTGGAGCAGGGGAACAGTGTGAAGAATCCTCTCCCTGAGGAGGAAGGAGTGACAGAGGAAATGTGTGATGAGCTGACCACAACCCCCATTTCCCAACCCTCTGAGCTGCTGGAGGGAATGAGATAGAGAAGTTAGGAGTGACAGAGGAAATGTGTGATGAGCTGACCACAGCCCCCATTCCCCATCCTTCTGAGCTGCTGGAGGGAATGAGGTAGAGAAATTAGGTGTGCATTTGAACCTGGCAAGAATGTAGGGTTAGGATAAAGGTGTTTTAATATTTGGTTCTATTTCTCATTGGCCTACTCTGATTTAGTAGGTAAAAAACTAATTTCCCTAAAAGAAATCTGTTTTGCCCATGATGGCTATTCCTGAGTGTTCTCTCACTGTTCTTATCTCAATGCACAAGCCTTTAGTCCCATTTTCTCTCCCCCTCCACCCTGCTGAGGTCAAACCACCACAACTCTGTTGACTTTTTTAGTGGGAAACTGACCTCCTTGGTTTCCTGAGATGTTTTCCAACCAAAATTGTTCTATGATTCTAAAACTGAAATCACCTTATGGAAAGAAAGTCTATGCCTCAGATAAACTAACTCGTCTCTGTTTTTAATTACTGGGCCACAGACCATTTACTTAAACTCACTTCTTTTGTACCAATGTAGTTGCTTTAAATCTTTTATTGCAAAACCATTGTAACAGAATGGACAACTTGGCTTTCTTTCCAAATTTTGGTTTGACTTCATGTCACTGAAGATGCATAATTAAGATGCATAATTATATATGTGCCTGTCCAGGCAGCATGGATCTATGAAGAAAACAGATTTTCTGTCTCCTGGAGTATTTCAGTTTCTTAAGGGCAACTAATGGTTCTGGCAGTGTATCTGACCTGCCTTGGATGCTGACACAGACAGAACTGAAATACTTGCTGTTAGCAGCCAGAGACATTATCTTAATTCAAGTGAATTTCTCTTTGGCTTCCTAGTGATTTCCAGTCAATATGCTTATTGGCAAGATGTTTTATTTGCTGTATTTAATAGTTCACCTTGCCTATGGAGGTATTTTTTAATGCCTTTTGACAAAGTTCAACTTTTTCTTAAATACATGTAATTCTTCTTAAATTCCCACTTCTGTGATAAAATGAAAGTTTTATTATAGAGCAGTATCCTCACTCTATGTAATCCTGAGCAAATCTTTAGGACAATTTCTTCCCCAATGAATGAGAATTTAATCACCTTCTTTCTGAAAGAAATTCAGATTTCCAGGTGAACACCACAAGAGAAACAGGCATGGTGAGTTATCAGTTTTCATGCAGGGGAAGATGCCACATCTGTGGACCTCTCTGCAGCATCAGGGCAGTTGGCTTTTTTCACTCAGTTCTCTAATATGTAAATGTGGTTCTGTTGGCTGGACCTTTCTCAAAGAATCATTATGCAGATTGTAAAGAGAGCTGTTGGTATGTCTGTTTTTCTGATCCGATAAAATTACTAACAAATGGAGTTGAACCCTGCCAATATTTCATGGCATTACAGTGATTAAACCCCCAAAGAATCCAGACAGACCATAGAAAACAGCACTTTTCTTATTGAATTCAATGCAAGCAGGTTTTCCATCTTCTATTCCCTCACCATTCTGGTTTTCATTCATATTTCTTGAGCAAGTGAATACAGCCTTGCTGTGAGGAGCATGTCTTCTCTAGCAGGCACAGAAGATAGTATGATTTTTCTCTCTTTTGTAGATACAAAACATATCTATGGAATTTGAAATTTTATTTATTTTTTCAGTGTTCCTTTCTTCCCTTCAAATGTACTTAATAATTTCTTCTCTCTCTAAGTTGTCCTTTCTTTTTGTCTATGCAACAGGAATATCCTGATTTTGCATGTTAATTTATCATGACATTTAGTTATTGCTGTAATATAACTCTCTGAAAGCTCAGATAATATATATATCTGGATCTAGTGTGATACTATATTGGATGTCCAGTGAATTTATCCTAGAAACTGCAAGTAGTGCAGTTCTTTGTCAAGCCTCTGTCTGCTTCAATATAAGAAATAATAAGCATGAAGACTTCTTCATTGGCTGAGAATTTATTTTCCTTCAGAGAACTGCTTTTTACAGTGAAATTACTGGAAATATGAAACATTTCTTCAAACTCAGAGCATATCAGTTGAATAAGCTAGTACATCTTTATTTTGTGCATTTTGATATTTTGCAGGCCATTTCACACCTTAGTTCAAAGAAGATAGGGTGCTTTTCCCTTACAGGAAGTGAGAATATAGCACAATTTTACAATGAATTATTTTAGGGTCAGTGTGCAAAAAACTAAACAAACTGGAAGTCACAGTTCCCAGCAGATGGCAGATAAAGTGACTAATATTGGAATATCTGCTTTGAGGATTCTGTTCATATTTCCTCTGATTTGCACGTGTTTTGTGATGGATTTTTTTCATCACCACAAATGACTCCAGCACATGTTGGAAGCCTCATCTTCTCCAGAAGTATTTCCCTCTCCTCTTTCTTTACCACATGTCCAATATTACAAGTTGCCCTACTAGGAGTAGTTATTGATTCCTTCCTTCTCATTGCTGTTATCTGAAATTTTGTTGATCCTCAATTCCTTTATGTTTTTCTTCTCTTAGAAAAATCTTCTGTTAGTTATGCCAGTTCTTGTTGACTTTAAATTCTTATTCTTAAATTCTTTAGAAAGTGTGTTTTATTATAAATGGAACAAAAGTACAGTATTATGGACTAGGCTGCACATCCTTCTAGACAAGTTCTCCGAAAGTCCTTCTACCTTTCATTCTACTTTCCTACCAATGCCTCAAAGTCTTGTCCATTCCTTTCAGACCTTCTCTTTATGCATCTGTTACCATTTCCCTGTTAAAATGTTTAAAACTTTTTTTAATTCCTTTTAATTCTTAGTTAAATTTGCTTTTTTTTACCAGTTAAGTTGACACAAGTAGGCAAAACTCTGCTTGGATTGAAATTAAGCCTTTCTGTGAAAGGTTTTTTTGGCTCTTTCTTATGAGGCTTAAGGTAGCTGTTTATTATCAAGACTGAATTCTTGTAGCTAAAACAAGTAGTCTGCTACTTTCTGATCACCTCCAAACCCAGAATATTTTCAAAATACATGGGGAGGCTCTGAATTTTGGCTGTTCCTGCTACTTAGTCATAATGGACTATTAGATTAAAAGCTAAGCCAGTAAATTTCCTCGCAATGTAACTTTTCTACTGGCAAATGGTTAATGTGTATGGTGTTTGCACTATAACAATAAAGCCACAATATTCACTTAGGTTTCATGATTTATGACAGAAGCTTATTTTATGTTTACTCAAAACAAAATTTCCTCACTGCACAGAGAATATATGGAAATTCACCCAACTTCACTGCTTTCCCAGCTAGATAAAAGTGACATCTGTGAAAACTCGATGTGAAGAGTTTTTGAGATCTGAATGAGACTGAGAAATGTAAATGAAGGAGAATGAAAAGCAGCTCAGATGAAAAGTGCTGAAAAAGAGAAAGAAAAGTGAAAAAGTAACAACACCCCTCCCTCCCCCCCGCCGAAATGTAACTAAGACCAGCAAAGAGGAAGAAGGAAAGCCAAGAGAAGTCATTCAGCATTAATTTCAGAAACTGTTAAAAGCTAGAGTATGGTTGTGGGGTGGGTTTTTGTTTTTTTTGTTTGTTTGTTTGTTTTTTTGTAGGGAGATGAGGTGGCCAGTAGAAAGGAGATCCCGGGAAAGCCAAGGAAAAGGTTGAGCTGACATTAAAAGAGGAATGACTTGCAGGCTCATTCTGCTCCCTGTTCCAGGATATCAGGAAGGACATTTCTTTTATTACAGGTATTTTATTTTGAAGTGGAGAAGGCTTGATGTTTCAAGACCCTGGGTACTGCAAGGTGGAAGTTCAGTTAAAACAACACCGTGAATGGATGAAAAAAAAATCCAACTACAGTTCTTTGATTTAGTAGAGTAGCTCATGAAAATGAGATTAAAAAGACAGCATTTTTTCACAGTCTTCAGAAGAAAAGAATAATTCATTAGATCTTTTATCAACCCTACAGAAAGTGAAGGTGATCAGTCATTGCAGTGCTGGCAGGAGCAGAGGGATAGGAATGTGCTCAGATGCTTGTTAAGAATGACTGACAGATGTTGATGCTTTTCACAGACTTATGTAGAAGGAAGGGGGTTTGGGTTTAAACAGGTTAAATAGGATAAATAGAAACTTAATCGATGTTAACATTCTGAGTGGATGCACTCAGAGTAAGCTGAAAGTTTACACTGGGATTTCTTAGAAGAGAGTATGGTTCTTAAATAAGGATAAACACTTCCTATCCTTTGAGAAATAAATAATAGTAAAACAACTGAAACCGAAATTTGGAAATTCCAAGCAGATTATTGCTACTTGCCTGCTGGAGTTGGTGAAAGATGTGTGTAGGTCTAGATAACACCTGAACTGAACAAAAGTGCCATGTCCTGAAACCTCCATGTCATAGAGATGTGACACTAAACATCTAATTAGGAAGCTGATCACTTGTTGTGTATAGATTAGTTAGGACGTTCAGGGCCTTGGAGGTTGGAATAGAAGAGGGTGAAGATCTTAACTGGAGAAAAGATCTTGGAAGTGGGAGAGGATCCTGGAGATCTGAGAGATTTGTGGAGATCAGTGTTGGAGGAGGATATCTTGGCTGGCACTGTCAGAGGCTGTGGCCGCCAGCAGTGGCACATCACAAACAACAGGATTCGCTGCTCAGCCTTCCTGGACAAGCTCCAGCCTCTTTGTGGGGAAGGGACATGGAGGCCTGGTGACAACAGCACTGGGGAGAAGCAAGTGAGAGTGTGGGGAAAGTCAGGTCAGGTAGGACCTCTGATCTCACAAGTTCAAAGGAACTCTCATATCCAGATCCACTACTCCATTGTACAATTTCCCAATTAGAAGTCTGGCAACTTCCCATTCCTGGTATATAAAAAGTTAGATAACTATATAATTTTCTTTGCCTAATAATAAATAAAAAACAAGAGAGCAAATGTTTTCAAAATGTGTCTGTCCCAAAATATACTGACACAGACACTGTGAAACAATTGGGTGGTGAAGCCCAATAATTAGTAACACAAAGCACAGGGCAAAGTCTTGATTTGGATAGATGGATTTTTGTTTCATATTTATTGGTTGGTTTGTTTGTTTTTCCTTGGGTTTCAGCTTGTTTATTGGTTTTGGTTGGTTTTTTTTTTTTTTCCCTTTAGCTCTGTAGATGAGAATTTGATAGGGATGTGGAATAGTAGAGAACTGCAGGTGAAAACATGTGAAGAATTTAAATAGAGAAACTGCAATTGAATATAACTCCTCTGGTAATACGGGAAAAGTTGCTTGTGGTTCACATCTTTGTGTTTGACAGGTCATGTTACCCAGGAAAAGCTTTCTGCTTCAGAGTATCTGTGGGTGGAATCTGTGGAATGTGCTGCTGTAATCTTCTCCTCATCCCTTCCAGTGGCAAGTTTCAGGATATTCATGGCAATGGAAGAAATTAATATTCCTCTATCAAAGTTATTCTCACAGTTTTGGAGTGTTCAAGACAGGTTTTTAAAAAACGTAAACAAGGCAACAAAAGCTCAGCTAAAGTCTGAGATTTATGCCATAAAATGTTCTCTGTGAGAACAAATGAAAAACAGGAGGGAAAGTAAGACTGTGTGCTGTTCTTATGAGTTGCTGCTGGGGGGGACTGAAGAGTTAACGAAATATTGGTAAAGATTACTGATATATTAATCAATACATATTGTTAGCATATCGAGAAAATACATTTTTATTTTCTTTGGTGCTTAACAATTTATGTCTGAATTTGACCTTTTTCTCACTGCTGCTGCTTTTTGAGCTTTGCAGCATGCCAAAAGGAGAAAATGGTTGAACAGAACACAAGACACTGCATTAATATGTGGCTATGGTAGGCACTTGAAACAGATTAATGAGGAACGTACTGTGTACAAATAACATTTTGCAAAGGGGTTTATGTTTAGATTTGACCTTGTCTGTCTTTGTTGCTTTGGAGTATAACACCCAGAAGGGTTTGAGCAATGAGTGCAAATGCTGCTGCTGTCTTGCTCTTGCTGCCTGAGATTAGCTACTAATGGCCTGACTCATTAGAACCCACTCCTGCGAAGATGGACTCAGAGAGTCTGCAAAATAAAATGGGCTGCCAAGAGCCACCCAGGTATAAATACATCAAAATACTAAGTACCAAATTGCAGCTACAGTTTGTTTTACCCCCTGACTATATTTTCCCATCGTCTCTTAAAGCTGATTTTGGCACATACTGAAGGAACTATTAATGAAAAGATAACTCTTATTTCCCACTAATTGACATTTCTGTGATTACAGAGTTTTATATTTAATAATAAGTGAACTGTCCTTTCCTAGATATTCCTTCTCTCTATTTTGCATTAAACAGGGAATATTTCATGTAGCATTAGCAAACCTTTTTAACATTATTCATCGCATGAAGAATATTTTATTGAAAACTACCTTACATTGTTTTGTCATTCCTGTGCTATATAGATTTTTTTTTTCTACAAGACTTGGATTAACCAAAAATGCAAAGCAAATTAAGAAAAAAAGGGAGTATTTTATTATCAGAATGTTAAATCATCAGAAGTACTTTGATGT
Source organism: Hafferia zeledoni (assembly GCA_035583235.1). Taxonomy (NCBI): domain Eukaryota; kingdom Metazoa; phylum Chordata; class Aves; order Passeriformes; family Thamnophilidae; genus Hafferia; species Hafferia zeledoni. Next base: position 15,338,016 of record JAWWEV010000152.1, on the reverse strand, counting down.
CCATTCCTCTACACTAATCACTAATGTATAGTCTACTTTACTGAGCTAAGAATCCAGAATCACATTCAACTGCTTTTTCTATCAGTCTTTTGTATTCCTTTGGGTAATCAGTTTGCCTTTTCACCAAATATTCCTTCTGAACACATACAATATTTTGCAGAATACAGAATTTTTGCAGCAAGTTTCTATCAAGTTTTTCAGAGCTTTCCTAATCCTTGCTCTTTATGGCCTTTGCATTGCATTATTTATTTGCACAACTATTTACAGTAGCTTACTATACTGATGCTATAACTACATTTGAATAATTGTTGTACAAGGGGTACCCTGAATGTACCTTTAGGAGCAAGAGAGGTACAAATAAAACAGCAGTACAAGGTGATTACCATAAAAAATAGTTTGTGGTGTTTGCAAAACTATTAAAGCCAGCAGTGTTAGAATATTGATTCAAGGGAGGAAAATCCTGTGGCAAAGCCTTTATAGGAACTATGAATAATGGGACAAAATGACCTGGAGAAAATGTGGATCATTAGTGTCCCAAACAAGGAACTTAAGCATCTGTTTGCCTTTAGAAGCTGTACATTTACAGGTGGAACATCTTCTGAGGAGTTATCACTAGGGAAACAGGTGATAAGGACAAGGAGGAAAATATTATGTACCTTGTCAAAACAGTGGATGAGAATAGAGAATAAAGATAGAGAAAGAAACTATGGATTGTGTGACTGGATATTCCTGTTGCTGTTAATGTTCTACTATTAGTTTCTTTTTAGTTAAAAAAAAAAAATAATTCTGTGATGGGATAAACTTGGAACTAGCCAAATAAGAAGTCAGGAGAACAATCCATCCAAGTAGTCCAGTAGTCATGGAAAGAAAGAAAACGATGTGTAGATGTAGGTTGGGTGAGGTTGAAAGTTTTAATTATAAGGCAAGTAAATTTATGTTTAAAAGTTAAATGTAAGAATCCCTAGTAAAATGAATGTGTTGGAATTGTAAAGAAAATCAATCTTAGAAATAATAAGTAAACAAATAGAGAAGAACAAACCTGTATTTTAGAGTTTAACAGTAAAGCTGAATCTGGGAGTCAGTGAGTTTGGATGACTCCAGTATCTGTCTTTGTTCACTAATGCTGGGGAGTCACTACATGCAAAGCAAGTGCATTACTATGGAAAAAAAGAGAGAAAAGGCATCTCTGAGAAACTAACCGTGGGATTCATGGTTATGCTGAGATGGGAACTGAGAATGGCAGTCAGAGACACGTTTTGCTTTTACTGTTGCAGGCAGGGGATGAGCTGTCAGCTGCAGGCAACTCTAACACCAAGTGATTCATGACTTCTTACCTTTTTTTAATAGTTTCTAACGTGTGTATATTTGCGTGTAAGTTCTGGTCTACATCAGCTGGAGCTACTGAACAGTAATAGTGGCCAACAGGAAAGTAATGCTCAGATATATTTTGAAAAATTGTTATGAATTTAGAAAATTGCCAGAGATCCATATGCTACTAACTGAGCAGAGTAAAAATGTCTAATAAATCATTCTCTATTATGACGATGTATAACAAGTTTAACTGTTTTACAGTGGTGATGCTTTTTGTGAAAAATTGAAAATGAAACAAACATTGACTAAATAGTGTAAATACTTGTAGCCTATTTTTCTATTTAAATCATTACTGGAATGCAGAACCAGTTTATACATTAAAGAAACTCAAATCTCTCAGAGATTCTATAAATATGTATGATGTTCAATTCACTATAATTCTTGTTGACTCATTTAAAGCATATTGGATTGTTGTATAGATCAGTGAAAACATTTGAAAGCAGAATATGCGTTGGCTACTCTGCCATTGTTTGTCTAACCTAAATCAGAATAGTCTCATCTTGTCTTATAAGGTACCATATGTCCACAAACACAGCTGTAAAGTCTTCTCATAGTAAGATCCATAAGGCCCTGTTAAAATAGAGAATTTCCTCCTTGTCAGAGCATGAGGCTCCAACTCACATGTCTGTAGGTGTATGTATGTGACCCACCAAAGCAACAACAACTTTTGTAATTGCAGTCAATGTGGCCTGATGTATTTATAGAATTGTTAGGAAAGGGGAATGCTAAAGGTGCACCTTGTTTTGAAAATCCAAGACTCTTCTTTTAGGATGATACACTTGCAAGTGGAAGGAACATGCACTTGTTAATTTGTAATGCCTCTGACAGTTTTCTCTGTGCATTAGGCTCAGAATTGTCAGTCCGAGTCACAACAGAAGGTGGAATAAAAGCTGTTTTGCCTACAGAAGAACTGTTTGCATAAGGAGAGATTCTTGTGATCATTCAGGAACTTAAAACTAGGTAAAGCATTAAACTAGAAAAAAATTCTTGCCACTCTGTGCTAACCATAACAAATTAAAATGCCAGAACATCTTGCTGTGCAGCCTCTGCAGGCACTGTTTGAAAGGCACATGTGGAGTGCAACCTGACTCAGGAAACAACCACTAAACAAATATCTTTTTTTCCTTTTTTTTTTTTTTTTTTTTTTTTTTTAATAA
>JAWWEV010000152.1:15278020-15335388 GCA_035583235.1 Hafferia zeledoni | reverse complement strand
TTGTTTTTGGTTTTTTTTTTTTTTTTTTTTAATAAGGAGTTCATCCCCTTAAACTCTTACAAGCAAGGAATTAAATGTTTTGCACCTGACATCAGCTCCTTCTGTAGTTAAGCTTAGGAGAAAATTTCCAGGTTCCTGTGTAAGAATGGTCTATGTTTAAGTGCCCATCCATCCTGAAACCTTTAGGGAGAGAGAGCTTGGGAATAGGAAAAAATAAAGTTTGCTTGCTTGAATTAATTAAGGGGAAATTTGATTAACTTTTATGACTGCAAAATATGCTGTTAAAGCATGAGTGGTAGAAGATCCTTGAAAAGTTCACAGAGAATTGATTAGCCTATTTACATTATGTAAAATAAATTAGCAAATTAGAGGGGAAGAAAGCATAAAAAAGCAACTCACTAAACAAACTTCACTGAAAGAGGCTAATTCCTTGAGACATTCAATATAGGGAGGATGTTTTCTGATCTGAATGTGGAGAGTGAAGACAGGAAACCTGAAAAAAACACCAAATTGCTAATCAGTGAAACTTACCCATAGAAATCAGAAGTGCAACAAAGAAGAGACACCATCAAGAGACACTTATAGAAATTACAATTGGAAAAAAACCTCCACAATGAACAAATCGCTTTTTTTTTTAAGTGATAGCAATTATTGGTAGTCACTGAAATAATTAATCCAATGACATAATAAAATCTCCTTAATTTAAAGCCTGTAAGTTATTAATAAGGTCACTATAAGCTTAGATGGCTTATAACATAATTTATGTACTGCAAAATCATTAGACACACGGGGAGACCAACATGTAAATATTTCTCAAAAAAGTAATATTTCTATGGGAAAACCTCCCCACTTCCATATTGAAAGGAAAAGCAGCCTGTTTTCCCTTTTTGTTTTGAGTTGGTTTTTTTTTTTTTTTCTTCTTATTGGTTAAGATTCCATGAGAGTTTACTGCAATATATTGTCCCATCTCAGAAATCAAGGAAAATCTGTTCACATAACCCTGTTAAAAAATGGAGATGTTGGGTCATTCTTTCTTCATTATTTTATGAGGACAAGTAAAAGAGAGAAGTGAGTTATTAACCACAATATTAATGTTTAAAAGCACTAAAAGATCCAGAAGGTCTGTGTTTCTGATCAGATGGAGAATGTGGTAGTAAATGCTAGATAGCTGTGAGAAGGATGGTGTGCCATGTGCAAGTGCTTTGCAGCAGCATGAAAGGAATTGGCTGTATAGTTTATATATAAAAAAGCATTTAGTCGATTTAATTGTACTATATTTCCCAAAGCTTGCAGATTGGCAGATTGACATTGCAAACTCAAGAAGGGATTCAGCAAAGCATTGTTCAGCCTGTAAGGATAATCTGCCACATGAATCAGGAAAGCCCTTCAGCATATAATGTTGCCATTTTCTCTTTTGACGGTACCAAAGCAGCTTATGAATTTCACTGACCATCTTCTTAATCCTCCCCTCAAATCATTAACAGTCTCTAACATCCCAGCATGGTGCCTTAGAACAGGCTCAGGAAAAATAATTTTGATCCAGCCTGAGTTTCTTCACTGAGGTTTTTTCTTAATTCATTTGTTTTTCTTGTGATGGATGTGTTGCAAGTGAATGAAACAGGAATGCATATTGTCCAACATCCCATTGCCCATCTTGTCTTCACAATAAATATGTTCACACTAGACATAGGACATGAGTAAATTTGGCCCCAAACATAGGTTAAAAACGCCTATTGTTTATGCAAAGGGTTTTTTTTACAGTTTTTAATCCAAAACAAGATTTTCTTATGGTTTTATACATGGATAATTATCTTTCTAGAACTTCAGGCATTGAGACATCTTGAAGTGAAACCCATGCTAAATCCAAAAGGCAATTCCACTCTGCCACTGCCTCATTTACACCCACTCAGGGGAAGGAATTGGAAAGCATGAAGTATGTTGTATTGAAATATCAACAGTCTGGAAGGAAAACTTTAGAACTGCAGCTGAAAATTCCTCAGTAGTTAGTGAATTTTCAGCAAGAACCCCCAGAGGAATCCCTGTACCACTGTACTTTATTCTGCAGCTGGCAGGGGCACTGAGCACAACATTCCAATCCCTATGGGAAGCGAGGTGGGAAAGGGGGTGTTTTGGACCAGATTACCCCAATTAAGGATCTATTACTAATTTATAGACCTGGATGAAATATCACAGTAGAAATGATGAATAAAATTGTAACTGAAGACAGACAGAGGTGGGATTATTCAGGGAAACAATGTTCCAAGTGAGTTGAAGGAAAGCCTGAAAATCTTACACTATTGCACTGTTCGAAAAATTATGTACAAGAGAACAAGTACCAAGTTAGTTTTTCTTAAACAAATTCATAAGGAGATTTTATTTCTGATATTGCAAGGAATTATGCACATATGAAGTGCTGTAATTTTTATGTATCTATTGCTGCACATAAAGCTTTTTATGTTAATGGATTATAATTGTGTTTATCCTGACTGACTTCTACAGATGTTTTTAGCATAGGATTCAAGTGTGTTTCTTCCATTAAGTAGAATTATCCAACTTTTAAGAGCTGCACTGGTACATGAATGAACAGGTATGTACATTGGTCTGGTGTCCACTATAATGTGTTCTAACAAGTCAGAAAAACCTTAGTCAAAATAATTATCCTGGCAAAATCAGCACAGATATACATGTCAGAAGTGCTTGTTCTTTTAGATAGTGTGTATATGTATGTAATATAACAGAACAATGTGTTTCTTTCCCGCCCTCAAGGAAACACAGAAAGTGATAATACTAAATCCTCTGGTTATTCTAAAGAAATGCACACTTTGCTTATTCTTTTCTTGACAGAAAAATAGGTACTAAATTGCTGTATTTTCACAACAGGGTTGTTCTGATATAGTAGGATGGGATCTATACTTTCAGCCTTTAATGACGTGAGGGAAAGGGAGTACAATTGTGGTTCCTTGGGTTTAATTCTCATCCTTAATTGGACTGTGCTAATCTCAAAGGCAGGGCCAAAACTCAGCTGTGTCCAGCCCAGGTACTGTGCCAAAGGGGTGATGCCAGTGTGGCTCTGTACCCAGCGATGGCACAGCTGGCCTGGCCCCTGCACTCTCCTGGCTGCCTCCCCTCAGTGCTCCCTTGGAAAGCGGCTTTTGCCTTGGACTGTACTTGGTGTTGTAGAAGATGACCTAAATCTGTGTTCCCCACTTAGTAATTGCCACACCACCATGCATTAGTTTAAGCACTGACATTTTTTTCCCCCAGATATCTGTAGGATTTAGCTATATAAAATCCATTAATATTAGTAGCAATTGGAGGCTGTGTAGCTGGATCTCTTAATTTTCTTAAACTTAATTTTAGCATAGAATCACAGAATATCTGGATTTGGAAAGGACCCTACTCTCTCTTCTGGTGCAAATAATTACTTGTGGGAAAGATGTAATAAACAGTAGATAATATCCTCTTCTATGCTGATGAGTGTAGCAGGTGGTATTATATTTTCATAATGGCCTATTCAGATTTCATATCCATAAACAAATCTCTAAATTACCAAACAAAAGCTAATTTCATAACTTAACATGTGAAGGTTATGAACACCCACATTCAAACGTGAATTAAGTAGGGATTGCTTTTCTTTACCTCTCTTGGCAGCAGCATTGTTGCAAGGAATAGACACAGAAAAGGAAAAAAAGAAAAGATATAAGTAAACTACATACTGTTACTATGGTTATCACAATTTTAATGGAACCATTTGAAGGATATTTTTCCTTGACATTTTGAAAGTGAAGTTCAGTCAATTGTGCAGAAGGGAATACAAATGTATGCATTCATCCTGACTTAAAAGAATAAACTCCTGCTTTATTTTTTTTTTTTTAAACTATGCACAGCCAAGAATTCAAATTCTGGGTTTTTTTTTTTTTCAAGAATTTATTTACCCATCTGTGCTACTTTTCAAAATAAACATAAAATTCATCATCAAAAAAAGCTATTTTGTTGTCCAGGTTTGTGTTGCTGATAATGACAAAGAAAGAAAGAATGAAAAAAACACACAGAATTCTAGAGAAAACAATTTCTCCAGCTCTGCTTTTCATTTAATACTTCTTTAATAGGTTGTAAGTTTTACAAAATGGGTTGGTTTTTACTGGTAATAAATCACCTTGGAAATTCACAATCACTTAGCTCATCCAAAAAGCTATCAAGCTTCTTTCAATGCAACTGCAACCAAGAGCATCTGGATTTTATAAAAGTTGTTTAGAGACTCTTCTATGAGAGCTCCCCATTGAAAAACAGTGTCTGCTGATGTGGGCAGATGCTGCAGTATCAAATACTTCACATATCACAGGTCAGACTCAATATGGGCAGACCTGGAGAACCTCTGTAGTAGTTATTGCAACTGCTACATCAAGGTTGTAGGAATTATAATAATTTAATACAGCACAGCACTGAAACTTAATGTGTGTCATTGGGTCTGTGTGGCAGGTTTTTGGTAGCAGGGGGACTACAGGGGTGGCTTCTGTGAGGAGCTGCCAGAAGCTTCCTCTGCTTGACAGCCAACAGAGCCAGCTCCAAGATGGACCTGCCACTGGCCAAGGTTGAGCCCATCAGAGGAGCTGGTGGGTCCTCTGCATAGTGCTGTGAGGAAGGAGGAACTGTTATTGTGTGACAGCAATTGCAGCCAGAGAAGACAGGAGAGAGAATATGTGAAAAAAACAACCCTGCAGAAACCTAGGTCAGTGCAGAAAGGGCAGGAGGTGCTCCAGGTGCCAGAGTAGATGTTCCCTTGCAGCATGTGGTGCTGACCATGGTGAGAAAGCTGTGCCTCTGCACCCCATAGGGGCCCACGGGGCAGCGGATCCATCTGCAGCCGATGGAGCACCCCATGCCAGAGCAGGTGGATGCCTGAAGAGGGTTGTGAGCCCATGGGAATGTCTCATTGGAGCAGGCTCCTGGCAGGACCTGTGGACCTATGGAGGGAGGAGGACTAAAACCCTTATTGAATGAAGTTTGTGAAGAGGTGCAGCCCATGGGAAGGACTCACGTTAGAGAAGTTGATTTAAGACTGCCATTGGAGGGACCTCATGCTGGACCAGGGGAAGAGTGTGAGGAGTCCTCCTGCTATGGAGGAAGGAGCAGCAGAAACAACTGTGATGAGCTGGTTGCAGCTCCCATTCTCTGCCCCCCTGTGCCACTGAGGGAGAGGAGGGAGAGAAAATTTGGTGTGAAATGAAGCCTGGGAAGAAGGGAGGGGTGAGGGTGAGGTGCGTTCACATTTGTTTTCATTTCTTATTACCCTACTCTAATTAGACTGGTAACAAATGAAATTAATTCTTTTTCTCAAGTTGATTGCTCTCCCTCACCTCATCTCAACCCTTGAGCCTTCCCTCATAATTTTCTCTCCCCTGTCCAGCTGAGGAGGGATAGAATGGCTTAATGGGCACATGGCATCCAGCCAAGGTCAACTGCTCACAGCATGAGGAGAAGAAAAACATGCACAGCAGGAAATGCTCCTTGTCTATGCAGGTAGGATACTTCCAAGATAATAGTTGCTATGTGTTAGTGGGGTGGTCAAGGAAAGTGTCTTAAAAATGTTGTGGCAAGAAATGTTCTCATTGGAATAACTGGGCCAGAGCAGCACAAAACTGGGAGAGGTGTGGGGTGGCTCTCAAGCTGCAGTGAGAGAGTACCAGTTGTCCAGAAAAATATACTGGTGTGTGGTGAAAAGGTTGGAAAAAAAATCAGCAGATAGTCACCACTATTTAACTACCAGAAAGCCAAGAGTGTGTATAGCTATTGAAATCACCAGATATTTGGTCCGCTTTCTGCTGAGGGCTCTTTCAAAAAGTGGATGAAGTCAGGCTCCTCTGCAAGGAGCATGAAGTAAATTGAGAATGAAAGGGAAGTTGGTCAGATAGACATGATTACTACTTGGGTTTTTGAATTACTGGGAAGGAAACTCTGTACCTACACTTTGTAAATACTGAATTAAGAGACTGTCGTATTTGAGGTCTTTGAATGTAAATACTGACTACAAATTGCAGTGATAACTGGTTCTCTTCAGAAGCAAAAATGGGAAAACACTTTCTGTATCTCAGTCATGAACTGAGATAGAAAATCTAGGCTCGAGATTTTCTCTGAAAAATTTTCATTCCCTCGTCCCTGGCTGAGAACAATAATACTGTTGCTTGAATTTTTTTTACACATTTTATTACCCATTAAAAGGACATGGCATTAAAAATTTGTTTCGATTTTTAAAATATTATGTAACTTAATAATTTTGACAGTGGTAAGTCCTTGAATGCTTTCTAAGTCAAGCAACATGAGAAGTTTGACTTCCAATGAAAATGTTTCAGATGGGAGGAAAGTTAGTTAAAAAAATTCTTGCGCTGATTTCAGTTGAAATGTGAGCTGAAACATCAGAGCATACAACAAAGTTTTGTCTCAAAATCTGTAACAGATTAAGTTTCAGATGCTTAGGACAGTTGATGTTATTTCATGCCATGTTTGTGCAGTGGTTTGCACCATACTTTGGGGGATTCCTAGGTTATTATAGATAATAATTTTTAGATAATCATTTAGTGAATTAAAAAAAAAGCGTGAGCTTCTAGGTATTCTCTCATAGTGGAAAATGAAGTAGTTTTTGATGTGTCCTCATCATTTAGCATTGTCTACTAAAATTTAGACGCAGACTGATAAGACTATCTGGATTCTCCACAATGTTATTTTCTTCCAAGACAGAAATCAATCTCAGAGTACTTTGGAGATGGCTTAAGTCAGAGTGGGGACAGGAAGCCTATCTGTTCTAACAAGTATCTGCAAATTCTGCCTCAGTTCTGCTCCATATTTTCAAGTCTTTCTTTAAAATAACTGTTTATTTATTTGTGTAGTTCTTCCACCACGGGGAGATATAGAAGGAAAGGAAGCCGAATCCAAAGCTCCTGTCTTGCAGACATCTATTTTATGTCTGTTCAGAAATTTAAAACCAGTTAATTTTTTTCTCCGCTGTCATGTTGGAAGGCATTTCCAGACCTCATTTCTGTTAGGAAGCACATAATTACTCATGGTGAGTTCATTTGCCTTTAGTTCTGGTGCAAAGATTGCCCTTAAGCTTAAATAGACCTTTTACTCCTTTCTCCCTTTTCCATCACTAACACTTCAGTGAGTGATCACAGCTTCTCTCAAGGTTCTTCCTGAGCCAGCAAGTTGCTTGTTGTGACTTTTTACAGAGCATGTATTTTTACTTTGTCAGTGAAGGGCTATTTAGTTCCTTCAGTACCAAGCCTTCAAATACATGTGACTTTCTCTCCTTCCAGCATGTTACAGTGGCCAGAGAATAGATCTGGGAGAAAAACTAGAGACCTAATGACTGAGCTTGTTTTTTTCTTGAAATGCTGAAAGTCCCTGTTCAGTATTAACAAGAGCCACCATTAGTCTATAAAGATGGCTTGACTTTGTGTTTGCAACCTGTGGACCCCATCAAAAAACTACTGAAAACCAAAGCTCTAGCAGTGCCTGCCACAAGCTTCTTTTGCAGAAACATCCTCTGGCTCACAAATAGCAGAGTGCCCATGTGAAGGACAGGAGCTGGGAAGGAGGAGGGATGCCAGAAGTCCTGTAGAAAATCCTGGCAAGATCTGCCAACAGTTAATTTAGTCTTTATTCTCATATCTTTGTCATGCCTTCTCAGGTGGGAGAAACTGGTGTGCTGCTATGACAGAAATGAAATTCTGCGTGGCTTTTTTCCCCCAGTTGATTTGCTTCCATGTCTGCTGACCACATATAGGAGCTCCAGTGTCATGTTCTAGTCAGCATCAGTGAGATGCCTGAAAGTGCAAGTTACTCCAAGTAGTTGTACAAGCAGTAATATTAGGGCTGTGTATGACTTCTACTGCTTGAGGGTTGCAGTGAATTTGGCCTATACCGAAAGGGTTTAAAGTTCTTAGGTGTTTAACTGATTTGACCCCTGAAAGGTAAAAAAAAAAATAGTCTTTCAGCAAAACTTGTTAGCTGCTTAAAGGTCTGTCATTAGCTTATTAATTATTGTATCTAGTAATAGCTTCTACACTGCTGAGGGAGATGCAGCCGTGTGGTCTTTGTCTGCTTTGCTAAATGCTTCATTATTCTTCCCAGCTGGAGTTTTACTGTGCATGTGTTTGTTTTCTTTACTGCATTATAAAAAGAATATGCTGCTGTAGAGTTATGGCAGCGAGTGGGCAGCACAGCTCGCTCTACGTGTGAGTCATTTTTGTCCAGAGACAAAATGTGTGGACAACAGGTCCAGACTGAATATATAATCTTCATTAACTTTTATTTGTAATAGGTTGTCCTTGTGGTAAGTTGCAATAGCAGAAGGTGCATACATCAGTGTGGCATAAACCAGCTACAAAATGAGTATTGCATTAATCTGTGCTCACCTGTGGCACGTAACTCATCCAGTGTCTTGACAAGAGTATAAAAATCCATGATTTCATCACCTGTGTGTAAGGACTGTCTGCTGCTGAAAGGGGTGGAGACTTAGGAATGAGACTAGTTTTTCAAGGCATTTGGGAAGCAAAGAATGCCAGTAGATGTTGAGATTTCTAAGAAGACCTGAAGAGGCCACAGAAATAGCTTCCTCTGGTTTCCTAAAAAGCAATATGATCTTCACTATTGTTTCTGTAGGCCCAGCATGGCCTATCTTTGTCTGAGGATGCTTAAATACTCCTTAAATATTTTATGAAGTTGTCTTGTGGTAATTAATGTGGTAAATCCTACCCTGTCTCTGAAAATAAATGCTGATGGCCTTGTTCTTCAATTATTGCAGAGTTTTCTTGAGTCAGAGAGACCTAAGTAGCGTTGCTTAGTTTGTAATTTTTCTTTGCCTGTCATAGGAGTCTCCAGCTTCTCTTTAGGGCAATATAAGTATCACCTCTCTTCATTGCTGAAGCTAAGTAATTTCTTCAATATCCTATAGTAAATCTGCAAAGATTTGAGAAGTCCCTAGCTTCCCCACATAGTATTCCCTCTTTAGCCCCATCATTCTGTTTTGGATGGAATCCTATATGGTCTTTGAGTGTGTTTTTCCAGAGGTTAAGGTCAGAGCCCAGCTGCCCATGGTGAACTTGGTCTGAATGAAGCTCTGCTCAAGTGGAGCTGCCAGTTGCACTGGTTGGAGGGTCAGTTGTGGCAGGACATGTGTTTGCAGATGGAAAAGGGCTTCAGGACCAGGTCCTTGAGAAAAACATTCTTTCATGGGAACTGGTGCAAAAGCTAGAACAGCACAAACCCACTGTCAGTAGCCTGTGTTGCAAAGCAGATGGGCTGCTGAGCCTTCTTCCAGTTGGAGCTTCTATGGGGCTTTATTGCTTGATACAGCATGTTGTAATAATTATGCCCTAAAGCTGCAAATATTTGCAAGCCTATTATGCTAGTGACTTTAATTACATGCATTATTTAGATGTTTCTGGGTATATCCAGAAGTACCAAAGGCTGTGCTGGTTTTGGCTGGGATAGAGGTAACTTTCTGTATAGTAGCTCGTATGGGGCTGTGTTTTGGATTTGTGTTTAGAATAGTGTTGTTAATACAGGGGTGTTTTTTTTTACTGCTGAGCAGTGGTTGTACAGAGATAAGGCCTTTTCTGCCTCTCACCACGCACCACCAGCAAGTGGGCTGGGGGCACGAAAAGTTGGAAGTTGACATAATGAGGACAGCTGACCCCAACTGACCCAAGGGATATCCCAGACCATCTGGTGTCATGCTCAGCCTATAAAGCTGAGGGAAATTAAGATGAGGCAGGGAATGATGACTGGAGTTATGGCGTTTGTCTTCCCATGTCAATGTTACCTGTGATGCAGCTGCTGTCCGGGGGATGGCTGAAGGCCTGCCTGCCCATGGGAAGTGGAGAATGAATTCCTTGTTTTGCTTTGCTTGAGTGAATGGCTTTTGCTTGTTCATTAAACTGTCTTTACCTCAATGCACAGCCTTTCTTCCTTTTACCCTTCCAGTTCTCTCCATCTCGTTGGTGGAGGAGGAGAGAGCAGCAGAGTGTTGGGCTGAGCTGCCATGACAAAATCCTACATACCTGTGTGGTAGATAATGTGGTAGATTTACAGAAGATCACAATCTCTGTTTGAGGACTGACAGTAAATCTCACTGGCAGGCAGTTGACCTGACAGTCACAGACATATCAGATAAAAGATTTACTGGGAATCAAAGAAACAATTTCACATTTTGAAGTTACTCAAGACTGGTAACCCAACTTATTGTCAGGGTGGAATGGAAAGAGAGAAGGGTATCTCCTCTGCCAGTGCAGGAGCTCAGGGTGCAGCTGCAGGGGATGCTCCTGACTGAGCTTCGGGTGGGGAGAGTTGCCGCGGCCCCAGGAATTGGTGACCCTTTGTGTAACCAGGGGCACCTGTAGAGCCCGGGTGAGGGTTTGCATAACAAGGGGCACATGTGGAGCCCGGGTGAGGGTTTGCATAACAAGGGGCACCTGTGGAACCCCAGTGGGCGGACAGCAGGAGCCCGTGGTTCAACGGGAGAGACCGAACTAATAGGGCACACGGACTGTGAGGGGATAAAGCCCAGGGGCTCATGGTCCCTCCTTGGAGGTACCAGCTCGATCTGGTTTTGTTTTGCTGCACTGACTCTAAATCGCTCTGAGGATGCTGGTGGCTGGGACAGCTATAGGAGCCCTGGGGCTGAGCTGGTAAGGAAAGCTGGTGCGAACGTGGGGATGTGCGTGGAGGAGCCCCACGGGGACCAGGTCCCTGGAGCTGCCGCTGTACCGAGTACTCGGCTGAGTTTAACAGGAACTCTGGAAGGGCACGGTGGGTTTTTAACACAAATTTTGTAATGTATGAACACTTCACCCAGTGAATCACCAAGTGAGTCACAGTTAAAACAGTACTGTTTCCATTATTTATGGTTTCTCTTCTTATCTAGCAGGCGTAAAGAACTGTGAATTTAAAGTTAGTAGTCAGTGTCGCTGACATGAAAGAATCCTTTGTAACGAAGAGTGTGCACTATTATAATAGCGACGACTTGAGTATCATACTTGGTATAATTACATGTATCAGAAAATCACTGTAGCTAATGTTTTGCCTTCTATTTAAAAGAAGTATTTTTCATGAAATACAAATTATGCCCAGACCATTGTAGATGTAAATTAGTTTCATGGGAACATGCACAAAGAATTAAATTTGCTCTCAGATTTGTGGTTCCCTCATGGTATGTAGACATTATTGCTATTACAGGCCACAGCAACTTCTTTAGATCAGACACTGTATGGTGGAATTCCCCTCCTGCAGATGTTATGGTTCTCAGAAACTGCTGCATTTTGGTAACTCTTTATCTGACTTCAGCCCATATATGACTAAACAAATTTTAATTTCTTAGAAGCAGGAATTTCTATGGTGATTGTAATGGGCTGTAAAGATGTGCCTCAAGACTTTCAATAGGGTTCTTAGATGAAAATAATTTCAGAAATCCCAGGTAATAGAGTATCCATTTAAAAGTTTTATAACTTCTTTTATATATGTATAAAACTTCTGAATTGGCATCCACAAGGCCTCTATTTTATTTCAGCCTTTTTATGAAATCACACAATTTCTTACTAAAATGAAATCAAAGCTTGATTATTTTTATTCTAAATCATATCCACATTGAGTACTCTGACTCGGTAAGTACCTGTGAATTTAAAACCTTGACAAAAAATATTATTAGCATGTCATTTGGCATCTTGCTGAGACCATCTTGCTAGAAGCAGAAAGACAGGAGACAGAACACAGAAAGAAGTTTGAGAGTTCCTGAGTAAATATAGCTCATAATTTGATATAGGTTGCTCTAAATATTACATTAGAATTATTAAGGCTTCTAAAATAGTCTAGAAAGCTGCAAGCCCTAGGCTTGGCATAAAGGCATAAGATATGAAACAGTTTGCTGTACGAATAATTTTTACTGCAGAGTCCAAGAAAGAGATGGTAATCTATGATGCCTTCAGTCATTCTCCAGTGCATTCATTTATTCTTATTTCTCCAAGGAAGCAAAGGTCAAAGAGAGCAGATACCCAGCACAGGAGGCATATATGAGTGGCCCTGCTGTGGCACAGGGTTTCAAATGCCACTGCAATGTCTTGGCTGTGCTGCCTGCATTGCAGCATCTCTTTCAATCAGACCTCAACAAATACTTGTGCAGAGAGCTGGAGATTTAAATTTCTACCTCTTAGGAAGACAGAGAGTGCAGAAAACCTGTGACCCTTTTTATTAAAGGAGGAACTTACAGGTATTGTTCCTTAATATAAGAAATTCTCTGTTGGAAGAAACTGCATCTACTGTGTCAAGTATTAAATGTGCCATTCCCAGCTCTTGCCAAGGGTGTTTGACATAACCTGATGTCTCTGAAAGCAGCTTTAAGCACCTTTGCATTCCTGTCTTCCTGGACCAGGAATGGATTCCAGCCTTAAAGGCTGCTCCCTCATGGACAGGCTGCCAGCATCTGTGAGGGACCATTAAAGCAGCAGGGGAATGTAGTTTGGTCACTCTTCTGACATTCCTAGTTCTTCTCAAGTTACCAGAGAGCTGTTTATGTGTGCATTTAAGCACAGAAGCTTCTATAGAAGGTGTAACCTAAAGCAGGACCTTGATTATGGAAGATTTTCTCAAAATTATAGGAGGCAGGAGATTCTTCTTGAGGAGAATCTCTCCTGATAGTTGATTAAGAGGAATTTCCTTTAAGGGGAAAGTAAATTAAGTGGGGAAAGAAGCCTACAGATCTTTAAGGGAAAACATATTACTCATTCTTTCTAATTTTCTGCAGTAACCTGGCTGTTTTTAATAAAAGTTTCTGAAACCGTAATTCATCATAATCCAGTGTATGTTGCTTGTCTTGGTAGGCTGAGTCTTATCTTCCAAAGAGTGTGATTAATAATTTTACTTCTATTTCTGGTTTACCTTGAGGTCAATCAAGTGCCTGAGCCTTTTTCTCAAAGTGTGTTCATGATATATTGTATTAAAGATGTACATTTGAAATTTCTTATAATCCTTAGGTTTTAAATCTCTGGTATAATGTGTGCTTGGGCTCTTGTTCAAATGAAATCACTTGCAAAACTTGGAAGTATTTAATAATTTAAAATTAGCTAGTCCTGCAGTTGTTAAAAGTTCTGATCACATCCAATTTGGACACCTTATGAAAAATGCAGCAACATGGCACTTGTACTTTGTGTCCTGGTGGTTGACCTTCCTTTGCTGGTGTCTGTTAAACACAAATCAATTTCACCTGGGGTTAATAAAAGACCAGGTATGCAACATGTGAAAATCATCTTGTTTTTACTCTGGGAAGGATTCAGCTGCACAGTGGATTTCCATGCACAGCAGCAGAGTTTGCTGTCCCTTAACACGTGGATGGAAACAGTGTAGGAATGTCCCAATTTGGCTTGAACAACAAAAATCCCATGTTAGTCAGTATTTTAGGAGATAATTTAGTAACTAGTTGTACGGATCTTCTTGTATCCCATTTCATCATATTTCTCTTGTCAATTTGTTCTGGTTATCTCTTTATCTCCTGACTTCTGTGACAGTCTTGACTAAACCCTACCAGAATTCACGAGCCTCTGTTAAAATATTGGAACACCTTTTGCAAGAAACCTTTTGATTACAAAGTGGCTTTAACTCCAGACAGATTGTTGTGTTCAGTCACCTTATGTTTGTAGCTAATGTGGCTCCAGAATATTTAAATTTTGATTTTATGATGAAAACAAACAAGTCCTGAGTGGAAATGAATTAGCTTGTAACACTTATGATGATAACTGAGATGTGGTTGTATGATTGGGACAACTAGTTCAGAAACTTAAACAAATATGAAGTAAAGTAGGAACAACAACACAGGCAGAGTTTTTAGTCTGCAGGTTTCACCAAAAATTTTCTGATTATATGTGTGACAGCAATATTGGTCAGTTTAGAATAACAATTTTATCTGTGAATGGAAATGAAAAGGTGATAAAATAACAGAGCACAGTTGTTTCTACATTAATTTTTGTATAATTTGGTAAAATGATTTCAGTGCAGTTTTGCAGTAAGAATTTTGCTTGAGCTTGGTTCAAAATAAGAAAAAGAAACAGCTGTGTATATATTAATTTTTTTTATTTATGAAAGATGCTCCTGACATGAACTGCAATAGCTTTAGTGACTTCTGTCTCTCATCATCACCATAGTGTATACATGTAAGGATAAAAATATTTTTAAGGCTCAAATATTTTTCTATTTTTTTTCTTACCACAATAAAGCTCACATCACTTTCTTTCTCTGCCAACAGTCTGAACATCTCAGTGACTGAATGAATAGGAAAATGGGAGTTATTAGTCATGGAAAAAACAAACCACCTGTAGTCCTTGCTTGAAGAAGCAATTACAGTAATCTATTTCTATTGTCATAATTTTGCTGGAAACTGGAAAACAAATGCAGCTACTTGAAATTGAATAATGTTCTTAGTAATTTATCAAGACAGTTATTGTTAGTACAAAGCCAGTGCACAGTAAGAAAAAATATATCAAGTAGAGATGGAATGGATGCTTTGCAAATAATTTATACAATATGAAAGTGGCAATTTTCAATGGTTTTGATATCTTTCCACATATTCTATTCTGCTTCTACTTACTGTGGATATTTCAAGTTAACCATGTTGGTTATGCCATTGAAGATAATTGTGTAAATATACGTGTGTGTGTCTAAATATACCTACAATTATATTTTAAAGCCCCCAGTTATTCAACAGATTATTATCTTTAATCAGTAAGTCATCCCACTATTTTGCAGGGCTGTGCTGTCAAAATTTGTTTTCAACACGTGTTTATTTGCATTACACCCCAGAATCCATTTCAGGGAGATTGAAACTGCAAAAATGAGCTATGCATCTCTGAATGCAGTTTTGATGTAGAATGCACTTTAAAAATAATTTCCCTACTTGGCAGATGTTCAAATGCTTTAGTTACTTGTTTTAGAGCAGACTGCTTGGAATAATGGTTCCTAAAAGTAATTTTTTTTTTTTTTTAAAGAGGACTATACTTCTACCTCTAAGAGAATGAAAGAGCAAGATTGGTTTGAAAGCTTCATCATACCTAACAGGTATCCTCTCAACTCAACAGGTGCATCCCTTGCTTTTTTTTTTTTTTTTTTTTTTTAAATGGATGACTATTTGAAAACATTTATCCTCGGGTAGCATTTGTTTCTGACAATGCTCGGTTTGTTGCATCCCCTCTAGCTCAAATACAGTTTACGGTGTTATGGTGAGCAATTCTTAAAGCTGAAAAGCTTCTGGCTGCTCGTCCTGCATGCCAGATGTGATGCTTCAGATATTATAAAGGCAAGACAAAAATGACTGCATTGTTTTCGTTGCTTCAGCAAAAGAGTTTTAGCTGTGCAGACATATTCAGCAGTTCAAAAGCATTTGCATATATTTGGTTAAAGGACTGAGGCTGTGGAGAAGCAGCATTAGTGTAAGAAACCATCCTGCTCCAAGCTCCCACTCTGTTTAGAGAGTCAACAGCAACTTGCTTTATGAAAAATGAAGTGCAGTACAAGAATGTTGAAGAAAAAATGTGTTTCAAGAGATTCTGCTTCAGTCTTTAGAGAAGTAAAGATTAAAAGAGCCTGCTCTCCCTGCTTTAAGAGGAGGTGTGTCTTTATGAATACTAACAGAGCTCTGGGCCTGTGAGTGCAGCTGTGCTGCTGCTCAGTCAACAGACAGGCAGAGTTTGAACTATTTTTTTTTTCTAGAGGCTATAACAGAGGTGATAGTGCTTCTGAGACCTGCTGTTTGCTTCCATGTTGTGGCACTGCAGCATGACATCTTCTGACATTGCAACCAGAGCAAAGGGGTCCCTGCAGGTGGCTAAGCCCTCTGAGTGCTGCCTGTCCACACTTACATAGGGAGGCCCATGAGTGTAGGATGACACTTACCATGGGCCAAACTAGCTGTCCTAGAACCCCTTCTGATGTGTTGTGCCAGTGAAACAGCCCAGTGAGCCCTGAATCCAGCCCCCAGCATGGGCTCGCAGCCGTGCCATGGGCACTAGAGGTATTGTACTGTGCCCAACTCTAACAGTGCTTCATAGGACACCTTAAAGAAAAGAAGCGGGTAGCTGAGGAAAAGCAAAGCATTCTTTTTCAAAATTGCACACAATTACTGGAAGGAAACCTGATGCTCCTGCAGTTTTTCTGCTCTGTCATTAAATTCTGCTCATAGATTCTACATGAAAACACTGGGAAATCAGATGCCACATTTGGTAAGAACAAGCCAAGGGCTGTAACAGCCCAACAAGGAAACACTAAGAACAGTTCTTTCAATAGGCAATTTTCCTGCATGTGTTGTATCTACAGAGGTATTCATTAACAAAACCTGTCTCCTTATGTTTTCAGAGTCATTTCTGATATTCTTAACACTGGGTGGTTGTTAGAAAAGTCCATGAAGACTATATTAGAGTTCTGAAACTTGCAGGACTGCATCTGATATTTTTGAGGTAATGACTCTAGAACAGCATTCTAAGATACCTGAAGGTTTTTTTTGTTTGGGATTTAAATGTTTTTATAATATAACTAAGCAATCAGGACATCTGTCTGCAATGTTCATAATTCCTGGATATTGTTCCTTCAGCAGTATATTGTGCTCTGTGCTAAAGCTGAGAGAAGTCATGAGCAAATGCACGAGACACTGAAGAAAACAGTCACATGACAAGATTTAGCGAAAAGCAATTCCAAATGCCCTCTAATATGTGAGCAAAGTATAAAAGTGCCAAAGCTGCCTTTACTCATTGCTGATTTAATAGGTTAATTCCATTTTGTTTGCTAACAAATGGAATAGGATATTCAAAACACCAGGAGCAATTTTGACAACTATTAACTTTGGGGCTCTGAAATAATTGCAAAGGATCTAAGAATCATGACCTGAGGATCTATGTGTCTGTGCTGATTTGCTTTTACATGAGCAGTTATTATTAACAACCAAACATTTACTTTTAAATTAGTCTTTCAGGGCATTTTACAGGGAAATTGATGTGAGAAGGTGTCATTACTGCACTGACTGCACTGTCAGTTATTTAATTCCATGATGGAAGTTGCTTATTTTTGTTTCCATTTGGTTTCTCTAGAGTGCTTTGCCTTATACTAAGTCCACCTTGACTTGTGTGAGCATAAGGTCAGAAAAATGAATATTAAATGTATTTGGTGTATTTATTCATACCCTCTAAGTGCCCTTCCATCAGCTCACACCTAATAAAGGTAATGAAGTTGGTTTATATGAGCAATAGCATTCCATTCAAAGCACTGACGTTTTAGATTCAAGTCTTATTTTTAAGGAACTTTCTGCACAGTGATCACTTGAAAATGAGTTTGTTGCCTCATTGAGTTCATTTTATGTTAATACAAAGCTTGGTAAATATTCTTTATGATTTTTTAAAGATCCTGTATTTTCACTTTTTCTTATCTGTCACCAGTGGGTTTTTCTTCCCTCACTATTATCCCTGACGTTGAACTGGACAGGCTCTTGCGTAAACATTTCAAAAACCCTGCAATTTTTGTTTTGTAGCTGAAGCATTTTTGATTGTCATGTCGAATATTTTTGCACAGCAGATGTAACAATCAGCCTCTAGCTCCATGGTTACCAGCCCAGCCACCCCTGCAGGTCTCTAATCAGGCAGCCAGGACATAATATTAATATGCATTTATATACCTTTATGTTTTCAGGCTTGTTTTATGTTGTAAATGAGAAACTGGTCCTTCTTGGTTTTACTGATGCTGTGGCTTCTAAAGCTGTCCTCTTTATTCAGCCACCAACATATATAAATTTAACAGATCCAGAGGGATTATAATATAATCCTTTTGGGTCCTTCCTTCTCCTAGGGAATAAATAAACTCGTGAACGTTTCACTCTAAATAAACAAAAGTGCTACAGTTTGCAGTTTCCTGAGGTGGCACAAATCCTGTTGGATCAGTATGTTAAAAAATATGTGCCTGGAGTTGCAAAGTAAATTAATATGGGAGCATTAATGGAAAAAAATCTAGTTCTGATGTCATGGAGAGTTTGAAACTCCCTGAAACATGAATGGAAATTGGAATTATTTGGTCTTTTGAAAATCCATGCTGCTGTATTCAAGTATGTAAAAAATATGGTGATTGGGCTAAGTATAAAGATTTGAGCAAGACGGCTTAGGTGGCTTTGATGTAATCTATAAGGAAGAACTTGCTCCCATGTTTATCTATTCCATCACATAAAGAAAGTTCTGCCCCTATTTTCAGTATCTGTGAGGACACAGGGTACATCAGTTTGAGTCTCTCTTGTTTCTCCAAACATTTGTTTTGGAATTGATGGTGTAATCTACTGTAGTAAGAATATTGGAAAGCCTCAGAAAACTTTTCTTGCTTACCCCTCATTACTGTTGAAATGTAAGGTCCAGCTGCCAGTGACTCCTATCAGAATTACTCAGATCTCAGAAACTCTGCTAACTGAAAGCTTGCCACAGAAAACACAACTCTTCTGCTCTTTTAATAAAATATGAGCTTATTTATTTATTTACAGTGTCACCTCTTTTTAACAGTATAATAGCTACTAGGAGTGACTTTGATCTTGGCAGTTATCTGATTGCAAAATCTACCAGGTTTTTTTTGCTAAATATTCACCACAGTTACAAGAAAATTAGATAACAGTGACTCTTAGTAAGAAATTATTCAACTTTAATGAAAGTGAAACATGAGCTAACTTTAATGAACTATTACTGCATATTGCATGTTGTTTTGCTTCATAAATAAATCCTTTTCCATTCATAGTTGTAAGTGAAAAAATTCTGAAATACATATCCAGATGATTAACAATTAAAGATTTTTTCTTTCTTCTCCTTAATGGTATTTTAACAAGAACCCCTTAGCAAAAAAAGATAAATATCGGTGCTCTAAGCCTGTAAAAACTCACATGAACTTTCTGTTTTATGTGCTATGAAAAAAACACATGTCAAGATAAGGATTAAGTAAAGGACTTGGTCTAAATCCCATTGAGATCCCTAGAAACACCTTTACTGAGAGCAGTGGCTTTGAATTAAATCCATTCACGTCTGCATTTAAAAGTTTTAGGCTCCATCCTGTCAGCATGATATTCCAATATATTTGAAACAAAATCTGCAGTGGCAGTGAAATGACCTCTAAAGCTTTTCTATTTACATAAATCCATTTTTTCTCAAGAACATTTTTTTGGCTTTCAGAAAGGGGCATGTTGGATGAAGCTACAAATTCTGTAGCAGATCACTCCAGTCTTGAATTTCCTTAAACCAGCTTTATTTCATAAACTACTTCTCATATCCTCATATATAAATTTTACCTTGGGCTTTAGGATGAGTTTTTGCACATATTTGCTTTCAGGTCTTTATGTGACCATGTGATTCTACCCTTTATAATATTTTCCTTTTTTTCCAGTTCTTCACTGAGTAGTTGCACATGAGACAGAAGAAGAAAAGAGTCTCTTGTGTGAAATGTGTGCTGCTCTAGAATCTGTAGGAATTCCTGCATTCCTGCCATAGCACAGGTTGCAGCTCCCTTTGAGTTTCATCAGCAGATCCTCAATGAGATGAGATGATCAGTGTGCAGTAGTGAAACATGTAGTTGGTAAACAGTTATTTCTTATAGTAGATTATTGTAGACTCCTCCAAAAATGACTGGAAAGATGCCATAAAATCGATTCTCTCCATATGGATCCAAACTGATGCCCTAAAAATAGAAAATGAGAAGCAAAGAGAGAGATGTCAGTGTTATTGCTTCCATATCGTTGATGTATCTGAAAATCTTTCAGACTTTGTGAGGAAAAATGGATTAATTAAATGGTTATTTTTACCACATAGCGTGCGATTTTTGTATTAGGGCATTAGTCAAAGTAGAACTAATGAGAGGAAATTTGAAGACCCAATATTTTAAAACCGAATTGAAGAGCTGGATGATTCTATTTGTTCTGTTCCACTTATGAAATTTTATTTATCATGAACTGGATCTGGTTACCCATGCAATGACATGGACCTCGAGATGTGCTGCCAGAGCCCAGGTGGAAGTTCTGTGCTGCTCTCCTACAAGGCTCGGCAGAGAAATGTGTCTGCACAGAGTGGCTGTTCAACAGCAGCTCTAGGGCATCTTTGTGCATTCAGTGCCTGTTTCCTCCAGCCTGTAGAAAGGGCAATAATACTCATAATATAAAGATTAATGGCCCAGTGAACTACGTCCTTTGTGAAACTTTTTAAGGAAGCTTAACAGGGAGATTAGTTTAACTTCACAGAGATCCAGCAAGATATATGAATCTCAGAGGTCTTTCTACTCTGATTAGCTGAGAAAGCATAACCATATGGGTTAAAGTCCTACTGTGCAGTGTAAGAATTGTAGATGCTGCCTGACTAGATGAGCTAACCAGAAATCCCTCTGATCAGCCTTGCAGAGAAGGGTTTTTTTTGGTCCTACAGCTCCTGACCCTCGGCCTACAGTATCTGCACTAAAAAGATTGATGCAAATCCTTGCTCTGTGTGTTGGTGCATTTGACTGATAACAAGCACATTCAGAGTGTGCTAGTATTTATTTCCATTGCACATCTTTGTTGTAGGTCTATTGTCCTTTCTAATTGGCTTTTGCTTTGCTAACTAGGGTGCCTGTTCTCCTGTTACAAGTCTACAGGTTGACTAAACTACTACTGCACTTTCTATATTAGGCATTATTTTGACTCCCCCACTGCCTTCTCTCCCTTATAACTGTATTCTTTGTGTATAGTTAATATTTTTCTAGATTAATCAAGCAGTTACAGTTTGTTGTGCTGCTGTTTGAGAGAAGGCTTTTGATGTCAATGAGCTGTGTGTATGAATTTTTTAAGAGAATTTCACTTGTTTACTTTGCCAGCATGATTTGTAATGGTGCTGCCTTAACAGGGCTCACTTTTGCTACCTGAGCTGGTTTTGCTATGCTTTAATCAATGCAAACTGAGCAGTAAAGGCAAAATGTCATCTCTTATTTCAAAGGAATTCCTTAATACAATGTGAATCTTCTAGCTATTAAGAACATCTGAACTCCAGTTTTGCTTTTTCTTAAGTAATCAGACAAAACAGATTTGGCTTCTACTTCATTTTTTCTGGGAATAATATTTGCAAAGCAGTATAAATAGTGCCTATGAGATGAATTTTGTCCTGTGAGAAAAAGAAAGTCTTCCTTTTAGGGGGATATTTTCAAACTGAATTTATATTCTGCCTGTAAATATTTTAAATATGAAAAGCAACAGTTAGGGATGTAACTCCACCATGAATCTAGAGTAGTCTGCTCCCTCTTTTTGAGGCATACGGAAAATGTGTGGGGTTTTTCTCCATTTTTTTCAACATTATGTTCAACTTCCTATTTTTCCCCAGACATGTGGGTTCCTGTCATCAAAGCAAAGAAATTTTTAATAGATAGGCAAGAATCATAGTGAAATCAGAAGACTGAGATGATTTTCAAGGAAAGTGTAAAATAATAAGGAAATAAAATTCTTAAAAAGAGGAATATGAAGGCAATGAGGAACATGAAGACACAACCACAACGGACTTGTGTCAAGTTTTGCAGTGAGCTTATTGCATCAAAAAAAGATTGAATGACTTCCAAATATTCTCTTCTTCCTGCTAAAGTGAAATGACTTACAGTCAGGCTGCTGGAGGACCATGGCTTAGGATTTAACTTTAGTTGAGACTGGGAATAGCTTGGGTTTTTTAGATTTAGATTGTATTGCCTGCCATGTGCATTTCAAGGAGCTGTGGATCACTGTGTAATGTGGGACAAAATCTTTTAATTAATGGAAGTGTTATGTGCCTGTCCCTCTGACTCAATGTGGAATGATGTTCAATTCAGTTGAATCAACATTTATGTGGAAATGCATGTTTTGCATTATTCACTCAGACTGTACTAATAATCTTCTGCCTAGACTTTGGAATTTTAACAAGCACATAGAACTCAGGGTATTAATATTATGTCATACTGGCATTCAGTCTAGGCTGTCTACCCTAACTATGTTGCTGCTGTGCTTACTGCAGAATTTCACACTCAAACCTATGTGCAGTTGCCCCAGCACAGCTGCATGGCTCCTGCATTCATTCTGAGAAGAAAAAAGGCAGAATAGTATGGAAAAGTTCTAGAAGTAGATGAGGCAGAGTGAATTGTCAGTGAGTGTGTTCTGTTTGTCTTCTTTCTTTTCAGTACCTTCTATTTTAGATCACAGTTTTCCTTGTAGATTGTAATTTTCTTGGGAGACATTTGTCTCTAAACCCATGAGCTCCCAGCTGTTATTTCATATCCTTTTCCTGAGCAACACAGGAAAAAAGAAGTTCCTTATGTTTATCTCTGAACCTTGTGGGGTTTTATATGTATCTGTTAGTGAGAAAAAAGACATATCTGAGGAAAGATCATGTACTTAATGAGATGAAGGCAAGAGGTATCCTGAGATGCATTCTGAAAGTCTATTCTCTGACCCATCAGGAAAGTCTTAAACATCATTTCCCATCATAGTTCTTTAAAGATTCACTTAAAAGCAAATCAAATGGAATTCGGAAAGGAGCTGATTGTGGCCAGATTATCATTTTTCTGTTCCTTGATTGGGCTTCATATCAGTATGTTACATCTTTCAATAGTAATTTACTACTTGTTTTTATCCTCAGTGAGTTAGAATCATTTTGCCATAGCATATAATGGAACAGGGTATGCTCTGGACTTACTTTTGCTTAGAGAGAAC
Source organism: Hafferia zeledoni (assembly GCA_035583235.1). Taxonomy (NCBI): domain Eukaryota; kingdom Metazoa; phylum Chordata; class Aves; order Passeriformes; family Thamnophilidae; genus Hafferia; species Hafferia zeledoni. The sequence goes on along the minus strand of JAWWEV010000152.1, from coordinate 15,312,650 downwards.
AAAATTAAAGCTGACATTTTACAAAGACTAAAATTGCACCCTGTAATGAAGCCCAACTACAATGTGACTCAGCTTCTGACTGATTTACACCTGCAGCTCCACACTGTTTAATTAGAAGCAAAAGTATGTGGAACTGCACCTGTGTGTGAATTACAGTTGCAGGTACGTGTTTACCTGCAGAAGAGGAGGAAAACTGGGGAAATGACAGCCTTTTAGCTCTGGGTATATACACTGATGATATCTGGAGGATGTTTGAATTGCTTTTCCCAGTTCTCAAAGCAAAATACTTTACATTTATTAGGTTTGTGTGCATCAAACTAGATTAAGATCCTAAATGGATATTTGTTCTTTAGATAATTTGGACAACATTTTCACTTTTTTGTGTACAGCAGCATATGTAGAAAGGCCTTGTCTCCAGCTGTTCGGATGTTCCCCTGTGCACATATTCAGCTTGCACAAGCATAAAATCCAGATGATTTACCAAAGCAGATCAGACTATCAATGCTCCTAGCTGGTCTTAGACTCTTAAAATCTCTCCTTCTCCACTAATATCTTGGGTCTGTCCTTTAGCTTTTCTGTCTCTGTTTTACCTCTTCCAAAGTACTGACACATCTTTTCCAAATTCTGTAGAGATTCTTCCCCAAGTCTCTTACTTGCACAGAGTATTCTCAAGCTGTGGTGTTAACAGTAAAGTGAGAAACATGGACACCAGAATGGAAGTGTTTAACTACCTGAGTAGATTTGATGGCCACAAAGTTAAATCCTTATATAATAATAAATTCCTTAAAATCAAGCTTTTACTCTGAATGATTATGATGGAAAAAAAATAACTAATTTGATTGCAAATAATAAAATTAACTAAGCCTTTTTGTTTTAACTGCAGAGATAAACTCCAATTAAGCAATTCACTGATCCTTGAGATTCCTTTATAATAATCTGGATTCACTGACCATCTTTGACTATTTCTAACACAGAAACATGGCTTGATGTGATTGAAAGTCTGCAATGTGACAATTTTGAAGAGGTTTGGAAAACAAATGGAAAAAATGTACAAATACTGTGCAGGTTAGAATGTGTAACTGCAGAGGTTGTTTCTGTTGACTTTTGAGTCAGTGTCTCTCAGGAAGTGACTGACATGGCAAACACTGATTCCAGGGTGGCACTGGCTATACACTCCTCAGTGCACTCAACAGGAATTTTTCATTTCATGCATCATTTAGAATTTGTTGAAATGATTATGAGAAGTCTCTCTCTCCCTCTCTCTGTGTACATATATAAATATATATTTATTTTTTTTTTTAAAGAGGAAGAAAATGTGCTTTGCCAGCCTTCTCTAAGCTGTGAGACTTTTCCTGTGTGTAAAGTCTGATGGCATAAATTGCAAATTTCTACATGCACTTATCTCTGGAGGAGATGGGGAAGAACACTAAAATAGCAGATGAAATTTAGGCATTTAATTATGGGATATGTTAGATCATTTCAGTAACATCTCATCTGCTGCCCAACTGCATCCAGAATTAATTCAGACCTGAAAAAGGAGAAGCCTTGAGAAAACTGAGAGCCTGAGGACTGACACTGTTAAGGAGGGTCTCCCTGTCTCCAGAGCTTTGTATTTCGTTCTGTTTCCCGACTGACCAGACAATCCTTTGCCACTAATATTTCATAGAAGGTAGAGGTGGGCTCTTTCTGATTGTGCCTTAGTTTGTTTATTGAATCACTGAAGTTCCAAACTTGCTTGTTTTCTGTTCAAATCATATGAGAAACTGTCTCTTTGATCTGTCTTTTCTTGTGGCTGTTTCTATAATTCTTTAGACATGTTGGTACATTGAAGAGGACTTTATCTGTCATCATTATCTGTGCATCTGAAAGTAAATAGAATAGATTTCTATACTTCTAGGTAGGTTTCTCTACTAGAACACAATAAATATGGGGGAAAATGGCAAAATTACAAAAAAAATTTTATATATATAGATGGATATGCACTATTTAGTCTCCCCAGAATGTATATTGATAAAGCACAGGGTTTGTTTGTTTGCATTTATTCTTTCAAAATTTAACAAAATCATAAAGTTTTTGTTGCACTTGAAATTCCAATGCGGTTTTTACCATATATTAAAACAAGTCACTTTTATTAGTAAAAAATAGTCCTTCATATTGATAAATGCAAAAATAAGCATTCTTAAGGTGCAAAACTGGTTCTTGCCATGATATGACATTTTCAAGGTAGTAAATGCAAACAAGAAAAAATGTCAATGCAGACAGGACTATAATGGTCAAGTTAAACTGAACCAGTGATGTCTTTTGAGTTCACGCTGCTTTTAGGGTTTGTTGTGATACCTGTGGGAGCCATAAGGGAAGAATAAGGCCACATTAGCTTTTCTTCTTGGTATAATAAATGCTAATACTTTTTTTGGGGGGGGAAACACCCTCCGTTGGTGTGGGAATTATTCACGTATTCCATCCATTTACTGATTTATACAACATGAAGGGCCTTCTCAGAACTATGTGTGGCCATCTGCTTCATCCTCTGATCCTGTACTTATCCTCTGTCAGGAGACTTTCAATCGCTTTTTTTCTGTTTTTGTTCAACAAGTTTGAGGTACCTTGACCCTTGTGGCTACCAGGCTTTGATTGCTCTCTGGGAATGAGGCCCCTGAACAAGTTTGCTGTAATTTACTACACAATCTGCTCTTTCATGCTCAACATTTCTTCTTATCTGGCTGATGTATTTGATGGCATATCAGTAAGACTGGATAGAAGCTGATCTGGGCAGAGGGGACAGACCTGAGAGGTGAAGGGGCAAAACTGCCCTGAAGATGTCTCATTCTTGTCAGTTGTGCTTTAGGTCAGTCCCCCTGACACTGGGTGAGTTGAAATACAGCCCCTCCCCAGGTCCCAGAAGGGGCACTGGAGCTACAGATTGACAACATACCAGGGCATTAGGGAATGAATTTCTTTCTTTCCTCTTTCTTTGTGTACTGTTGTAAGAGAAAGAAACCAAAATGGTGACTTTTCACCTGCACTTCCTGTATTTGGCTACCTCTCTCTTTTTTTCCCTCCCCCTCTTGTTTTCTCATGCCAAGAAAAAGAAAAGAGGTAAATTATTGAATATTGAAAACTCCCTTTTATTCCACAGGGAAGGAAAAAAAAAAGTAGGCTATATGCAGCAAAAGGCTTTGATGACAGAAAGACAAAATTCCTCAGGCACGTGGAAAACCCACCTTGAAAAAGGAACACCACAGCACAGAGTCACCTCTTCTTCATCAAACCCTTTCTATTAGTCAAAGTCTTATAAGGGAGTGCACAGCTACAAGCACAGCTTTTCTGTGGGCAAACAACTTTCTTTTTACCAGAAACTTATAATACCATGCTTACTCATCCCAAGATATTCTATTTTAATTCTGTTTTAATAAGATAGAAAAAATGTATAGACAAAACCTTCTAGTCACCTGTGCTTCATTATGGCTTTTGTTGAAAGACAAAAATAACTTGTTTAATACATTTTATTCTCAAAAGAAAGTGTACTGTAATCAATATTTCAGATGTTTCAAACTTAGAAGAGCTATGGCTCTTGTTTAGAAAACATGAGGCAGTATTGGAGAAATTAAATTAAATTGCTCAGTGATTTGGCTTTTTATAATGGCAGCAGAACAACTCAGGCTTTAAAAGGTATAAAGAGTGCTATGTTTTTCCAGCACAATTATAATTAAGGTTGATGGATTACTAGGGAGGCAAAGAATAGCAAATTTTCTGCATAATTTTTAGAGTTTGGATAGAAACTGAAAAACGCTAAAACACCTACAGATGGACAAAGCAGGCCAGGCAGCACAAAAACAACTCTTAACTTTTTCCATTAAATAAATACTTGTTGACCTTTGGGGGGAAAAAGAAATCCTCTAAGAATTTTTTGTTACTCTTCCCTGAACTTCAGATGGAGCCATTTATTTGCTTTAGCACTCCTGTGATCTCTGCTGTTCTCACTGTTTTGGGGTGCAGTGGGGGGGCTATGAGGGAAGCTCTGCCTGTGCCATCACTCCTGCTGGCACGTGAAAACCTGCTGAGCTGTTCTCACAGCAGTGCTGGGGAAATACAGCTTTGGAGAGCTGGGATTGTAACATCATTGATGCTCATGACTGTATTTGTTACTGGAAATTTCCCTGTCTGAGGTAATTCTCAAGTGAGATCCCTCTGCTGTTGTTCAGTTATAAAGGAAATTAAAGGAGTTGAAATAATATATTCCAAAGTGTTGCCTAAATATAAAGGTCGCTTTTAACAGGTGCCCCAAATTTACTCCAAGTCTATGGATTTAAGTCCATTCCATAGGACTCTTAAACATTCTCAGAAGATGGTATTTGGTCTTCTGAACCTGCACAAGGCAGGGAAAACCACTGCATACCTGCATATATACATGTGTTTTCTGCATGAGATTTAGTTTGGTAGTGGATTTATGTGGAACAAAACTACTACTGCCTGTGTGTTTTAGCTCTGTACATTTTAAACTGTCTTGCTTTAATTTCTGATGAGTCCCCAAGAGCAAACAAACTGACACTTGTGATATTTGGCACATCTTGGAAGTTCTTTGTTTGCCTGGGTAATTTTCAGGTGGTTCTGAGGTAACTTATGTTAGCCACAGATTCAGGGTTACCCCTGAAGAAGGCGGGAAAGCATCTTTTTCTCCTTGCAAAAAGTGTCTTTCCCCCCTCTCCCCAGCCCCCCCTCCCCTTCATTTTTTCAGTAGTAAAAAATGGCACTTTATAAGGTTTTAGAGTTAGATTCATAGGAAGAGACATTTATGTGAGCTTGTATGTCTGTAGTGTAAGTACAAGATGCTGAAGAGGGATGTAAATCAAATATGTATAAACCTGCAGCATTTTAGTTTTTATGAATTATTCTATTCCATTGTGTTTAGCTTTGTTAAGAATATTACAGATGAGAGAATCATAGAACTGCTTGACTAGAAGTGCCTAAAAATGATGTATTACAGTGTATTGAGATAGAAACACCTCATGGACAAATATTTTTTCTACTTAGCAAGTAGTAACTTAAGCCAGACACTTCTGGCTATTTAGAACTCTTAGGTGTGTTCATCCTTCTCCCTCTAATGATAGACAAGTCAGTTCTGACTTCACAAGTATGTAGATACATTTATTGATTGCCATATTCCACAATTAAACCTGTTGAGAATGTGAAGAGCTGTAGAGTAGAAGATTTTATTCAATATCTAGTGCCTGTACTATTGCTATGTTTTAGCAATGTAAGTGTTATGTTTCATAGGAGGAGGGAGTGCTCTTGTATGTTGAAAAATTCATAAATCAAATTATGTGCATATGAGACAACTTTTAATAGCATTAGCATCGGTGCAATTCATCATCCCCAAGTTCCATATGTGCCAATTCATCAAAACAATAATCTTGTCAGGTACTGTCCTAATAAATAATTATTTCTGCATCCAACCCTTCTGAAGGGCTTGTGAGGTTACTTGCTGATTCATTAGTGCTAATGTTTAGTTAAACCTTTTGTGATCTTCAACACATTTGTAGTTCATCTGTGTGATTTCTCTCTCTCTCTCTCTCTTTTTTTTTTTCTTTCCATAAGAGCAAATTTAGCTATTTCATTTATTATTGACAAAATGAAAGAGAATTACTTGTGGGAATATCCCATGAACAACTTGTATGGACAAATGTGATGGCATTTGTCTGAAAAGTCCTTTGTTTATAGTAAATATTTGACAATAATTTTTGGAAGCATGGTAGTGTTCATAATTTTACTTACCTTCCTAGGTCAGGAGCATAGGATTTAGGAGCTGGAGGTTCAAGTCTTACTCTCGCTTTGAGGCAGAGACTTAAAATGCTGGGTAAAACCCCTTTATTATCATAGGATGGTTTGTGTTGGAAGGGATCTTAAAGATCACTTAGTTCCAACCCCTGTTGTAATGAGGGTTTATAATTTTGACAACTTTTTAATGAAATATCCTTATTCCAATGGAAAAAAATACTAAACTACCCTGATCACCTCTGCCCATAAGCTTTATATGGTGTTTTGCGAAAGTTAAGTAAGTAAATAAATAATAAACCATTTAACAAAGACTTAGGTACTCAGCTCCCGGTGAGTTGGAATTCAATGGGCAAGCTAAGTATTTCCTACTAGTCGGTGCTTCAATAAATTGAATGTACTAGAGAGTACTCATAAAACTGCAAGTGGTACCTTCAAATCTTGGAAATCACGTGAGAGTGAACCATGTTCATATAGCAGACAGAACTATGCAAATAACAGATTTTTGTTGTTGTTAATTGGTATTCTTAAAAAAAGAGTTACAGTAATCTGAGTATTTAAAACAAATGGAAAATCTGGCTCTGCACTTTGGAACAACATAAAAGCACTTCCTTTCCATTCTGAATATTTTAAAGTTTATTTCTGCTACAAGAATAATAAAAGAAAAATCAGAGAGAAAAGCCATGGTTCATTTCATATAAAAAATATTTTATTTTTGGAGTGTTTTGTGGCTGCTTTTTTTTCTAAACTCAGCTTTGTGACTTTTGGCTGGAATGCATGAAAGATGTTTGTATTGCCAAATTTCCATATTGCTTAGTCAAAAACTAAGGCCCCCCCTGTTCAGCCCTCCTTCACTGAGCACATTGCATTAGATTTTGGATCAGTCTTTCCCAGATTCACTGTGTGTATCCAGCTGGTTTCTGCCAGTGGTTTTATGCCTGTCGCTGCATAATTAGCAATTAACTCATTTGACACTGTGTAGCCATTAAGCAGCTTTGCTTTGCCTGATGGATGTGCTGCTGAGTGCAGGGGCTGAGAAGGGGCTGCTCCCCTCCCAGCCACAGCATCGCTCCCCTGCTTAGCCACAGCCCTGCACTTGGGAGGAAAACGGGGATTCTGCAGGAATTGAGGAAACACTGCAGTGTGCACGGTGGCACACAGGCAATCAAAACTACCTCCATCAAATTGCAGGTGACATTTTCATTAGCTCAACAGCTTCTGGGCTTTGATTGGGAAATGACTGCTGGGGAAAAAAAGAAGGTCATGTCATCTCGTGGTTCTCTTGCAGATGTGGCACTTTTTAATGTGCTGGTTTTCAGCCTGCCTTAGTAGTCACATGGCAGCTAACGAAATTATGTCATTCAGGACATTATTTGGGCAAGTGGTGAGATACTTCTGCTAGTACCTAGGGAAAATTTTATTGTGGGGCTGTCTGTAGAACTAAAAGTTCATGAATATGAACTTTTATGGAAATTAAATAAAGTATATCTAAAATGGACATTATATATAGTATTTATATGAAACCCCCCTAAATTTTATGTTTATAACTCCTACCTTTGTTCAAAAGATAGTTTCACTGAACTTTGATTTAATTCCATGTAAGGTATAGCAAATATTGAATATAAAACAAACATAAATATAAATAAATCAAGACAGGTAAAAATTAATTATTTCTCTGTAGCTTTATGTGCATTTGTTAAATGAGACTTGAGAACCACCTCTCACATTGATCAATAATGTTAAAGTGTGATGTTTCTTTTTCATTAGTTGTATGTTTATATTGGGTGGTCCCGTGGTGTAATGGAGAGCACTCTGGACTCCGAATCCCAAGAACCTGTGTTCAAGTCTCAGTGGGACCATCCCCTGGCAGTTAAAGCCTCCCTGCCATCCGATCCTGTCAGATCTCGGATGCTCAGCAGGGTCAGTCCTGGTCAGTACCGGGTGCTGTGACAATCCCGAGAACTTCACTGTCACTGTCCAAGCTCGCTTTGCCATGGCAGATGGACCTTAGGACTTAAATGGTGGGGCCAGTTCTGCACATGCTGTGCCTCACCTTAAAAAATCCACAGCACAGGCTGGAAGGGCAAACCCATGTGGGGAGAGCCCTTCCCAAATCTTTGTTCGTGAAGTCTGGCCATACATACATCTTTATATTACTGGAAGCTTTTTCTGCTTCTTCCTCATCCAAATTCTCATTTAAGATTTGCCATGAGTGGCTCACATGAACAGTTGCTATGAAGTTCTGAACACAAAAAATATCCTTCCAATTAAGAAGTATTCACTCTCAAAACCCTCCACAACTGCTGATTATTCATTACATCTCTGTGAAGCTGTTTAGAACCAATCCCACTTTACATACAGGCAACAGATCCTACTTAGATCTTGACACTGAGACACTCAGCAGCAATTCCAATCAGATTGTGTGTGATCCTTCTCATCACAGGGGAGACAGTTTCTGCCCTGCCTCCCAAAGCCCCAAATCCTCTCAGGATAGGGATTTGAACCCTGGGCTCCTGCAAATGCTGATTCTGTTCTCCAGCTCCTTGGCTATTCTGGCACACTCTCATAGAAGCTGCTCTAATTAGAATAAATAATTAAATATTAATTAAAGCAGAAGCAGGCAGCCACAGCTAAATAATTTGGTTTTAATAAATCAACATTTTCCTACTAAGAAAATGCATTCTAAATGGGAAGCTTTTTGTTGTATTAAGAAGTAGTCTGATTACCTAAATATACATTAAAACTTATATGAAATCTTTAGAAAAGACTACAGACAAATAAAATGAGGAAAGTAGCATTTGCAGCTAATTTTTACTCCTCTGTGACTTTGGCTTCAGGATTCTGTATTCCTGATGTGAATTTACAAAATCAAAGAGAAGGCAATTTGGGAAGGAACAGAATATATGACAACCTGCTGAGAAGGGAAACAGTCAAGAAGGAATGTCCCAAAGTACAGATTGGAAGAATTAATTGTGATCTTTCTGTTGCCCTCAAATGATCTTTAAGCAAATTCTGTTGACCAATTTTGGTAGCAGACAGTAGAAAGCAATTCTTTGATAGAAATTGTCATTTCTTTAATAATAAGACTTCTTTGTAAGACTAATCTGGTTTTCATGCCTTTTGCTTGGATTTTTGCTTTATTGTTTTCTTCCTGTGTCCCAGAATAATATGAGCTATTCTACAGAGTTAGATTTTGCAGGGGGCAGGAAGTTTAACTTCAGTTTTGCCTTAGAAGGGAAATCTGCTCCATTTCTGAGAGCTGACTTCAATCTGAGCAGGAGGCTGTGAGTGCCTGGAGCTCACAGAATATCATGACTGAGCAGTAATAGAAGTATGTGTTGTGATACTCTGTTATGTAGTCCTTGTAAAATATCCAATCATAATTTTCATGGGAAAAAGTAATTGTGATTAATTTTCCATTTTGCAAACAGTTTGAGGTGTCACCTTTTCTTTCTTTTGACATCTTCAAAATTGAAAAGTTCTAGGATTTTGTTTGAAACAGGTTTTCATTTAGAAAGCTAAAGTAATCCTTATTTAAAAAATACAAAGGAATGTCATGAAATGAAACACACAATATTGAAACCAAACACTCCACATAAGGCAGCATAGGTTTTCTTTTTTTGCTCATTTCAGTGTATGAAATGTTTTTAACATTTTATGTTTTCTTTCTACTCTGAGATGGGGGGTGTGTGTGTGTGTGTGTGTGTGTGCAGAGAGAAAGAAACTTTTAAAAGTCTAAGTCAAATAGGCCCCAAAACTATTTCAGAAGAGTAAGAGCTCCTCATTTGCTGATTAATTCAGCAGTGGGAACAGCCCAGGGTTCACCTCCTGTAACTTTGATCTGAATTGTGCATATGAAGCACTTACAGACAGGGTTTTCGGATGCTAAGCACCGATTTGCATCCTTGGAGAACTGTTTGAGGTTAGATGGGGCTGGTCTAGACTCTCATCCTCTTCCCAGGCCAGACAATGTCATGGGGATGGAGGCAGCAGGGTCAAGTCAAGCCTGTGTGGTACAAAACTGTCAGGGATGTTACAGCAAGGCAGGATTTGAATAAACTGTGGCAATGCAGAGCCTGGGCCACTTAACTGGCACTAGATTTCTGAGCTGAAAGACTACAGCTGTTTTTCTGCTTATTAATCCTGTGTACTTATAAGCTTACTTATACTTCTATGCATATAAAGTGTTTCTCCAAAATATGGGATGTGCTTAAAGCAGATGAGTTCATCAGACCTTTTATAACACGACACTAGAGCAATGCTTCATTTACATGCTAAGCTAACTGTAACTGCAAATAATTCTCCATGTGGCTGGCTCAACAATTCCAAGTTGGTTTAGACCCCATTCAAAAAGAAAAGGAGATTATTGACTACTGAGGTTACAGAAATCTCAGAAAAGATGCCTATGTAATAAAGTGTAACTTATCACAAAGGCTGCATATTTCTCCCCCCTGAATACAAACACACTTTCACATTCCTCTGTGTCCCATTGCTGTATAACTTTTAAAATCCCAGATGATGTGCTGTTTATTTCCACCATGACATTAAGAATTTATTAGACCTGGGCAAGCAGGAAAAACACTACATTAATTGTAATGAAATGAATTGAAAAGCATTGTATGTTATTTTAACACTAAATTTTAAGAGTCCTGAATATTTACCTAGCTGATGCTAAGAAGATATGATTTCTTAAAACAAATATGGGGGAGTTTTTAAAGTCCTTCTTGAGGATTATGAAATTTTGGTTACTGCTTTTGCTGTAGGTTCATTTTGCAAACTTTGTTTTAATTTTTCTCATACCTGCTCTCTCTATCACAGGGACAGCAATTCTTTGTACTCCCTACTTCCTATGAAAAAAACAAACCAAAAAAACCCACCCAAACCAACCCAATTTCGAAGTATTTGTTTCTGGCAAAATCTATGTTTTACCCAGGGTCTGGCAAAACTTTTGCAGTCTCATTTTACAGCTTCTGTGAAGGGCTCAGCATCTTAAACTCTGATTGAACTCACAGTCCTGCCTGAATAAATTTGATAAATGAGTCTGACCTCTTTGGCTTTAGAGTACAGTACATTTGGGTCTTGATCTCTGGGTGACATATTTTATCCTGGTGGTGTAAAATAACCTGGAGCAAACATACCTAATCTGAAAGTAGCTTGGAGCTATTCCAGAGGGGAACAGTGAAATCTGGGCCTGTTCTTTCTGGGGACTGGCTTAGTTGTAAATTATTTAGTCCTATTTTAATTGTCCATGGATATGATAACTCCTATTTGCGGGATTCATCTCAGGAAATGTTCTTCTTTTTTGACTTTTCCACTATTTGTGCAAGAAGATATCATAATTCCATTGATTTAGTACACCAAGTGTTCAGCTCACTCCCCTGAGTGCAGTATAATAATCCACCAAGACAAACAGGGATATTCACCTCTGGGCAGACACTCCATCACTTATCCTATGGTTCCATTCTCTCTGCAATGGGATAATCATTTAATAACTGATGTCTCCAAGCAGGTAGGCTTTTAGCAGTCCATGGGTTGCTGGCATGAATTTGGCATTTTTATCTCATTTATAGTTTCATCCTCCATGATTGGTCTTATCAACCCCTTGTCCTGTGGAGAGAAATCTCTTCAGCTGAAGCTTTGATGGTCTTATTTGTCCAAATTTGCACTTCTGTCAGACTCTTGGCTGCAGCTCTATATTTCATATGTGAGGCTGTTATGATCCATTTAAATGCCTATGGGGATCTCAACAAGCTTTTTGAAAAGATTAATGACTTAGCTGTGGTTTTTATGATAGTGTTTCTAGAGAAATGCCTGCATACCTAATAAGGTTATTTCTACAAGCCAACATTTGCATTGCTCACCATAAAAGACAAATAAGTAAAATTTAACTATGAAACATTTGAAGGATTGCTGGCCATTTTTGTCTTTTGGAGATCAGTTTTGTACAAGAAAAGGGAAACAAAGAAGGGAAAAGGGAAATAAGAAGGGCATCAGCTTTAAAAAGGCAGCAGCAGAAGAATTATGTGAAGAATTCTGTGGTTTTGAGTCCTGTACCACATGGATATACCTTTGTTAGACTGCTGTTGCCTACAGTCTTATGTTTTTATTTAGACATTACTCTAAATACGAGTAATTTAAATTAGCGTTTGAACTTGCATAACATTTATTTAAGATTTATGTGAGTGGTTTTAAAAAGATTAACTGATTCATTAGCTAAATTGTGTTTCCTAATGAAACCACCAAACAGCAGGCTGGAAAGAGAGAGGTTGTCTGTGTTGTCTGTGCTTGACCTCGTAGATTACACCTTTTAAAGAGCACTTGAAACTGCTGTGTTGTACCTTTTAATGAGTGTTGGTTAAACATTTGTCATATACCAGGAATCATTCCATTGTTTTTGGCTAAAATTTGACTAGTACCTGTTCTGATTTTTTAAATGTGAAGTGTATGCTTAGCATAAATATTCTTCATTTATTGAAAAGTGACCTAGTGTGGCAACACCTTCATTTAAGAGTGGTACTTTGTTAATAAGATCAGTTCTTTCTTTCTCTAGATTTTTGTCTCTTTTGTGTTCTATATTATTAGAGCCAATCATTTAAATTAGATGGTTCCTTTTCAGATTTTGGTAAAATGAATAGGTAGTTTTTATTAGCACTTCTTTTAATACATTCCACAGGTGTATTTCTGTAGGACTAGTAGACAAATCTGAAATTAGAAAACTGAAAATTTAACATAAAAAGGAACTTGGAAGGGAAAATAATAATTTTAGACATTGGCATCAAATATTGCCATTACCTTAAGTGTAGGAAAATGGTGGTAAAATCTCTCTTCCTAAATGTATGTGCATTAGAAAAAATGTCTGCATTTGTGAGTAAATGAAGAAGAAGCTATCCTGATTATTCAGATATAAACCAGCAGAATAGATGCATGATTCTGTGGCATGTATTGATTTTTTTTTTTCCTAAACAGACAAACATTTATATAATATATAGTCACTTTTATGATAATCTTGTTGTTGTTTCATAAGAAGAATGGGGAAATCATAATATTAGCTATCGAGAATATCTTCCAGTATTTGCAGAGTAAATCTGTTTGGCACATAACACGTTGTCTGACTCAGATACTATACATCTGTTGTTTGATTTGCTGTTAAAAACACTAGATGCTACAGTGAAGAAAAATATGGTTACAGACTTTCTGATGATGTTGCAAGCCACTTTTCCCCAATGCCCATCATGCCTGCATTAAGACTTTGGCAGAGGATGAACAGGCCAAGAGACAGACAGGTCTGCCTGTAGTGCTGAGGGGCTGTGTGGTCCTATAGTTTACAACCTGCTCCACTTAAGGGCAGGAAACATCTGCACACCTTGCAGGTCGCCCAGGTCACTCCTCTGCAAGGTCAGAGTGGTACTTGGTGTGGAGATCACACCAGAGGCTCCTTAGAGCCCTTGCTGAGTACCACACATGGTCACATTTGCATTGCACAAGGACATTGCAAACCTGGACATCTCCAAGAGACCCAGAAAGGGGCTTTAATCCTATCAAGGATTCTTGAGCCTGTTTCCTGCTGTGATGTGTCAGTCAGTGCTCTGTGCTGGGAATTTATTGGCAGTTGTCCCACCATGAATATGGAATAGTGCTAAGTTCTGTGGAAAGCAAAGCTCTTTGGCATGGCTTCTTCTGACACCTGTTAGGGAAAAGACTGCCTTTGTGGCAAAGCAGTTGATGCTTGTACATAGAGAGATGATTTTTAAAGGCAGATATTGTATTATTTTGTCTTATAGGGCTCATTTTAAGATGGTCAGGATTACCTTTTTTGCTATGTGTGCATGTAATTTTCTAATTAGGATTCTCAGCATAGTTTTTAATCTGAATGCTAAACTGAATGAAGTAAAAAACCCTGTATTATGCATTAGGATGATGGCAAAGTTGCAGAAACTTGCATATGGAGCTGCTTATATGAGTTTTACATCAGGCTACATTTCCAGTTATTCCTGATTTGCAGTTTTGTCAAGAGATGTTAATGCAAATTTACAAAAGAAAAGGAGTACATATATTCACCTCTCAAAGTCTGGAGAGCAAGTGAAGAATATCTGACTTTGAATCTTTTATGTTATTTACTTTTTTGTTTGTCTGGTTTGGGGGACGGGGGAGAAAGGGGAAGAAAGGAAAGCAAAGAAAAGAAACCTGTTTTCCTAATTTCTAAATTCCTAACACTTTAAGGTTAGTTGTGTGTTTTTCCTTCAGGGTTACCATGGTGATCAGAGTAATGTTAAGGCCTAGCAAGGTAGGTGCTGCATTGGGCTAATATCATTTATCCTTCTTTTCATCTGCAAAGGATGCCAGGAGATGAATGGCATCATTTGGGGCACTCCCTCCTCTGACAGGCTGCTGCAAGCTCAGCCCTAAGAGTTCACATTTAAACGTGGGCACAAGTTTTGCAGGCCTGAATTTTACTTCTAGAGGAGGGAGGCTTTTAAAATAGATCTAAAATAGCAAAAGTATTGCTGGAATCAATAATAAAACTCAGCAACAGCCCCAGCTCTACCCCGTCTGCTCCAAATGAAGTGGAGAGGGGAGAATGTGCAGGCAGAGGAAGTGCAGTGATTTCTTTATTTAGTGATTTTCAGACTGTTAGTTACTGCAATGCCTCATTAGCTCTGCCAGGCTCTTTCCCAGCGGCACAGGCTGGTCCTGCAGCTCTGCTTCTCATTAAGTGCCTGATTGTGGCGTTGGGCTCAGGTGTCTCTCTGATCCATCACTACTCTGAGTAAAGTAAAGCTCCTGATCTGCCAAAGAGAACCCACAACCCCACCCTCTTGTGAAGAGGAACCTCCATAATGCTTTAAATTACTCTTTTGGTTTTCCCCCTCTGTGCTTCAAAGCATCATTTGCCTCTGTATCAGGCAGGTGTTTGTCTGTCCTGGCCTTCAGAAGATACCTACAGCAAATTTACAGCTCCAGACTGGAATTACTCGTACTGTTTTGACATCCTCTTTGAATATAACTCTTAATTTAACTTAATATGCATGTATATAATTAATACCTTTATTTAGTATCAAATTAGTGGAATAATGTGGTTATTCCATAACCCCCAACCTCCCCCCCCCCCCCAAAAAAAAAAATCAGTAATTCTTATCTTAATTTCACTCTCAAATAAACTGTAAAGTTTATAGATTCATATAGGCTGGGGTTCTTTATTTAATTGTTGAAAAAATAACTGCTTTTGGGTACATTTCTCTTAAGCAGAAGTGGAAAAATATTATTTTGGGTCTCCTTCCTAGCTTTGTTTATTTATGGCAGATGCAGTTAATGTGTATTTCTAATGCCTCTTATGCAGTAAGTAGATTACCTAATGCAGCTATTTAATTTCCAATATCTCACATTTTCTTAGGATCATCAACATATTTTTACATTAATTATTTAACTTCCATTTCCAATCTTTTCAGTCAGGCACACTTCTGCCTACTCAGGGCACAATTAGTCACTGCATTATTATAGAATTAAACCAGTTTAAGTGAATAAAAAGTAATTTGCACATTTTGAACACAGCTACATTTTGTTCTGAATATTTTTAGCCTGAAGATTGGCTTTCAATTTCACATTAGGACATTTTCGTGTTTCAAAATGGGATAGCTAAGGCTTATGCAGTTGTTTTCTTATTTTAGATCCTGAATTGCTTTTAAATACTATACTTGCACTTCACTATTCATCCTCTTCTCATCCACAAGCAGCAAAATGAAAATAGAATAAAACAGTTCTGAAGTAATGTTAGGGGATGTGATAAGTCAGTTAATACAGATAAATGCAGTCTGTCTACTGCCCTTGTTTGCATTAGAAGCACAAAATGCATTGCTAATGTTCTGTTCTGCAAATGCTGATTCATACATGCTCTGTGTCACAATGGGTGGCCCTACGGCCACCACTCACCCAAATAATATTTTTTTCTCAAATCATGTTTATGGATCTTTGATTCAATAATTGGTTGTACTGATAATTTTGGAAAGAACTGTGTATCAGAGCTCGAGAGGATGAAAGGCTTAAGTTCCATGTTTGAGACACAAGTTAAAGTTTTGTTCCATATTCTGATGTCCTACTTATGTAATGCTAATCATAACAGAGGGAAAATTTGTAAACAGTAGAATATCTGCCTTGTTGCACCTTGAAAATGAAAAATAAAATATGACTGTCCCATTTTCTGAGAATTTTTTCAGGCTGGGAGACAGTAGAGGCACATTAAAGAAAACCAACAGCCCAGAAAACTATCTGAAGCTGGGGAAGAGCACTGCCTAATCAGGAAACAGGTCAACTCTCTTTTTCAGCTTTTAATGGGATTGTCAAATTAAAGGGGATTGCTTTCATGACCCTTGCTCATCTTTCTTATCTGCATTTCTTTTTGTTCTTTTGCAAAGCAAGCTTTGACTCTTTTGGAATATTAACTTTGATTGTGCAGCAGGAGTTACCTTTCTCCTTCTTTAACCATTAGGTGTGTATTTATTTCAAAAATAGTAATAAACAAGGTACAGGATTTCCAATGTGCTTCTTAGAAAGGCATGCTTTATTATAAAATGTTCCCTAAATATAGGAAAGTAGGAAAGCTTGATAAGTGACATGAAAGAAAATTACCTTAAGATATATGAAGTGAGGATTTCCTTTTTCCTCGCAGATGATTGAGGCTTGCTTTGGGTAATGTTGCAAAGAAATAATTCTCTCGTTGGACAAAGTTTAAATACATTCCAATTTGTTATGCTTAAAGAATAAATAACAATATCAGACTTTCAGAAGCACATACAGATGTCTCTAAATTTGTCCCTTCCTGAAGGCATATTCCTTTTATTAATGCAGTCGCAGAGAGCTGCTGTTTGGCTTTCCATCTACCTTCTTTCAAAGGCAAGTTGGGGAAACTTCTGTCAGTATCTCTATCATATTGCTTTCAAATTTCTAAATTATGAGTCAGCAAAACAGCAGATGACAAATGCCAGTGAAGTGTCTCTGGTGAGGCCTTCAGCCCGCCGTGGCTTTCAGGTGCCCCATGAATACAAGGAGACAAACATCGAGTTACCAGGCCTTTGAAGGAGGGCTGACACTAAAGCAGCACCATCTGGGCCTCCAGTGTTGACAGGCTGTGCACCAGTTTCATTCCCCAAACCTCACTTTATGGTGGAACTGCTTTTGCAGAGAGCATGGCTCTGACTTCCCTTCTTGTTGCAGAATGTTTGCCTCTTTTGAGTTGTTCAGTCTTAACTAGCAAAAACTTGACCTTGCAAAACTTTGTTAGCACAGTCTCAATCATTAAAGCAGAGCTGTTTGTTTGTATAATTATACCACATATAAGTAGAAAAATGCAAGACTGACCTTTAAAACATACTCTCTGGGTTATCATAACTTAGGAAGAGTTTTTTTACCCTTTTAATTTAGGTGGTAAATCTAGCAAGTAATTTACAGTGTGAATGATTTCCTTTTGTGAAAAACAAAATGTAATAATTGACTTAATATGAAAATATATTATTCTGTGTATAAAGTATGTGTTATCTCATGAAAAACTTAGCAAGGCAGTTTAATGCAGAAAGAGCACTCCCTGTGTATCTGCCCCACCCACATTGTAACCCAGCAGACTGAAACACCTCCATCCATTGACTCAGTGGGTTATGAAATACCTTCTCTCCATAAGCCTTGATGAACTAGACCTCAGTGTAGTGGGTCCTCAGTGGACTGAAGCTCCTATGATGAGTTACAAAGTGAATGATACTCTAATAAGACCTTTTTTAAGCCCTGACATGACAGATTTAGAGTACCAAAAATTGAATGAAGTCTCATTTTTCAGGGTTCTTCAGTTTAATGTATATTTGATAGTTAAAGTAGTTATATTTAGAGGTCTTTTTTTTTTTCTTTTTACTCATGAACTAATTTTCAGTAGACACTTGGGTGATAGACATTCCTATTGCTCATTGCCAGTGGCTAGTGCAGATTTTACACCCTGCATCCCTCTGTCAGCAGTTGCTGTCTCTCTGCCGGGCTGGTGTACAGCCACAGAATGGATTGCATGGGTCCTATTCATATTGCAGTGTGACTGTCTTAATTAAACTGCCAGGTGAGGTGGTTTGAATAGCTGACCTTGAACTGTGCAGGGTTATGGAACAACCTGTGTCCCACCCTTTTTTCTGAGCCCTGGCCCTGACCTCAGCTTCTGTATAGAGGACTTTTTTATGCGTCCTAGAAATACAAAGTCAAATGTGTGCTGACTTTTGAAAATATTGACTTTAAATTTATTTTTACTCTTAACCAGAGCTCCAAACACTCAATTCAATTGTATCTTTGCTTTCTTTCTCCCTTTTTATTCCCTGGCTGCTGTGCTAGCCTGGCTTAGGGTAGAAACGTGTATGCAAATAATGCAGCAAATTGTGCTTGATGCACAGCACGTTTTCCTGTGGATCCCAAGCATTTCTTAACTAAATAGAGCACAGCATTGCTTCACAAAGGCAGGTGAATCTTTCTTACTGGAGAGATTAATCCTTATCCACTCCCTTTACAGTTCCAGTCAGTCTGTGTCATTCTCAGCCCCCTCACTACAGTGGACTTGGACACCTGTAACAGTACCTACCTTCAAGGAACTGGTGGCAGCTGGGAATAGCCTACTGCTCCTGAAGAGTCTGTGCAAGAGAGCTGTCAGGCACTCCAGAGAGTCTTCATGTTACATCTTTTAAAAGTCTCTAGTTGACAGAACTTTTTCCAAGATCATGAGTTATGAAGCTGTTGCCAAAGGCTTTTATTGATACATGCTTCCCATGGCTCTGGCTATCTTTGTTATTCCTTGCTGTTGCTTCACTGCAATTTGAAAGAGTATGGAGAGCTACCACTAGAAAGCTTTTCAGTTCTTTCTGCCCTCTTGATAGGGTTGATGATATCTACTGTAATATAGAATTCATACAAAGAATTTCATTTGAAAGCCAGGAGGTCCCTGAAGACGTCAAATCTTTCAAATAACAAATTTTCACATTTCAGCTCCAGAACTGCAGGTTACAGAGTGATAGGTTGGAAAAGATTGTGCATTTAATTTGGATGAGGCACTCACTGCTGCACTGTGGTTCTTGCCAGACTTTCAAAAGGCATGTAAAGCTGCCAGCATATGTAAGAGCAGAAGTTCTCTTGGGTTTGCTTGTTATCACCTTCAGTCACTTGCTCTCCTCTGGGTCTCATCACAATTGGACTGTCTGTTAGGATCACATTGACAAAGGCACTTGACCAGTTTGCCCCAGGAGCTGCTGGAGAAGAGAACCCTCTCCAGGGTCTGTTTCTGCTGCTCTGAAGTTTGATGTCAAGCACAGCCTGTGAAGCCAAACCTCCATCGAGTCTTTCTGTGCACCTGAGACAGTATCAAGGCACCTCAATGTGGTTTTGTGCTGCACCTACACATGCTGACCCAGCTCATACGTGAGCCTGTTGCCACTGAGGCAAAGGACCAGGAGTGATCTGGAGCTGTGGAGGTCATCTGACACCTGAAAACGTGCAATAGGAAAAGTCCATCTCTTCACAGAGTCTTACCCCTCGCTTTATATGCTTATAATGAATAATACATATTTTTCAATGATGATACGGCTTCCACAGGCAAAACCTTTTTAATGCAGTTATGACCATGCTATGAAATCCTGCAGGAAACTGGCATCAGAGAGGATCAAACTGCATGTTTTTGTGTGAGTGGATACAGCAGGAAAGTGGCCATTTGTACATGTGCCTGCTGCTAACCTTCTACCCTGGGGGATAATCACTTACAATTAAGTCAACGAAGAAAAGAGATCTCACTAGTTCCTTGTCAGTAAACGAGTTAGAGAACTTTTCAAAAACATGCTGTGATTAGAGTTATTTTTCTATGAGTCAAATTTATCTGTACATAGTTAAAAAGTTATAAAAAGCTTCATGAGACAGACCAGATAAGTATCTCTGAAGGCAGATGAGTCCCGATTGCTAATTTCTCCACAGCATCTCCATACCCATGGAGGCTACAGCTTTATAAAATGAAAAGTGGCAGATAAAGAGGCAGCTTCCAGTGGAGATTGGAGATTATTTTATTAATTTAAAATTTATAATGTCTTAAATTTTATCTGCTATAAATTGAATGAATTGAACCATGGTACATTGAAGTATTAATAAGCTTTCAATTAAACTTTGCCACAGTGTTCTTATGCAGTTATTCTTTTCACTACCAGGTAGAAGGAACCCCGTTTATAATAGTTATAAATGTTGGACCCCAATTGCCATGTTATAATGTGATAATAATATAATGCACATTCTGCCAAATATCTGTGATTAAGTATTTGTGTGAGGCATGATAGTGGCTCCTCTAGTATTATACAGCTTTAAATTTATCTTTATGTAGAGGTTATTTGTTAGCATTCATAATATCCTAACAGTAATTTGTATTTAATATAACACCGTGTCTATTTTGATTATATTTTATAATAAGGTGCAGCAGGATTAGTTATCAGATAATTCTTAATTTACATATTGAGCTAACTGAACCTTCTGAATGTGGAAGCAATCATCCCAGAACCTTGTTTTTGAAGTATGACAAAACATGTAAAGGGAACTATTTCCTGGAATGAGGGGTAATTCAAAACAGAGTTTATCAATCACCTTCCTTAGTAAGTTCATATGTTAGTTGTGAAAGAAATCAAGTTTGTGATAGATTACATACTGTGTTAAGAATTCCAGAATATTCATTTTCAGTTAATCATCATCAGAGTTGCTCATTCATGAACTCTTGCTTTGAACAGTGTCCCTAATTCCATGTCGGTGTTCATTACATTTTATATACATAGATTTATATACACATAGGGATATATATGCATGTAATATATAAGTAGTACATATGCTGTGTATATTAATTTATATATTTATATACATACTGCATATGTTGTATGTTCCCATTAATTTTTTCCATGTGTATCATTGGCAACATTGGAAATTCTTATGGAGAGTGATTTGTCTTTTGTGTGATAGCTGGATTTTAGACCCTGAGAATTTTCCACCTCTCTCCCTGAATTCTGGACAACAGTTTCACTCAGCTCTCTTGTTAATTACAGCTCTCTTGTTAATTACTTCTTCCTGAAGTAATTTATATAGGCTGAGAGTCATTCTAACACCCAGTATACCCTCACAGGTGCTGGATCTAAATCCCCTGCAAATAGCAGTGGTGACTAATCTAATATACTTGCATTATTTGCTACACAATATGGTTAACATAAAAAAAATATTGATTTTAAGTCTATTATATTTGCACATTTCACTGGTAAATGACCACTCTACCTCAAGGTCAGGTGCTGGCAGAATCTAACTCAATGTGCAATGCTCCCTGTTTTTTTGGGTTAGGTTTTTTTTTTCTTTTGGCATTATCAGTCTCCTATAGGAGCATAAAATATATAATATGGAAGAGATTTATACACATATATAATAAACTTACATGTACGTTTATACATACTAAGTCTTTCTTAGACATCCTTACTATTGAGTGGAGGGCACTTCAACCCCTTATCACTTTGAATTGTGCTCCGTGTGATCAGTATTGATCCTTCCTGTGCAGTGTCAGGGCCAGTGTGAGAACATAAGCCTCATAATTTTAAGGTTCACATAAAGAAATATACCTCAATTCTGATGCTTAAGGATGCATTAGGATTTGGAAAACAGTTTCACTGGTCAGTTCCTTTGGCAATGACTTTGCGTCAGACCCTTCAATGTACGTGAGTCTATTTTTTGCTAACACTGTGAAGTTTATGCATTCAAGAAGCAACTTCTTGGATTCACCCAGGGGGTTTGTTTTGTTTGGTTGTTTATGTTGTTGTTGTTCAGTAATTCAGAATAATAGGAGGCTATTCTGCTAGAAATAATTCTGCTGCTACCCCCAGAGACATTTTATTACCACAAGTATGTTCAAATAGGATAGATCAACAGAGAAAATCCAACAGTCTGGGGAGGATGCACCTGCAAATAGCCTTTAGATGATGTCTTTTGGGGTTGAAAGCACAACAAACCTTTAGTTAGCCAAATTTGGTAGGTTTTCTCTGCTTTAAATATATATAAGACAAAAAAATGTTGTTTGAATTGAGACTCCTTATGTTCAGTTTTATTCAGAAATAGAGAAAATGTTTGAAGCAGCAAACCCCCCAAAGAGAGTGTTTTGTGTTCCTAAGTATGTGTATTTTGCAAAGTTACAGTTTTGCAATAAAAGGGACCAGACATGCAGTTTAAAAATACAGGAATGTCCTTCAGATATATATCTGGTGGTGTTTTCTGGAAATTTGCTGTAATCAGAAATGAGTTTGCCATTTTTGAGGATTTTGGGGTCCTGTCTATCAGACCAACTGAGCAATCTTGCTCAGTGTTCAGAACATCTCATACAGGTGTGTGTTAGGCATCTTGACCAGGTTTCTCTGGTGAATGACAGGGAGAAAACCCATCTGTAATTATTTTGAATTGCTCAGTTTCTTCCATTTTCTTTGATTTAGAAGGCAGCATGCAGTTGATGTGAATGTTTCAAGGTTTCCAACTGGGTAGAAGATGGCCTTGAAATTTTTTAAGAGGTCTCTGGGACCGTGGATTCCTCCCTAAAGGGCACAATGCTAGAAGAGGTTCATAAAGTTTAAATAAACATCTAACCTGAAGAGTTTATTATCCTCACTGAAGTCACAAACTTCTCTGTATTCATTACTGTTTTGTAGCTGTTAGTGTTTAGTCATCCAATGTTCAAATTAAGGATTTTTTGTCACAGCAGAAGCTTGTAGTCTGGGAACACGGTCCAGAGGAAGCAGAGCATGACTAAAACTCTGGCAGACAGATTATTGGCTGCTGATTGCAGGAGGAAGTCTCTAAAGTAAGAACCCTCAATAAATACAGACAGCCCGTACATGACTGAGACCAGGAGATTGAAAGCTTCTGAAGCCCAGCTGGTGGCAGGAGTTTAGAGACTAAGACCTACAGCTCAGACTGTTTCTTTACTCAGACTGTGGATTGCTGATCCTGAGACACAGCAGCTGAAATAAATCCCAGAATACGCAATCAGCTCGTGATTGCATGCCTGCTGGATACCTGAATCACACCTGCAGGAATCAGCTGATGGTGATGCATAGTTGCATGTGCTCTCTGTGGGATCTAAAACACAGTGCCCTCAAATGACCTGCTTGAATCTCCTCTATATCAGGGAGTGGAGTATTGGCCATGTCAGCATTTGCCTGCTGACCTTTAGTGGCTTTTGCGGTGATGCTGAAAGTAGTTCTGTCTCACTCACAAAAGAAGTGGAGGCCTGAAGAAATTCTTTCATGTCTGGTGTCTTGACTTAATGAGAAGGCATTTGGGAGAATGGTGAGTGAAGGGCAGAAATTTTTGGCCAAGTCAGTGGTATGGAAATCTCAGGTTTCCAATATACTGTGTAAAATCATATTTTAGCAATTAATATAGGTAAGCTATTTCATTTATTACTGTAATGGTGGACAGGCAGTGAAATGCAACAACTGCTTAGTTTCAGGGCCAAACACTAGATAATTTGCTTGTCATTTTGGCAGTTTTGAAACACACCAAAAAGTTTTTTACTGTAACTGAAGTGGTACAGCACATGGTGAAAGTTCTACTTAGGCTTTGATATAAAACCAAGTTACACTGACCAAAAGGACTGCAGTGAATCAGCTATGATAACCATGAGCTTGGTATCAGTCTGTAGGACTTACAGCAACTGTGCTTTAGTCTCCCCTTTCTCTATAAAGATTAAGGCTCTTCTCCTTTCCTTGCATTCCATGTGTTCTGGGAAAGTGGACCATGGACATTGTTGGCCACAGTACATTGATTCTGTGATCAACAGTGAGTGCCCACTTACTTTGTAAGAAGTTCACTGTTAATGCCAACACAAACCAGAAAGTAAAATTTATTTCAGCTTCATACCCATAAAGCGTTGCTGTTGACCTCCTAGTCTCACGTGTAAGAAATCAATGCTGGGTTCATTTATTTAGAAATGGTTGTGTTTTGCCATTTTCTGTAGTCACTGTGAAAGTTTTATGTCAAGAGAAGGTGGTGCTGTGCTTGTAATTGAATTTCTGGTGAATTATTTAATTCAAAATATCTTAGAGTTAAGCAGTCCATAAACTATAAGTACATTTTTCAAACTGATCCTTCAGCACAGAACACATCACGTCTGTAGAATGCAGCACTTTCATGCTGCATTACAAATCTGTCAAGGAATGGCACAACCACTTGGACTAACGCATCTTTCCAGACGTGCTGAAGAGCTAATGCACAGGGAATTAAACAACAAGTGTAGACAGAAAGCAATCATTAGTAATAGACACTTTCTATGTTTTGTGATTTTAGTCAGATTGTGAGTCTGCATGATTAGGAAGAGATTTGCAGATATGAAATAACCAGAATAAATTAGGTGAAGAAACAAAAATGGAAAAGCAACAGTCTTGATTTAAATAATATACTTGCTCATAGCTTGAGTAATTTACTGAGGTAAATTATGTGATAAACATATCATACTGATTTCTTATGTACTAGAAATTTTTCTTCTGGGATTTGCTGAATGTTTGTGTATTCCTGTCCTGCAGCAAACAGGAATATTTAAGAATATGGTGCAGCACTGACATCTTTCCTGTTATTGCTATTTATCATTTATATTGCAGCAACATCTATTGCCTGCCCACTGATACAGATGCAGGGAACGTTTCAAGTCCAGCCTCTAACTGAAATGCAGAATCTGAAGAGACTCTCCAATTTTATGAAATTTGAAATATTTCACGGCAAATGAGATTTTGCAACCACTTGTTTTTGTTTATCACCAGCCTTCTTCAAGAAACTAAGTATGTCATTTTTAACTTGCAAGAAAGATGTAGACAGCCCCGGTCATGACATGTTGCCTCCAAAGAGTTGTTCTTGGGCTGGCTCACCATCTTCAACAATCAGCAGCAGTCTCAGGTTATTGCATGGGGAGATATGTTCAGTTTGCTCGAGTTTGAATGTTTGTTCAATTATTTTTCATTGGTGTTTGTTTCTGGGCTTGGACTGTGCGCATTTATAGGTGTGTCCTTGAGTCAGTCATTCCTGCTGTCCAGGCTGTGTAAAAATAGCAGGAGAGGTTGTTTTGCTACATTAGAGCAGGTTCTGTGTGGCAAAGGAGCCTGTTTTCCTGTGGGGAGTCACAGAGCTAAGCAGAGCAGGGGGCACCCTGGAGAAGCTTAATATAAAGCAAACAGGAATGGGCCTGGATTGGTTTTGGTGTGATTGCTCTGTGTTATTGACACATTTCTGTGGTGGGCTTTTATTCCAGAATACTTTCATTTTAGTCATGTTTCATTGTCTTTTTTTTTTTTTTAAGTTTTAGAGCTGTTTTTGGCTTCTTTGTGGTTTTCCTGTGGGTATTGTTGCATTATTGAGAATTTTTTTGCATTGGGTGTTTCTTCTGCAATATGACTTTTTTTCCTTACCATTTTTTCGTCATGGTACTTTCTTGGCACTTTTGGTGCATTTTTGGCCTTTTTTCTTCCCCACTTTTGGCCTTTGTTTTTTTTTAATGTGTGAAATCAATTTGCAATTTTTATTTTTATTAACTTTATTGTTGTGGCCTTTTCATTGTCTCTTGATTATTTTTTTTCTGTGGTTTTACAGATGCCATACAGTGTTTTTCAAATTTAATTTTGTGGCTTTTTTATTTATTTTGAGCCATTCTCTGTTTTTCTTCTTTTTTTTTTTTAATATATTTTCCCCCTGGAATTCTAGAGGGTTGGGTTTTTTTAACTTTTCTTTTTGTTTTCTGCTTGTTGAGACTGCTGCTTATCCTTCATGCATTTTTCTTTTCCTGTTTAAAAATATTTGTACTCTTTTGATTATTTTTAGATGGATTTGACATTCAGTAAAATTTTTCACTATTTGACAGCTTGGCATCTTTGGGTGTTTTATGGCATTCTTGGCTTTTTCTGACTTTTTGGTGGGTTTTGGGTTTGGCATTTTGGAGCAATTTTGGTCCATTTGTTAGTGGGATTTAAACATTTTTTAATGTTTCTGACATTTTTTCGAAGATTTTAAATTTTATTTTTGTATTCTCACTATGCTATTTTTAGCATTTGGGGTTATATTTCAGCATTCTGGGGTATTTTGAGGGACATTTTTTGGCAATCTTTTTCCCTGCAGTGTTTTTTCCATCTTCATTCACAGTGCAGATGATAACAGTTTAGTAGACAGTGTTGAAGGCCCTCATGAGGGACCATTCTGTGGGCACTGCTGCACGTCCTGTGTGCTCTGGGACCATCCACCATTGTGCCATTCAGCCTTTTGGAGAGAGGAAGTTATGGAAAGAAGTGATGCTGGATTCTTTGCTTCTGAGGAACAATAATGTGACCTGATCCTGGACAAACTGTATGAGATTTCAGGCTGAACCTGCAAGAAGGTGCCTTGAAACCTCAGAAGGTCCCCCATCTCTGTTGAGTGCTTTTGAAAGGCTCCAGCACACACACAGTCTGTGGGAAGTAAAACACTCTCTGCTGGGCTCCGGAAATCTCATCTGGGTCTCAGAAGAGCTCTTTCCTCTCTACCCTCCATCAGTCACAGTGTCCTGTCTGAGAGGATGCCTAAAATGCTTGGAAAAATGCTGTTGAGCCTCTGAAAGGGTCACACTCTGGGTACTAACCCTTCTGGTGTGAAGTTTCTCAAGTCACATGAGGAATGTTGTCCTTGTAAACGTGTCCTCTCTAAATCTGTCCTGCCATTGCACTGAGAGCAGAGGAGATGCACTGCAGTGCTCTCATGCATGGTGGCTGTCTGGCTGGGAGGCTCCCTGGCATTGTGTGCAACCTCTGTGGCAATCAGGGTGTTTTACTGCAGAGCTTGGTCTGTCATGCTGATAATGGCTTTTATAATTTGTGATGCAGCAGTACCCAGAGGGTCATAATCTGACTGGGGACACTCTGTGCCAGGCAGTGCTTAGACATGGTGTAGCTACATTTACAATTAAATTAAGCTGGCTGAAAAAGGGAACCTCTCTTGCATGCACAGCAGGAGAGAAGGGAACTCCAAAGCCAGCTGGGATTGCCCACGTTTCTTACCCAGTTTTCAGTGTCAATACAGCAGTGATCATAAGAGAAGTGGGACAGATATGCCCAGAGCCATCAGCTCCAGTGGCAGGACTGTGACCAGTGTTAGCTTTGATGGACTAAAGGGACAGTCATTGATGTTCAACCTGCATTTCCTGAAAGTGTTGGGTCAGCAGAATGCAGCCTGGGTTTCCAAATCTTAATTAAATACCCAGTGAACTAGAACAACAGAATAGAAGCTAAAGATGATGCAGGTGTATTTTATTTTCAGTTTTGCTTTTAGGCAGTAGCTGTTTAAGTGACCAATAGGAACTCTTATTCTGTAAGTGCTTGTGATAACTAAATGACAACATGAGACTTCCTTCTGTTGTAGAACAGTTGTCTACAAAAATTCACCCACATTTTCTTGCTAGTGTAACCTAACATTTTCATTAACTCCGTAAAAGAAAGAATTTAAAGACTTCTGTGTTTCAAAGCCATGATGTGTGTTGTGGTGGGAATCAGGCAGGAATTACTATTGTTTAATGAATACTTTATGGTTTCTGTAAAATAATTATATAGTAAATTTAATTATTTGGAATTCAGTTTCTAACTTTGTTTCATGAATAGACTTAATTTGATCTTTGGGTAGGGAATAATTTTTTTTCAGTTAAGCACTCAGTAGGCAGAATAGAGAATAAGTCATTTGCACATAGGTGACTTGGGACTTCATGGGAAAGAAAACCAAAGAGCTTCCTTGTTTTGATGTGTTTTCTGTTTGACAGCTTATGTTTGGCATGGGGAAGCCACATAATTGCTATCAACTACTTACTGAATTAGCTTACTTAACATCTTTTTCAATACATTTATTCTACAGCTGTTAACAGCAGACTTGCAGGTGAAATAATACTTGTGCTCTGTTTCTCGGCAGGAGTTTCCATTTATCACAGTAATGCATGGAAATCCTCCTACAGAAAACAAATCACATAGAAGGATTCAAACATAAACCAAATATTTGCAGAGGCTGAACAATTAGCTCTTACTGAAGCAAATTGGCATGAAACTCGGTGAGCACCCAGTTATTAATGTAGCAGGTGTGTTTTGGCCCTTTCTGACCCTTTCCCCCACTCTTTTTGGAAGAATCCAAGCTGAGACTTCAGGAATTCAAAATTTTCCAATCCATCTGGAAAAATAAGTAAATTATTTCTGTCTTGGATTGTCCAAGTTTTTTTTCTATTGGCTAGTAGGCCTTCCCAAGGACATCAGTCTTCCCTTGCAGGAACTTCATTATAGTCTCTTAGATGACCCTTTTCTGCCACAGACCAGGAGCCAGCAGGTCACACAGGCCACTGGACCTGTGCACTGGTTCCGTGTCTGTGTTAAATGGTTATAAAAATTAAACACCTCTGTATTTACCATCTTTTAGGGTAAAGGACAGCTCAAATCAGGAAACCCAGAACAGAGCTTTAGAAAATTACAGACTTGAAAGTCCCTAGCCACTGAATTAGAGCACAGGCACAGTTTGGCAGGTGAAATTAAAAGTATGTTCCAGTGTTTTAAAATTTCCTTCTCTTCCTGCATGGGAATAAGATTCACCTCTGAGTCATCAGTGTGCAAAGCATCTGAACCTCAAGTCTTGGTTCAGGTCCATCCTTTCATGGTGCTTAGCAGTAAATATAAAGGTTTTCATGACTTACTGAAACAAGTAGGAGGGCTGAGCCAGTAGTTAAACAGTCAAGGTCTGAGTATATCACAAAATGTCAGAGAATGAACTGTACTGGAGTGGGGAACCAGCAGCAGAGTGTGTGCACTCTGGGAGGAGTTGACCAGCTATTTACTGCAAAGCTTGCACCTTTACTTCCAGAAAAAGGAGTGCTTTAAAAACACACTTCAGTATGAACAACCCAGCTTTTTCATGGAAAATTAAACAATCATGCTTTGAGGGAAGATGGTTTCATCCTTTTTTTTTTTTTTTTTCCTGTAAGAGTTTTAAGTAGGCAGCTCAAATGAATATGTTCTCTAATTCAAGTTTTAAAAAATGAGACTGTGTTCAAGATGGACCATAAGAGAATGCAACCTGCCAGCTTAATTAAGTTTCTGGAATGCTTCTGGGCAAAATTAATATATGTGGATGAAAGCCAAAATCAGCCTGACTGAACAGATTTTAGCTAGCACACCACAACTCTGAGAAACACAGGGACCTTAAAGTATGCAGCCTAGCAATATTAATTGCAGTGGTTAGAGAACTGTCTATCCTTTTTGTGAATGCCAATCTACATTTATTGTTGTTTATTTCAAAGCCAATATGGTTATCAGAACAGTCTTGCAATTAAATTAAAAATTAGAAAATGATTTGCCATCCTTTTCTGCTTCAAACTCTTATTAAGAGCAGTTGATGAAAATAGAAAGCTTGATTTACTCAAATAGCCTGAGTGTAAAACTGAATTAGTTCATAATGCAATAAAGGCTTCTGATATTAATGTGCTTTATGAACACGAACTCCTAACTTGGCCTTTATCTTGTCCTAGAAAAGGGTCTCAAAATTAAATGTTTTCTTAGTCTTGTGAGCAGACGCTGTGTAGAACATTTGGAGTGTTTAGCAGAACTTTGCGTAGGCTGAACTCGCTTGCCACGGAGAGAACACATAGTTTCCTACTCTTTGATTCCCTAATTCTTCATGACCATGCTTTGCCATGGTGATAGCTCTGCTGCAGCAACTGATAGCTCGTCCTGTGTGCTCCAGTGCTTTATTTTGCAATATTAAAATAGAGGTGAGGTGGCAAAGATTTAGCTCAGTTTTAGCTCAGTGGAATGGGAGAGTTCATCCTGGCGTCTTTGGCCTGCAGAGGGCAGTTTAACCAAGAAAGAAGGCAAGAATCAGATCACAGTTATCTCTGTTCCATGTTTCCAACGTGTTGTTGGTGAGCAATCATGGGAAATTCACACACTGAAAATACAGGATTGCACTGCATTATATATATACACGTGGTGGTGATTACAGAGAAACCGATTAACTGATGTTAGTGCAGAACAGAGACATTACAGTGTTTTAATTACCCCCTTGAAGGGAAGTTAATATTGCTAGTGTCTCTCCTGTTCTATGAAATCTTTCCTTTTCTGTGAAAAAGGCTGTCACAGAAGCTCTGCTCCTCCGTGTACAGTGGTCTAGGGATGCTCTGAATTAGTGCCTTGCATGGGCTGCTTTCACCAAATCTCTCCCGGAAAGGGGGAGAGGTCTTTGAGTGACACCCTCAAGGCATTTCTCCAGAGTATTTTTGATGCTGAAGGTTGCTTATCAAAGAAAATTTGACTCAGATGAGATATTGAAACCAGAAATTATACTTTCTTCTGCTTTTCCTTTGCACTGTGGTTACTAGTAAGAACTTGTGGTATTTATCAAGTGTAAAACAGTAACAGATTCACTCAATTTTCTTCTGTCGTCAGTAGGCTGTGAGCTTTAAAAGGTAACTACTGACTAATGGCCTGTTCCTGGCAATTCTGTCCTGTCAACCAGCAGTGATAAAGCTTGTCCAGCTGAACCAGGTAGTTTCAAAAGGAGTAGAAAACTGGAATCTGCTTTCTTATCTGTTACAGCGCTTGCTTGCATTTCCTAACATCTTAGTAACAAGCTCTTAAGCACTCACCATCTTACAAATGAACACAGTAGAATCACAAAAATTTCCTTTCCTTACAACGTTGTGTTGAAAGTATGGGTCCAATTGACCACTATGACATTTCAGTGGATTTAGTGATGCCAAATTGTTCCGTAACTGGCACAGAGAAATTTTGCTCAGATTTATAGCTGAACACTAAAAAGACTTCAAATAGGTTTTGAAGCAACAAAGATATATTTTCCTTTCAAAGCCCTGTATCACCTTGTGGAGTACAAAGGTAATACTTGCACATCATGTCAGATCCCTCTCACTTTTTCTGGGCATTAGGGTATCAATTTCTGTTAATAATATAAGAAGGATATTTGTTTGTAAAGAAGTCTATAACAAAACTCCTACAGATTTCAAAAAGCAAGTCCACTCCCTAGTCTCAGATCAACCAAGCTATGGCAGTACATTGCCTACAGAACTTACTAATACATATACAAATATATGCACACAAATACAAACCCCATGACATTATATAATAATGTTCAAAATGAGAGTCTGGTATTTTTATCTCATAATTTCTAATCACATTTCATTAAGATTAATGGCACCTTATTTCCCTTGTGTTCATGTCACAGCTGGTTTTAAATCATGTCTGTTATGTAGCTTGACAATTTTTCATGCAATTATCTTTCAGGAATTAGTATAACTGCACAATAAACTATTAGCAAAACAGGCGTCAATCTATGCAGAATTAAATGTAAAAATCTGTTCCAAATCTGGTTATTTAGATACTTTGCTTATGATTTGAGATTATTTTAAAACTAGAGAGAATTTTGGACTTGGACTTTACTCAGTGTGCTATACATTTAAGGTGCTTTTTGATTAGTGAGTGTTATATGTGGAGTTTCATGAAAACATACATAAAAATATGTAACCTCAAGACATAAGAGCAAACTAATTTAGACAAAATGGAACAACTTGTCCCTAAGGTAACTGCATGGATGCTGGTAGCAGTAAGCTAATCACTGCTTTGGACAATCATGTTTTGTATTGTTTACTTAGAAGTGATTTCCAGTTGGAGCTGGTTTAGTCCAGGCTGGCAGTGTGGAAATGCATTTGGGAGAACTGCTGTCTGCAGATTCTGAGGGTCATGGTCTGTAATTCAACTCCAGTAATATTCAGGATTACAGCCTTTGCATGGGAGATTTTACTAACTGGTTGAGACAGCTCCACTGTACTTAATCCTTGCGAGTATAAATGGATATAAATATTGGGGAATACATTCTGCAGGGAGAAATAAGCTTTGGGCACAAAATTCACAGTTATAAAGTATTAGCTGTCTTTGTAAGCAAAATGTTCCTCATTTTTTACATATACTGTTGGTGTGCTCCAGCTTCCTTTGAAGTCAGTTTTGCCTTTGATTTAAATGAGAACTCGATGGGATATAGACAATTTTAGCCATTACTTTTTCACATTTCCACTCTTTCATGCTAACAACTCTGAGCTTCCAACCCTCCTGTCAGTGGCTTTGAGCAAGTCATGTAACTTCCCTGCATCTATTAATCTCTTGGAAACAACGTCCCTGCTCAGAAATTAGGTTTAGTTGTGTGCATGTCTTTAATGGTCCATGTCTGAAGGTTCTGAATTTTGGACAGAGTTTGAATTCACTGCCATATTTTCAGCCCCAGTAGACTGAAAAGTTGAAATTCAGAAAAGCCAGATTTTATTTTGAACGCAGTTCTGAGATGATGATAGAGCTCATATTGTTTCTCTTGCAAGCACTGATGTTTCTCCTAAACCAGAAAAGGTTAAATATCACCTAATGTTTGTATAGTTCTTTGAAGGTGAAATGTGTTATACAAATGATGCATTATCATTACTGATAATAATACTACAGTATGCCTGAAGAAATAATCATGGAAGTTAATAAGAAATTAATTTTCCCTAGTTTTTCTTTTTTGTTTAACATCCCATAAAAGTTAATAGAAAATTAGTCCTTCTCAAAGTCTAACATAACGGTTTAAAAGACCTACAGGAAGGACATATTCCTCCCTTTAGAGGATCTTATATGAAACTTCCTGTAGAATTGTACAAGATTAATTTCTACTAAAGCCTGCAGGATTTAGGTATTTATTTTATTTTTCAATACATAAAGTAGTTCTTTAATCCAGGAGTCTGTTTTTCATGTGCTTTGTGAAATTGTCAAACCAAAAATTAGTCTTCTTATACGACCCAGAAGAAAGAGCAGCATTTGCAACAGGATTTCTGAAGAGAAAAAAGAAATTTCATTTTACCTGTGATTTCCAGCACATCAGAGCTCTTACAATGTCTTTAAAATGCATTTACATGGTGTTAGTTATCATAAATTAGTTGTAGAACCTTTGATGCCAGTGTTGCTAAGTGGCATTTTACTAGTCAGCATTAGTCTCACCCACTTTCACAAAGCATAAAAGCAAATATATCAATTTTACTTTATTTTTAGGTGGTGATCTCCATTTTCCTCTGTCTTCTCTTTTTGTATCTGTGTCTATTTTTTAAGTCCTTGGCTATTTTTTTCAGTTCTCCTACTTCTTAATATGAAAATAGTTTATTAACAAACTGTAATATTACAGAAATATTTTATTAAATCAGGAAAAAATATTCAAGGAAGTAAAATATCACGTGGAAGTTACTGAAATTAGAAAATAACTCATTGTTTGTTTTTAGCAAATTTCATCTCAGAGCTGACTTACTCTTGATTTGCTCTGACAGTCCTTGCTTCTTTAACCAAAACAATCCCAAATTACATTTGAAATTCAAGGAGTTGGCTGAGTAGAATTAGGAGGAACTGCTTTACATTTCTTATGAAGTTAAGAGGGACTGTTAAGCAGTACTTCATTAATTTCAGTTCTTTGTGAAAAGTCATCAGCCTTGACACTATTGGCACAGTAAAGAAGTTGAGAAGCACAAATATTCAGAATACTGTGTGGAGAGTTTATATTCTTATTCTGTATCTGGTTTTATGGATGTGTGGGGGCTGTTGACACTTCTTTTACCCAGCTTCAAATATCTGAACTTTACCTCCCCTGAGCTGTGGTGCAACAATCATCTCCCAAAGGCCTGAGATACAAGAAAAGGAAAAACAAAAATAGTCAAAGCAGCTTTCATTTAGATAAGAGCAAGCTTTCAGAAATAAGGAATGTATTGTGGAATTTACAGATTAACTAATCCTAGGATTTGCCAGTCAGTACAAAGAACCCTGTCTCAAAAAGGGAAGAATGAGCCAGTCATGCTGCCTTTCAAAAAACACTTTGAGAGCGATGGAGTCTGAAGGGATGTGGGGACTGGGGAAAATTGTGGGTTGTGCTCAGCTCCTCATGCAAGAAAAGCTCTACTTGTGCTAGAATGAGGCAGTATGAGCACACCTCCTGATATCTGTAAGCAAAAAGAATGTCTGAATCCTCCTCTGGGTCCTGAATGGTGCTTGGGACACGAAGGTTGAATGCAGGGAGGAGCTGGACTGGTTGGTTGGTTGGAACAGGCTCTTGGCCTTCAGAACAGGCTCACAGGCAGAGATCAGAAATGGGCCAGAGATGGTGCCATGAAGATTTGGGAGGAGCCTTGTGCCACAGTGCTGGGCATCAGGAGTAGCTTGTGGGAAGCACCACCACCCTCTGCTTTGTCTCCTCTCTCTCTGAGATCAGTAGGGAAGAAAGAGGCAACATTCCTCTGACTGCTGAGTAAAGGCAGAAAATGAAATATCTCTGCTAAGAAAAAGAATAATACTAAACCTAAATGCAGCACAATTGAGTTGGATTTGGGATTTTTTGTACCCCTGTTCTCTAAAATGGGATCAGTTTTCGAGTCGGGACATGCTGATCAAGGAGCTTGGGATGCAAGGGGGAATTGCACCTCTCATCTCATGGTCAAGGAGCTTACAATGGCATTTGCAGAGTCAAGTATTTGACTCTCAGCAATAATGTCTTTTTCTATGTATGTCCATTTTGCCAATGCTGTGGGATGTTCCAACAAAAAAGAAAAGTTATCCTAATTTTTTTTTTAAATTCTTTTTTTGACCAGTGAAAACTGTTAATGTTCCCTTATCTTTTCCCACTTGTCATGGTTTCAGTCAGGTGGGGCCTAAATTTGGGTTTTAAATTTTGGACTAGGCCTGAAAATTGTCAG
This sequence comes from Hafferia zeledoni, assembly GCA_035583235.1. NCBI lineage: Eukaryota > Metazoa > Chordata > Aves > Passeriformes > Thamnophilidae > Hafferia > Hafferia zeledoni. The sequence continues at coordinate 15,278,071 of JAWWEV010000152.1, read as the reverse complement.
GTGACTTGAGGTGGGCTGGGCTAGCTGACAGCTGACCTCTTCTAGCCAATA
>JAWWEV010000152.1:15138926-15277920 GCA_035583235.1 Hafferia zeledoni | reverse complement strand
TCTGTATAAATACATGTAGTTAGTTTTCAGCATAAACCTGGGTTTTGAGGTTTTTTTTCCCTCTCCCTCTTCTTTCTCCTTTAGCTGGTTGGGGGGGGGGACGAGCCCTTTTCACTCTGTCTCGGACAGTTGGCGTTTTGCCAGCTCAACCCAAGACACCACTTCAAGCTAGTGAGCAGCTAAAGTTCCTTCACAGATTTTAAATTCAAGGAAATAAAATAATCTTTTAGGAGAAATAGCTCTTTGGCCTATGTTTTGTTTATTCTTTGACTGGAAGTTGTTATTTTGCTCATAGCATATTCCTTCAATTCCTTCAGTCTTATTTAATTTCTCATATGTGTAATTTCTGAAAGTGTCTTTCATGCAAGCAAAGTAACAAGTGCAATACAAAACTTGACCTGAACCATTGTTGAAAGAGCTCATCAGTCAAGAATTCCTGTGCTTTTTTCTGAAAAAGCTGCACTACAACAACAATTTTGTAATTTTCAACAGGGAGAGATTTTTATTTCCAGAAGCAGCTGGGAAACCAGATGGAACGTCTGTGGGGTTTTTTTCTTTTCTTGCCTTAACTAAGTTCTCTGCCATTAGAGCTGGTTCCTTTTTCAGGAAATAGATGTGGCTGTTATATTCTCAGCATGAGGCTTGAACATTTCCTCCTCTTTGAGCAGTTCCTGGTGTGTTGCAGAGTTGCCAGGTCAATGCTGAGCTTGTTCACCTTTTGGAACAAGTGCAAACAGCGTTCCGTGTGATAGGCAGGTGGGCACAAAGGATGTACGTAGGAAACAAATGGGGGTCAAATTCTGACTAAAGATTACTTTCCAAATGTACCCTTCTTTTTTAGAATCAGCTCCCAATAAAGCACCATGTCCCAAACTTTTACCTGAAATAATCTGATTTCTTCCTTCTAACCATTTTGTAGCTTAGTGGATGGAATCACACCAGCTCCATTCAGTTCCTTCAGCTCACTGACAAAACAGAGGGAATTTCAATTCAAGACTATGCTCTTTCAAATAGTTTCCAGAGGACATTTTCCAGCTTCAGAGCTAGCACACCATCCTGAATCTGAGCCACAAATTAAAGTTTATTTTTCTTTTTGTTGGTACCAGTTGAGTCCTGAGCCTTTCATCTTCCCCCCTTTGATATGGCAGCAACAAGTTGGAAAATAAAAGCGTGTGTATATACTTGCCCTTTCTGACAGAGCTAAATAGTACCAAGGTCTGCAGTACTGAGTATTTGAGTCTTATTTATAGCTTCAGGTATTTTTGGCTCTGATGTTTCTAACTTGGATTTGTTAAGCCACTGTTTTCAGTTTGAACAAAGCTACACATGTAAATGTGGTGTTTCCTGATATGTCCAAGTACTTCCACAGTCCTCCAGCCAACCGTACAGTCAAACAGAGCAAATCTTCCTTCAAAATTTTAAAATTTGATAGAAGTCTAGAAAATGAGATAAATTATTGCTTAAGTAATTTTAACTCTGTTCTTCCATTGATACAATTCTGTAAGAATGTTTATTTTAGAGGGCAAGTGACATTTCTGGTAGTCTTTCATTTAAGATATTTTCCCTACGGAGCTCTTTATCGTACAACCTGTGAGTACATGATTTAGCTGATTTTAGTTCAGCTCATATAATTTGTTCTTCATTGTGGTGGGACAGTTCCTATAATTTTGAAGAAATAATATGAAAGAACATTCTCACTTCACATCTTGCAGTGCTATTCATCAGGGATTCTTTCAGAGGATACTAATTCTTCTTTGCCTGAGGTATCAATTTTAAAAGTAAATTAACAAACTAATATTTCTTTTATCTCAATAATTATCATTATTATAGCCATACAAATTCTCATGTACCTTTGCACGCAGTACTATCACCTTCTCTGGCCTTTTAATTGCTACCATGTTACATCGTGTGTCATCCCTTAGAAATTATTCCAAGACCTCTTTTTTTACTAATCTGTTCTTTTCTGACATCATTGTGACACTGATACAAAATAGCTGCCTGTGCAGATGTGAATTGGGCCATGATCATCAGCAGGCAGAGCAGGGGTGGTCAGGTTGTTGAACGATTTTTGTCTCCATGAAAAGAGACTTGGAAAATCCCTGCCCTCCTTTTGGTTGAACAGTTTCTATTTCTGTGGAAAAGGCACCATTTCAAAGTGATTAATCCAGTCGCCAGAAAAGTGCCAGCATGGCCATGCCAGGCACTTTGTAAAAGGAGTGAGCACTTGTGGTAAGCACCACTCGCAGTTTGTGGAGATCCTTTGGTTCTCTGGGCAGTGTCACAGGTGAGACAAACCAGGAACATTTGGAAGGTCTCAAGTGTGCTATGTTTCCTCACAGAACCTGGTGTGAGGGGCAGCATCCCTACAGCAGAATGTGGGCTGTCCTCCAGTTCCTGCTAAATCCCCTGGCTGGTTACTGCTAGACCCTGCCTTCAAGGGAACATTGCTCTTGGCCTTTGAATCCTCAGCAGAAAACAATGCAAGAACTCATTTAAATACCCTCAAGGGCACCACTCTATTCAAAGTCAGAGTGTGATGCTTTTTCTTGAATCTAAATCAAAAGCTGCTCATCTGCTGCTGGTCAATCTTGCAACTGTGCCCACTGAAGTTGGTACCCTCTCTCCTTTCACCACAGCCATCAGTGTTTCAGCTGCCTGGAAATATGCCAAGCTATGCTGGGTTTGGGGTTTTCTTGTTTTTTGTTTTGCTGTGGAAGGTGCAGAGGACAGGATATTTATTTACCTTGACTAATTTAGGAGGGTGCAATATAGGATTTAGGACTTTCGGTTTCTCTGTTTCAAAGGCAGAGCGAGGCAGCAGAGATGCTGCTCTGCTAGTCAAGGCAACTTCCCAAATCCCACTGGAAGATCAAAGGATCCTGACAGGTTGGAGCAGAACAGTATGTCTTGGCATTGCTCCTTGACCCTTGTTTAAGAGCCAGATGGTAAATGTTCCCTTGCCAGGGTTCTGTGTAGGAAACAGGCAAGTTCTTTTTCTAAGGAAATGGCAGACATGTCAGAATGGATAGCCTTGGAAAGCTCACAGGCTCTGCCTGCTCCTGACAGAGAGAGAGAGCCGAGGGGTGCAGTGAGCTGGAGCAGGGCAGGCACAGGGACAGGGGACTGTGTTCTGCAAGCAGGACAATTCCTTAATGACACATTACACACCTCTGCCTCCTGTCCAGTGCTTACAAGGAACTGCTAGAAAGTGGATTACAGTGCTGTGGATTGCTCATCTTCCAGCGTCTCCTCAGTGTCTACAGGCTCACGTGGCAAACACAGTCCAGCCATGGGCATGCAGCACAGCTTGGCACAGTGTGCTGCTGCTGCCTACAGAACTGTTGGTCCCATTGTTTATGGAGAGAGATTCAGCCATACCTCTCTGGACTTGATTTTGAGGCAGCGACTCTACTGCAAGTCAGAAAGAAAGTGCCATGGGTAGGTCAGTTTACAGAAACTTCCCTCTTCTGTTGTCCAAAGGAAACACAGAAGAGGAAGAATAAAGCAAAGAGTGAGGCAGACGTGACATTTATTATGGACAGAGGACACCACTACATTAGGATTTTTCTATGTGTTCTCCACTAATACAAATACATGATAGATTTATGTTGACTCCAATTTGAAATTCAACCAACTTCTTTAAAACAAATTGCAGAGTCTCATAAAGCAAAAGAATAATGGATGGAAATGGTTTACATGCTTGAAGAGAAATTGGAGAATACTTAGATGTGATAAAGCATTGTGAAATGATTTATGGGATTGTTGTGGGGTGGAAACATTTTAAATCACTTGAATTCTTATAGGATAATTAAACAGCTTACAGGACATGGTCTTTTCAAAGTAACTGGTGTGACTGCAATCCTCTATTACTGTATTTAAAAATATATTTAAATTAAATTCTTGGCCATGAAGAACATTTTAACAGCCTGTTTAAATAAGGAAGCAAATGAGGAGATATAGTAGATGCCAGGCTCTCAGCCATGCCAGCCAGGGTTAGTCTTGCAAACAGGAGTATAGAATTAATTTTAAAAGATTTACCAACTCATGAAACTAGACAGAGGGATTTAATTAAAGTCAGAGAAGATGAGAAGTAGGCAGATTAATCTTGGAGGCTGGATTAGTTGATGAATGTAGCCCTTTTGTCTGTTCTTAGTTGATATTAATTTCAGATGCTGTAGTCATTTTTAATAAAGTTGCACCATGTATTTTGAAGAAATCCCACTTTTTGGGCTGGTTAAACAATTTTTCATTTCACCTACTTTGTTTTTTGATGTATTCTGTTAATGATTTATGATCATCATCCAAGTCACAAGATAACTTTAGCAATGTCATAAGATAGCCTTACTAATCCTTTACCTTAGATGACTCTGTTTTCAAATAAAGCCTTTTTAAAATCATTCACAAATGGAGAATACCAAACATCAAATATAAAAGAATATCATCCTTTAAAATACCCCCAAAACCAATGAACCAACCAAACAAAAAATAAGCAAAAACCCCCAACCATATAAAAAAAAAAACCCAAACAAAAAATCAAATAAGAAACGAATCAATCACGCAAGTACTTAAAAGAGAATTCAATCATTGCAGTGTTAGGGGCACAATAAATAAAAACGTAAAAGCCATGTTGTGTTTAAAGAGTTGCTTGGAATCTTAATAAATCCTCAGGAATACAGAAACTAGTCTCCTTGAAACCAAGCCCTGGATGTGTTAAGTTTATTAATCTTTCCTGTGTAGGTAAATATCATTTTATGCCCTTGGCAATGTTTTTTTCAGACTAAAGTTTAAATTAGTCTTTACCTCTTTTAGAAGTCGTTGTGTCTACCCTTCAGAGAACTCATCATCATTATGGGAACTATTTCAATGGGTGGCCAGCAATAGAAATATTATGTCTGTGAAACTTCTTTTATAGTACCACAAAGGTGATTCAGACCTGTGTGTCAGGTAGGAAGCACACTTATTCTAAAGATCTCTAGTGAGTGTAGTTTTTTCTTATATTGTTCAAAGCAGTGTTTTGTTAAAAGTTCCACTTTTGTACTTTCCCCACACTCCTTCCTTTTCCAAAACAAACACATAAACCAGATGTTTTCACATCAACAACTATAAATCCCCTAAATGTTAAAGGTCTGGTGTGATTATCAGAGAGGATTAGTGTTTCTGCCTTACTAAGGCTTTGGAAGGCTATGTTTGAATATGCTGTTTTAATTGGTCCCTGTTTGACATCCTGAATAGTGAAATGTGTTCTCATCAATATAGGCCTCCTTCATTTATCATAACAGATAATCTGACCCACTGTGTCAATTGTAGCAATGATTTTCAAGGAGAAAGGTTATCTTTAGTATGTTTATATAAATGGTAAGCACAAAGGTGATATTCTGGCATGTATTTCCAAAAAAATAATGTGGCTGCAGTAAGTTCCTTTATTTTGCAGACTTCTCATCCATGCTGGATATACTTCAGCTCTGGAACAGGATATGGACAACTGTAAAAATATTATTAAATGAATGAATTTATCAGAATGCTTTAAAGCAATGCAGTCATTCCCTTGGTCTTTTGTAGTTGCCCCTACTACTTTATTTTTTCTTGGGTTTTATGGTCATGTGCCCACAGAGGATGCCACATAACTGTGTTGGCAGGGATGGGAATTAATAACTGCCTTAAGTCCAGCTATAGACAAAGAACTGGGGACAATTCTGATCATAAGTTATCTGCTACCTAAAGAACCAGAAATACTGTATGTTAGAACCATGATTATATTACAAACAGATCGTTTAGACTAACTAGCAGTTCATATTAATTATTAATTATTCTGTCCTTGTCAAAGTCCTTTACCAAAGCTTTCTGAATATTCTCTGTTTTTTTATGTACAGTAATAATGTTGTACCTTTTATTAGTATTTTCATTGCTTGCTAAGGACTTAAGCCTAGTAATTTTTTAATGGGATATTTCCAGATGGTGCTCTAAATTTGTGCATTTTTATGTTCTATGTTGCCACAGTTAAACAGAAGGCAAATATGGGTTTCTGAGACTGGTATGTTAATTTTTCAGTATTGCTATTTGTATTTCAAACATAGATATGCTCAAGCTTATGTTAACATATGTGTGTGTATGTGCACACTAATTACAATAATTTTTCAAGGTCAAGTAGAGCTTACATCCATCTGGAGTGATATTTCCCATCCTTCTACCTCTACCAGAGAGGTGAAACTAAAAGTAAGAAGGAGGTCAGGCTTCTGTCAAAACTAGCCAGCCTTCTTGGCACATAATTGCATACATTGGAGTATGTTAGATATTAACCTTCTCTAATGTTTCTAAATTTATGGTTGGTGGCACAACACAATCAAGAACTTCAGTATTTGTTAGACTCCATTTTCAAACAACTTCTCAGTGACTGGCAGCACTGCAGTGTAATAAGGAGGAATAGGAATATTCTCCTCTTCCTGTCATTTGTTCCTTTCTATTTTCACGCTTTTCTTCATTGGCTTTATGCCTATCAATGCTCAGTGAAGGTTTTAAAGCATAAACATGTGATTTTAGTAGAATATTGATAAAGCATTAGATTAAGTAATGAATTCCATGAGGTACCTCCCACTCTGGCATCATCACAGTGTAGTTAGAATGAACAGATTTTTCAGCAGGGACAGAGGTTGCAGCCTTTGAGAGTCTCTGCTTCAGTAGTTGCCAAAGCTCCTGCCATTTTCCCAAATGATGCGTTTCCAGTGGGCATGTGAAGCACTACTTAGCAAGAGAACCCACAGCCCGTGACTTCCATTTCATGCTCCAGTGTGCCACCGTTATGGGCACACTCAGAGCGCAGCGAGCGCCACTTGTTACGGCTCGCAGGGCGATTTAGTACAAAAGTATCTGTTAAGGAAGAGTTCATTTGAACTCTCTGTGCTCTTCAGTAAGAACATTACACATGCCAGTTGATTGCAAGTGATAACAGATATGATAGACCTGCATTTATTTTTTATTTTATTTTATTTTTACTTGTGCTGAAAGGAGGTTAGCAAGCAGGACTGTGGTATTTGGATCTAACATCCTTCTGCAACTGGGCAATCATTGTACACATGACCCTTTGCTTTGTTTCTTATTTGCTTTCAAATTTCAGAGTAGTCTGAGCTACTGCTTTTGGGCAACTCCCTGAGCTGTGTGAAGACTGTGCCTTCCTTTAGCAGTGCTGGTGTGTGTTTAATGGGCAGTTATATATGACAGGCAAGACTCCAAGGTAACAGACCCCAAAGGATTTTGTCAGTGCAAATTATATGACTGGGAAAAATGAACTTTCCCCCTCTCCCAGATACCTGCTCTTTATTACATATGTTACATAGAAGTAACAACCCTCAAAGCAAAGGAGAGGTTAAGGACAGTACTTTGAAAGCTTCACTGGATTGGTGTTCCTGGATGCAGGTAACTATCCAGGCAAAAGTTTGCAATTTTAAACTTGTAAATTTTTCAAACTGTACTCTATCTGCCTTGGACATAAAGCCAGTTTTCTTGTCTACCTTTAAGTCTCTTTGCTCCTATTTCTGGCACCAGAAAATGTACTTAATTGCCAGTGATGAAGTATGGCTGGCATCGTTTTGCTTTTCATAAATGGATGATTCTGATTCATTTTTTTCTGAGAATTGCCCTTCCTCAGCCCTTGTGTTTGAGAGAATTAAAAGTGATATCAAACAGCTTTTAAAATCCTTAAGAATGAGATGTGAGAGACTGTGATGTGGAGACTGGGGTGTAAATGAATATACTTGTAGAGACCTCACTGTAATCTTGTAAATATGTGCTTGGAGAAAAGGTACTGCTTTACTCCCAAAAAAACTATAGTAGCAGAAATCTGTATTCAAAAGAGAAAGTAGCAATTTTATTAGTAAAAATACTGCAAAAATCTTAAGGCTTATCCTCAAGAGCTACTGTTACTGCCAGAATTATATATTAAACTTGAATATAAGACAGAAAGAAAAAAAAATTCTTCTACCTAGTATCTTTGTATTTTCTGTGTCTGAAGCAGTGAGTCTCAACTTGAACAGATCTGTTCAGGAGCAGAAAGAAAAGACATCAGTATTCCTAGAGAATGCAGGGAATAAAAATTATACTCTTTTAACTGGTGTATTTAGCTAGAACATTTATTCCTCTTATGCTGTAAAACTGAGCAACAACTGCTGTCTCTTGTCTTGGGACTTATTCTGAATTTTACATTTTTACTGGACTTTAGAGGCTATAAGACACCAGCTTTTCAGTGAATTGAAGCCTCTGCACCCAGCAGCAAAACAATCAGCAATCAAGGCTGACCATAAAGCTATAATGAATATTACAATTAATATTAGAAAGTATTTTCCTATATATTAATCCATTCCTATAGTCCAGGATGTCTCAGGAAACAAGGACAGGAACTTCCCAGGGTGCAAGACGGATAGCAGAATATTTTTGAGTTAGAGCTTACTAAATACTAATCAGTGTGGTAAGAGGATACTATTCACTTTCCTACTTCGGAACCTCATTGCTATGGCCATATACAAAAAGAGGGATGTGGGCTGTGGATGATTCATTACAGGTGTTTATTTGCCCTGGGTATTGCCAATATGCCATTTGAGTGTTATATGTGCACTAATCATCTTTTAGTGTGTCTGCTTTGTCTCTGCATCCATCCATCCATCCATCCATCCATCCATCCATCCATCCATCCATCCATCCATCCATCCATCCATCTTCTGTCTGTCACTGTCTTTCTATCTTTAGAGTGTGATTTTGCAAACATTTAGCCTGTTTGATGTATTTAGGAGCACAGAGGAAACGATGGTTGCAATCTTAACTGTAACAAGGTAATTCCTTAAATATCTGTAATTCTACATATAAAATTGAGGCTCACACCTAACTTTTATTGCATAAAGCTGTTAAAAATTGCACCATCTAAACCTATGATAGTAAGAATAATACTGGTCATAATAAAGGCAGTAGTTCTAATTCTAGGCAGGTATTTCATAGGATTGTTTAAATATTCATTATGCATATGCCTAAAATGTCAGTGCATAGTCTTAAAAGTTCACTACTTGGGCTTTCAAGGTCCTAATTAAAACAACCATATGCAGTAGCTGATATCTTCTCTTTCTATATTTAACATATTTTTACATTATTTGTGCAGTAAATTGTACCAGGCTTTAAGGAAGGTGAATGACTTTTGTTGTTACCTGACAGCATTTTGTAAAACCTGCATTACTGGGTGAGGAATATGTAGCAGTGCCAACTTGCTTTCTTCCTTGGGCATGTTATGCATTTCCTTCAGTAATTTGTTTCTTATTGTTATTAGCTTTTAAGGCCATCTTACCTTGGAAAAGAAGCACTACACTTAACATTTACTTGAAAAAAAATACAAAAGAAGGAAGAAGAAAAAATATTTTCTTACCCTTAGCTATATATTCTCTCTACATTGATGCAGAACAAGACAGAGATGGCAAAAGCAGAACATACACTTATGAAGCATCTTATCCCTGCTAGGCAAAGTCTGGGGCTTTGTAGCATCACAAAGGACCGTCACCATCCTGACAGCAATTTGAAGATTTTCCTCTGGGATGGTTACATTTAAAAATAAACTCAAAGCATTGTAAACTTCAAAAAGAGCCTCAGAGACTTAGTCCATGACAGAGTGAGACCCATTTGGCAGTCACAAACAACCTTTGTGGGATTTGAGGACCTGCCACGCTGTCTGAAGGGAGTAGCAAAGCTTCCAGGGAATCGTGTAGAAAAGGAGGGTGAAGTAACAGGTGAAGGACGGCACTGCCATGTTAAAAATCTGTTTCAGAAAAACAAGCAAACAAAATTGCCTGAAAATCTTCTTTGCAACTATTTGAAAATATTTGTCTTTTAATTCTGTCAGACTTCCTAATTGTTCTCAGTATCTCAGCTAGTCTGTCATCCAGGCAGCTCCCAGGCTGTGTGGAGCACGTACCATGCTGGCAGTGCAGCACTGGGCAATTGTGCCTTGCTTGGCTCTGAGTGAGCTGTGCAGGACAGCACCTACCAGTGCAGCTCCTGGGCTGTCAGCCTTCAGGGAGCCAGCTGTTCTCTTGCACTCTGCTGCAATAAATGGTGGAAACTCTTTTGGGGCCTCTATCTCAGCCTCATTCCAGTGTAGTTGCATCCTGGATGCTTCTCTGCTGTAGCCAAACCTCTGAGTCTATGAGGGGATGAATTAGTATTATCTGTAGTAAACCAAAGCCCTTTTCTTTGTAATAAACATGTATTTTGCACATGGACTTAGATCTCCTGATACTTTCAAAGAGTAGTCAGGTATGTGTGGGGCTTGGTTTTTCTGAATATTTAGGAGGAGCGCTGTATTAGGATTTTGAGCAGTCTGAAAGCTGTTTATTACCTGTTGTCTCAAACCACTGCTGCTCCTTGCTGAACCCACCCAACAGAGCATCTCTGCTGGATTTGCACCTCTCCACCTTATACAAATTTGTCCCTGAGAAGAAAGGGAGATACAATTTACTGTAGACTGTCTACAAGTTGTTACACTGTGGTAGAGATCTCTGTCCACGGCCATCTGGGTGATTTTCTGTGCGGTGCATGAGAGCAGTTCCAAACCCTGCCTACTGTGTTCCCTCATTGCTGTACTCATCACTTAATGCTGAGACTTACAGGTATGTGGGGATAGGTGCCACCTGGACTTTGTGACTTATTTTTGTAGACTATGGCAGACATTGCAGCACTTGTTTTGGGAAAAAAACCCAAATTATTTGTAGTTCAAAAAGGGCAATTCTGGAGCAAGCTGAACATTAGGAATCTAATTCTATGGTTGCTGTGGTTCACTGCAAAGTTCCATCAGGCAGCAGTGTTGGTCTCTGGTGCTGGAAAAGCTGCTAATGGAAATGTGTGATTCTGTTAAGAGCTGCTCCAGTCTGTTAAAAATCATTCTTGCCACTTAACAACTTTAAGGCCCATCATGATGCTTCTTGTTTTTTTCATATTTTTTACTTATTTTGCCATAAATACTCCAGTTCAACTATGATCTTTGATACAGTTTGAATTCCCAGTTAATGTAGTTAACTTTGATAGAAAAATAATCATGATGCCTAAGTGAAGCACACAGTTAATGAAGGGACATTTTATTCAGCTGATGATTAGCAAAAAAACCCTCAATAGCTTGGGAGATATGAACTGCTGACATCTCAGTGAAGAAGTCCATTTTGGAACCATTAAAGTAGCACGGATTTCCTATGTTTGTGCCTCCTTTTATTGTCTGGAGGATACCTTTTTTTCTTCTGTGCCTCAGCCTCAGCAGTCCCAGTGACTGTAGGTATGACTGTGTGCCCCAAATCTGTCCAGTGTAAATGCTATTAGATAGTGAAATCGAGACACATGACAGAGCCATGGGAAATCAGTAGAGGTAATGATAGAATTAATGCATGTCACTGATCAATGTATCCTGTGATTTCTTGCCAAAATATTTATCCATTTTAAGAGAAACATGGAATTTCCAACTTAGGATTCCAGTTTATTGAAGTGTCTGGAGTTTGTACTTGTGTGTATGAGGCATTGAATCGTATTATATTGAGTTTTCTTTTTTTGAGTGTTCCCCTTTAGCCTTTACTTCTTTTCAATTCCCATCAGTTTCTCTTGGTTGTGAGACGTTTTACCCCTCATCGCTCAGCATGCTCACATTTGCCTTTTTTCACCTAGGATGTATTCATCTACTCAGATGAATCCTATTGTAAATGCAAATTCTCCAAGTCTTGGCTTACTCAAGCCACAGGACTCATGACCTTTTAGATTTCCCAGTGTGTTCAGATAATATACTGATATTTAGCTGTCAGATACAATGAATATTACCTTTAGAAGATTGCAATATGAGCCCTGCAGTGTATATTCTTCTTGTAGATTTATGTATAGACTATTAACTTGTTTTTGGTCAGTCTCCCACCATTAACAAACTAAAAAGCAGCCTGTGCTGAACAGTTTGTGACCTTTATAGACATAGAAGTCAACATATACTCTTACCACAACATGACTTAGCTGCCAGTGATCAGTAGTTACCCAGTTTGAATCCATTCCCACTAAATCATGAGAAAAAGGATTGGATTTGAATCTTGCATGTGAGGTCAGGATCACACAGTTTCCACATTTAACTATGGAAAAATCCATTATGCCTCACTTCAGTCAAGAAAAAACAAACATGAGTAATGAGGAAGTATAATTGAGAACTCAGCAAAAATCGTTATCAATTCTACCCCAGTCACTGTTCCCAGAGTCAGCACGGTCATATAGGGAAATTGTGCCTTTGAGAAGGTGAATCACTCAGTCTCTGTATCAGTGCTGTCACTGATCCACCTGGGGAGGTGCTTATTAGGCATGAGAGAGGTGGATAATAAATGCATTAGTCATTAACATAAATATTTGTGTAATTACATTTTTTAGAAACCATTTTGGATAAAATTATTGTTATTTGTCAATGGTTGTTTAGTTGCTGATGGAAGCCCTCATGTAGGGCTGCAATTCCCCAGTGTTCCCCAAGGACTTTGCTGCCAGAGCACACTGTGGATGTGAGTTTTTAACCAAGCTGAGTCCCACAGAAAATGGGCTGGATCAGTCCTGTTGTGATGTGGCATGAGCAACAGGGCCTGAGTGCCTCTTCCTGGCTGAGAACAAAAGAGAAAAGAAGCCCTGTTTTCCCCCTGCATTCTGGGGATGGCAGGTGGAGGACAGCAGTGTCTGAGTGACAGACAAGCATAAACCTGATTCTTCACCTGTCTTCTCTCGGAGCAGCAGAACTGCTTGACACTTAGTGATGGCTGATTTATTAACTGGGTTTGACCTGCGTTTATTGAGTTAGCACAAGCAGAATAACATCTGCCAGCTCCTGCCACTGTCAATGAAAGTTAATGTTTTAATTGGGGTACCTTCACCATAAACATACTAAATCTTTCCATTTCAAAAATTCCCCATGCCTGCAAATTACACTATGCCTTATTATACATGCATTGGTTTGCCTAATGTTTATTTAAATATATTTATTTATAAATGTGGTATCTAGTGCTAGAAATGGTGTCTTAAAAAAAATTAAAGAAAATATATATATGCAGCCTGGTGCAGCATCACAAAGCTGTTGATAGCAAGCAGTACAAATATTTACTATCCAAATGAGCAGGAAAAACATGTGCTGCTATGCTAACTTACCATTGGAAGTGTGTCATGCATGGCTGAACAACAGAGTATTAAAAGCTGAGAAAATGCTAAATGGTGCTGATAAAAAAGAAAGGTCCCTAAAGGCCCAAGACTCCAACAGACTTATTCCACGAAAAAATGCAATCTGTCTTCAGACCCTCACACAGCAGGAGCTTTAATCTGTTAATCAGTAAGACTTAAATAATTATTTTTATTTCTAACAGCTCCCAAAATATTTAGGCTGTGTTCAGACATATGGAAGCATAGCGTTTGAAGCTATCAGTCACTTAGAGTCCTCATGGGAGAAGGATAAATCAAAGAAAAGCAGCCAAACAGCAACATGTGAGAAGAGGGTTAACAGGCATGATGTGATCAGCTAAACCAGTAAGAGCTGGTTCTAGGAAAGGTGTTGAACTGTGAAACAACAGATCTGAATTTCATTCCTCTCTTTCTTAGCAGTAGGACTAAGTTCTTGATTTTCTGCAGTTTCCTTTCTTCCTAGTGTTTCTCTGTTTGGCAAACTTTCTGTAGCAAAGCCTGTTTCACACCATATTTGTGTGCTTTTCCCAGTGAAATTGAAACTGGATTTCCAGGCAGGACTGTTGGTACTGCTGCATTTCCACTGGAAGAATTGTCTGCAGCAACAGCATGTGCTACAGAAATGATCCTCTACTGAAATACCACTGTCCTGTAGTTCCCAGTCTTAAAGAAAACTCTGCAAATCGGTGTTTAGTGAGTACCATTTGTAATCAAAATGACAAATGAGTTTAGTTTGGAGCACTGCTGGTAGAACTGATTATAACGGCACCCCACAGGGAAACTGAAGAAAAGTTTTGGTGAAGATTCCAAGCTTAAGGTGGCCTATCTGCGAATCACACCTAGGAATAGGTAGCTGTGATTTTCTGAGCTGTCCTGGATAAATCAAAAAAGTCTGTTCTATGTGTTTATTTTGCATTCCCAGAGTGGTTTGCAAACCTGAGACTGGTTTTGGGAGTACCCTGTCACCCACTGCAGCAGAAAAGGGTACATTTTAGAAGAAAAGACAGTTAAGTTTCTCTTCATATGTTTACCAGATGGAGGTCAGAGACAGCAGGCACTTTAACCTATTTCATAGGTTAAAAATATATTAATATACTAAGAGAGTTTTTGGCCTCTTAAGTAAGGGATGGGATTGTTTGTTCTTTCCCTCAATAATATTAAAAATCTCCTTTTCCAGAACTGTGAAACAAGACTGAAACAAAGGATGTACTGTATTATAATGTCCTGTGTTGTAATGTAGGAAATTAAAACATCTTTCTTTTATTTTAGTAGAATTTGCTAGAGATACTACAAAATGAAAAGCATTTACCTCAAGACCAATATAATTTCTGAGCTCTAGATAGGACTTTTTTTTTTTTTTTTGTGATTTTGACTGAAAAGAGAACTTGTCAGAAGTAATTCCATATTTAGGTATTGAAAAAAATGAAATCTGTCTCACTCTCTACTACCTAACAGCTGATTTATACGTGGTTGCACAGTACTGAGTGCTCAGCTTCCATGTTGCAATGCCATTACTTTTCCTCTCTTGCTAAAAACCAAGAAGCTGCAGTTCTCTGAATGTAGCTGAGGATTTCTGGCATCCAGTGGCATGCTTCCATGTGATAAATCTACCATTTTTGCATAAAAACTGAGTATGGTTGCTATACCACTTTTGAAGTGCTTACATGTTTTATATAAACTCAAATGTGGGAGTTGAAGTGCTTCATAGTCATAATGAAACACAGTAAGAAAAACAGAGCTCAGAAAGGTTAAGGTAAAGGTCAGTAACACATTGTATATAGTTTTTCTTTCTCCCATAATATTTTCTTCAACTACAAAAAGCTCTGAGCATATTTAAAGCAAATCCCTTCAGAAAACACGGAATTCAAATCACAAGAGATAAGCATTATCATGGCTGGCATTCTGTAATAAAAAGTAAGGTGATTTATTCTTCTTTATTCTTTTGTAATAAACAAAATTTTAACCTCATGGAGTCTCAGCTGTTCTGCCATCAGGAAGTCACCCCACTACTACTGCAGATGGCCATAGAGAAAATCAGAACTGGCCATGATCTCTAAAACCAGTTCTGCTTCTTTGAGTGAGTTGTAGTGAGAAATCAGAGACCAACGGGTAATACAACCGCTAATCAGCCCTTGCTTTTAAGAATGTCACCGTACAGAAAAAAGTTGTGCTTTTGCTTTTTTTTTTTTTTTTTTTTAAATATTTTAAGGCAATTTAGGCCTCTTTTTTTCCCCCTCAGTGTTGCACAAATAAATGCTTGCTGTTTGTGTGGCTTAGCAGATTTAATTCATGATGAGTCATTGAGATGATTTAATTAGGAACTATGTCATTTATTCCAGGTAGTGTCAATGACCTCTGAACCTGTTACTATTGTGTCTAGGACAACTAACATGTTATGTTGTAATTAGTAAAGAACTGTCTTCTGCTGAGTGTATAGTTGTGATGTGCCTGACTTTGCATGAGAAAAATCTGAAGTTATAGTGCTGGATAAAGTAATTTCAAGTTCCATCCCTTGAACAGGGTGAATACGTTGTGTTATCACGTTGTCAGAACTGCTGGATGGTTTCATTTATTTTCTTTGTGGTATCAGCAAGTCATGCCTGCATTTGCTATTATGACTTAGTTTCTGCGCAGCTCTTTAATGCATTTATTGAGGGCTCATTGACAGCAAGAAAAATTAATACTGGAGCCAGTGGAATACATGAGGTCTTTCTGAAAAATGGTGTTTGTTTTCATTTTAACAAAGTTTGGAAGATGTTTGACCGAAGTAGACTGTGAGGGAAAGGTAGAGATGGGAGACATTATGATTCCTCAGGATAATTGAGTTGGAGAATGCAAATGTTCATGGTTAAAATAAGAGCAGTGTTACCCTGAGAGCTACAATTAGGTTTCACATAAACTTTGTGATAAAGCTGTGCTTGTAGGAGGAATTTGGATGTATTTAGGGCATTACGCATCTGAAGCCTCTTTGATTAAGATTGAAATGTGTATGTGAGAACCTGCTAAATCTGCATCCCATGTGACTGGAGGGAGAGAAAGACAGTGTCAGGAAAGAATAGTATAAAAAAAGAGAAATAAAAATACATAAATACTGGAATGAATAATGTAGTACCTTGAAGAAGCCAAGAAAGTGAGAAAAATAGGTGAAATGTCTCTCAAAATTAATGATGCTGTTGTATTTCTTTCAAAGCAGACAGGGAAAAACAGGTTTTGGAACTACAGCAAAAATTTTTTGAGTATTAAAATATTTGTATAAAACTGGCTTTGGGATAATTAAAAAGATCTTTTCAACAAACTCTCAAATAAAATTCTTCGTGACAGATTTCAATAATTCGGGAAACAGAGTCACACAATAAGTGAGAAACTTGCCCATGACTCCTGAAAATGGAAGAGAAAGAGCAGAGAGCACAGGTACCATTGCTTGCCTTGAGCTCTGTCTTTGAGAGTGCACATCCCTAAAATTCTAGTTGTATTTTTGACACAGACAGGTTTCTTTATTTTCTTCTGGGGCATGTAGTGATGACTTCTATTGACAGCAAGCTGGAATAATTGGATTAAGAAAGTGAACCACTATACTTATTTTCTATTGAATAAATATTTCTAAAGCCTGCCCAAGGTATTGCTCTATCTTGTTCCACCTGGCATTTTGAAATATGTTTCATTTAATGTGTTTAGTGTAGATTTACAAACATAAAGCTAAAAGCAGAAGTGAGACTAAATGGGTAGTATTCATACCTCTTTCTGCCATGGAGGCTGTGCCCTTCGGCTCAGAGCTGATTTCAGTGTGGAGAATTTGAACTCTGTGTGTGCTGTATATGTGACAGTGTGCTGAGAAACTCAAATGTTGCTTGAAAATGTGACAAATCAAAGCAATCTGGAAATTACCTAAGAAGATCAAGTAAACACTGCTATCACTGGCTATTTTACATTTCTTGCTTATCTGTTTATTTATTTTCAAAAGTAACATAACTCAGTGTGTTCAAATCAGTTTGCCTCAAAGCCTCCATTCAGCAATAAGGTATTTCTAAATAAAGACATTTTTAGAATGATTTAAGGATTTCATGGCTCTCCCACTTGGTTTATTTGCTCAAAAAAATGTTAAAAATCATTAGTTTCTGAGCTCCAAGAGTTTTAACTGCACTCCACAGCCTAGTATGACTACTGCTCCACACTCCCTTTAGTAGTAAATTACAACTGCATATATATAGTAAAATTATTTATCAGTGTTTGCATAGCACTTCTCATTCAGAAGGATTCAGAAGTACTCAATAACCTTGAAAAATGATAATACAAACTACACCAAGGCATACTTTCCCCCATCATTGAAATGCAGGCAGGATGTTGGAGTTGACAGAACAATCTTCTGCCCTGATATGGTGCATCCTGCATTCTGTGTTATTGTAGGCTGCTCTGGGGAGGATATGCTGAGAATGGGAAATGAAGCATTGTACTGTATGTGTTATATTTTATTTGGTGTTGTTAAATACAAATATTGCCAAGCCATTTCTGTCATAAACTTTCTATACCATAATAATTTCCCCTACTTGATTGGAATATTAAATGTTTGGCTGGAAGTATTTGAGGTCACTTGCAGTTGCTGGACAGTTAGATACAGAGCTGACCTTCATCTGCTTAATTGCCTCCTCCAGCCCCAAGTAAAGACCTGTGAAGATTAATGAGAACTGTCTGTCAGCTTTCTCTGAAGCTCTAAAGAATGGTTTATAGAGTGAAACTGTTTTTTAGGTTGCATTAGTGGTTTTAGATGAAACATGTTCTCTTTCTATTGACTGCTAAAATTAGGAGTTTGGTGTGAACTTGAAGTGTTCTTATTATTATATATTTTAGGGAACCTATGGGCTCCAATGAGATAGTGAATGTCATGTAGTAATTCCTGAACAGATTCAGTCTGGGAGAGGATAACAATCCAAATAAGTTAAACACTTAGGTAAATAAGTCAGCACTTACATTGGTGGCATACAGATAACTTTTTGATACTTATGAATGGTTTATTTTTATTGCTTCCTTCTATTTTTCCATAATCTCTATGCAATTGCAGAGTTAACTTTCCCTATGCTTACTCCAAAGAAAAGTCATACAGGAGAAATAAGACTGACATAATTGACAGACAGTGTCAACTGCTTCTTTCAGATATCAATCATGTGTCCCAAGTACCTCAGAGACAGCTGTAGTAGTACTTCATTATTTTCTTCGCTTTCTGTGGTCTTTCCTCAGGTTAAAAAAGTCAAAGCAGAAATAACAGTACAAATGGAGATTTGCACCCTTCCTGAGGGCTTGACCTGCCTCCTTGGTGAGTAACTTCTCTGTGATAAGCTGAGCCCTGAAGGTTTACACATGACAATACAGAAATGTAAAAATGAATGGAAACTCTGTGCTCTGAGATGCTCTGCATTTACCTGGGGGCTACTAGGCCACAGGAGCAGTGTTCTATTGCAATTGCTCCCTGTGGAAGTGTTTTAGAAAGGAGCTGCATGCTTGGCATTCTCAGCATGTCTAGGTTTGACCAAGCTGACTGAGGCTTCATTTACACAAGGGTGTTTCAGAGCTGTTTTATGTTCCTTCGGTTTCACTAATGGTGTTAGAAATGCCTTTGGACTAAGGGAGTGGTCTGGGACTCCCAGTTTTTGATTCAGTTCTTTCCTTTGCTGAATCACCCTCTCTGACCCTGGGCAAGTCTTCCAACCTCTCTGGCTCGATTTATCCCACCTAACTTCTGATATTTAATGAGACACAAAGAAGTCGTGCTGTTGCGTAAGGCAGCCTGAATAGTTAATGGACAAATGTGTGGCATTTCTATGTAGCAGTATGTGGCTCTTGTCCTTGAACATACAAAAAGCTTCTAACTTCTGTATTCTCAGCTAAGGCAATTCAATTAGTTTGACTATATATAGGTGGAATGAAACCACTGAATTTCTTGCCTTTGTTGCTATCTATAAAATGAAGAGTGCTTGCTTTTTCTCTTTTCTTTTTCATCCTAGTTATTCTCTCAGGCAAGTATTTTCTGCAACAATACAGGTCTGTTCAAATGCAGCCTTGACTTCCATTCTCTAAATTCAGTAGTAGGGTATTTTCATTGTTTAATAATGCAAATAATAATAGAAGCTCTCCCTGTTTCTTTGCATCATTTAGATTTCATTCCCTCTGCCAAAACTATGGGGCTATCTAGTTTGCATTCACAAAGGGGCTGCTGTTAATTATGATTTTGGAATTAAATGTAGCACCTTATTTCCAGATCAAAGTTAATGTATACCCCTGGCAAAACTCTGAGTTATAGGAATCTGTCCAAGAAAATGATTGGCATGTGCACTACATGAAAGTGGTGTTATTCTTTGTTAAGCAGCCTTCACTCACCATTCAAACCAAGCCTCAGTTGCTGGTGCAGATTAATTCTTGTTACTGGATGCTGAGTGTTGAGCACTTTCAAAAGTTCCCAAGAACATATTGCCTGCCACTCCACATACACTTTGCTCTCAGAGAAATACATCAAATAGGTGAAGCAGGTTACCTGTGGAGTTCATAAGTGCATGCACACCTCCACCCACACACCAATACTAGTTAGGGTTACATAGCACTGCTTTGTTTTTCGAAGTTCTTATTCTGAAATGTCCTGATTTATTTCTTCATTAGCTGTCTTTGATTTTGCTATATCAATTTAAGTAAGAGTCTCTGCAACATGCCCATACTCTCATCATGCCAAAGAGCTCAACAAAACAATAGGAATTTACAGTAGTCTGGCTGACACAATAAACGATTTCCTTTTCAAATCTCACCTTTCCTCAAAAAAATGATCCAAACTATGTGATTCTAAAAGTTTTCTTATTGCTACCTTGCTTTGATCTTTTCTCCCAGTTTTTGCACTGTGGATGTAATCCCACGGCACTCTGAGGATGCAGAAAATGACCACCTTCAGTGTTTGTCTTCAGAACAGGTTGACTTCTGGACAGTGTTGTCAGGAGTAAATAGTATGGTGACATTTTTGTAGCCTGAGCCAAAAAGATTCTCTTATTTTAAAACAAAGGAGAATGTCAGCTACTGTTCTCAGAAGTAAAGCTTAATCAAAGCTTAATTCCCTCTTATAATTAAGTCTTCAAAATTGATACATGACACATTCAAGCATAGCATTTTTAATTTAATTAATTTTCTAAAGACTAAAATAGTAGCTCTGATTAAAAAAGTACAGCAGCTGAGCAAAACTTCCAGAACTGTACCAAGAATTTTCTTCATTTGATGCTGCAAGAGTCATGTAGGCCCTGGAAGTTCAGCAGCACTCCAATAGGAACAAAATATGACTTTATGAATGCCAGGCTGGTTCCTGTCTCTGCATTTCCTTGGGGCGTAGGGTCCAAGGGTACATGGAGGATACAATGACACCTTGAGTGTCTGCATTAAGTTGAATTATCTCTGTTTGAAAAGAGCCTCCCACTGGTGTTGTATTAGATATCACTCTGGTTTAAGGGAGAATGGACCTCAGTGAAAATAATTTCCAAGGATGAATTTTGTCTGTATTTTTTCACTGGTATAATAAAATTAAACACACATTTTACTCCTACAGTTCTGATCCTTGCTATCCTTATCCTCACTGCCAGTTCAAGTGAAAAAATCAAAGATACAAATTATATGATACAAATCATGTGTTCACATGCACTGTTTAGAAGTGTTGTCTGGGTATTTCTCTAGAAGTTCTCCACCTGCTGTAAATTGTTTTCCATTCTGTCCCATATAGGGTATATTGCTGCTTCTCACCTCATGAAGACAAGGAGAAGAGTGGTGCAGAAAGTTCATTAAATCAGGCTGTGATTTTGCATTTCTTGTGATGAGCTCTATAAAACTCAATCCTTGTGAGACAAACAACCAGGTTTTTGAATTGGAGAGCACCGTGTAGGGTCACAGTGAAACAGCCCACATTAGAAAGAGTCATTTGGAATCACCTTTAGCTCACCTATCCACAGTTTAGGAACTTTGTACCAATACAGCAGGTGTGCCCATGTGGTAATTCCCAGAACAGGAAAGGACCAGGTGTGGGTATTGCTGTACTGAATTCAACAGAGCTAACTCAGGTTTGGCATAAATGAAGTGTAGGGAGAAACTGTTAGGGGTTGTATTGTAACCAGTTCTTCCTGTGTCATCAATACCAAATAAATTATTTCATGAGAATATCTGAGAGAACAGCCAACAGCTGGCTGAGTGAATTCCCTTCTCCTAGATTCTGGCAAATTTCAAACTAAATTGTCTGTCTTTTGAGAATGCTTGCAATATGTGGTGTTTCCTTAAATCATAAGGTAGAGTTTTTTTATGTTACCTAGATGTAGAGATTTTGATTAATATATTGATGTAATATTTACACTTGTTTTCCAAATGCATTCCAGAAAAGAAATGTACTGTGCCTAGAGCTCAGTAAGAGTAATCCTACTTTGATGACCATACATTAAATGCATGTTTTTACCAGAACCGTTTCTGCAATGTCTTTGGTATGTCCTGCACACTGATTTGAGAAGTTTCTGCTTTAAACCTTAGCCTGTAAAGGTGTGTAACAGTGCTGAAATGAACTAGAATGCTTTCCCAAAGCATCTCTCAGATGATTCATGCAGTTAGAGGTATAGTTTGTTCTTCTATAAGATAACTAAGAGCATTTGGGTCACAATTTATTGGAAAGAACTGAAGAATTAGAAATCTAGAATAAGGCATTGGTTGTTTGTTCTTGACAAGCCCACATAACTTTGTACACTTGTCTCACTTTTTTTGATGCCTGTACTTCCATTTTTTGAGTTACAGACAATTGAACATTTCTGACTTTTATCAGCTTCTTTCAGAAGAGATAATTTGTGTTTTGGTGCTACACCCTCTGAACAACAGAAGATTCTGTTAAATTGCTGGAAAAAGTCTTTTGACTAAGTGATATTTTCCAGCTCTAGTAGTCCTTTTTGATTTAAGCTATCCTTCCTATTTCCAGGGTAGGTGGGGTATGATAGCTTTTGAGTGCATGAATCTATGTGTATTTGTGTTCTTGGAAGCATTAGAATTCATTTCAGATGCTAAGCACAGTAGAACAGACCAGTTTTACAGAAGGGAATAAAAATACTTTCTCTTAAGTCATATTTTCACGTTGTGTCTGTACTTGGATTGAAGAATGCCACTGACATCTTTCCTGGCCAAATGGTGGTTGTGTGGTTGTCACATTCACAGCTGTGTGCATCTGGCCTGATTCCTTGGAAGAGCATTAGTTGGTGTAAACTGATGGGCACAATATGGCTGTGTTGTTGTTGTTGTTGCCAGTGTGGATGCTCCGCTGTGATTGAAGGTTCTGCCACTTCTGGTGAGTGAGAAGAGCTGCAAATACCCTGTGATCAGTCTCTCACAAGAAGATAGATTCTGTACAGCCATCTTGTAGTAATGCAATTCAGTTGCTACTGTCAATTGTTATAATTCAGCTGATTTTCTTGAGGGGAGACCTCTCATTTCTACTGCAGGCACTTTTTACTAATCATTTAACTCTTTTTACCATAAATTCCCTATGATATATATTGTTTACTTTTGAGGACCTGAGACATGTTTTTTTTTACAAAGTAAAAACTTGTTATAACTACTTGAATTTTTTAAAACTAAATGCTAGCTTGGAATCCTTGTCCTTTGTTTTGTTCACTTGAATAATGAGTAGTTCATAAGCTGTGCTGGTGTTACTGAGAAACGCTAAAGGAACAACACTTATGTTCTGAACTTTTAGTGCTAATCCCAGTCTTTATTTTAAGACCTCTGGCATCAAAAACAATTGCCAAGAGATTTACTTTCTTTTGTCACACATGAGCCTGAGATTCTTTACTCACAGTGAGCTTGGTGGGTAAATATGCAGTGTATCATTTTTTTCCTAATTTTTTAACAGCTGTCAATGTTGTAGAAAATTAAAATATTGACTAGAGGTTGCCCAATTCCATCTCACCTAACTGGGGTCTCTTCAAAGGGATATATTTTATGTTTCCATCCTACAGTAATTCTGATTCCTGCTGACAGGATGCATTCACTTCCCTCCAACACAGTAGCTCTGGGCCAGATCAGTTCGTGGCTGCACAGAACATGCTCTCTTGCTGGCTGGAAATGCTCCATGTAGCAGAAAACAAATCCAGTCTGAATCTAATATCCACACTACCAGCACAGCATAGCATTAAAGTATTGTTTAATAATTCTGAGCTCATAATAAAGATGTGGCATAAATGCAGAATAAATTTTAGTGCCAGTACAGCTCAGCAATAGTAGTTTCATTACATGACACGTATATCCCTCACTTTGCTCAGACCTGCACAAAAGAGGTCTTTGCAGAGGTCCAGAGGAATCATCTCCAAGGGGCTTTAATTTGGAAGCAGTTTGAAAAGAATGAAGAAATTCTTTTCTAGATATGTTTCTGAAATATGTCACCTTTAAATAACTGAAAAAAATTATACTAGAACAATTAACAGATGTTAAAATCAGGCACATCAACATGAAAGTAAAACCCCACCAAGGAGAAGATAAACTATTAGCTATTTGCTGGGATTTGCTATGACAAAATGTATTTGGACAACAAAGATCATGAACGGCTTCTGGCATTTATAGAAATTACAATGAATGAATCAGCTGCTAATCCAGAGCTTCAGGCACTCTGGTTGTGCAGATGACATTTTGAATAACTGACAGTCCTGTTTAAACCACATGGACTGCAGTGAATTTCCTATAGAACCTTTTTCCAAATATTTTGCTCACCTTGTAGTAATCCAATGTCATTTTGAATATATCTTCATTTCTCTGAGTCCTACACAACCAAAACATTGGTAAAACACTTTTAAGATTTTATTTCTATGCATTTCTGATCAGTGTGAGTGTGAAATAAAAGCTTCTGAAATGGTATTTATGTACACCACTCAATTCTAGTAATGCTGGGCAGCTCTGCCTTTTTAATGTGTCACTGCAGCTATTTGGAAAACTATTGCACTTCAACATATGTAGAAGGTCAAGGGAGGAGAAGATGAAATAATTTCATAACAGAAACAACAATTGAAATAATAGACTTTTTAAGGAAGTTTATATAAGTACCAGTTTAACAGTAGCTGCCCTTTCAGTTCATCTCAGTTATGACCTGCTAAATAAAAATGCAATAAATAGCTGATCTGAATAGCCTAGAGATTATTTAATATCTTCCAGTGGGAATTGGAGATTTTTTTTTTCCAAAGAAGAACTTACATGGATAGATATCAAATCTTATGGGGAAAAAAGTTCATTTTACATTTCTCAGTTTCTGAGAAATAAATTGAAGAACATTTATGCTTTATTTAGGAAAAAAAAACCCCAAACCAACAAGGAAACAATACCTTTATTATTAACTAAAAATATTCTTAAGAAAGAATTCTTATATGGGAATTATCTTGTCTGCTATAGAAGGAATAAATTGAGGGCCAGCCATGAATTTGTGCAGTATTAATTCTAATATTTACTGAATACCTTAGAAAGCAGACCATGAGCTTTCAGTTATTAATTCATGGTTTTGACTCTGTATGTGCCAGGTGAAATCACGGCCACAATGAACTGGGTGGCAAAGCTGCCAGTGAAATCCAGACTTCAGTCAGACAAAGCATTCAAAGGAGCCACTGCTGGCACTGAGCACATGTCTGGTCTTAAGGTGACCTTGGGCATTGCTAGAAAGTGTCTGGAAGTCTGTCCTTTGTCCAATGAGCTTAGATAATGACTCTGGTTCTGTGAAAATATTATTTGGTCTTTTTGCAGCTTTAGAAGGACTTTTATCTTAATTTCTGTTAGGTAAAGAAGAACCTAAACAATGGAACATCTGCTCTTTTCCACTAACTCTTCCATATGAAAGGATGCAAGATAATTACTGGGGTCTAATTGTTAGCCCTTGTTATAAATAAAAACTCCCCAGAGGCTAGCTGTTCATATGGGTATAAATATGCCATCATTCATGCACAAATTCCTTTTAATATCAGCCTGACCCCAAAGTCAACTAGAGCCTTTCTGGCATCATTAAATAGTAGGTTAACTTAAGTGTTTCAGGACCAGGTTTTTGAATAGTTATTTACACTAAAAATCTTGTCATATTTGAATTAATGACAAACCATTCCTTAAATTAAATAGACAAAGGGTTTCTCTCTCCCCTTTATATTTTGCAGAGAGGATTGAGGGTTGTGTCTTTGGTTTCAGCATCAAAAGGCTTCTTCAAAAATACAGGTTTGCTTGCAAACCATTTCCACTTAGAATGAATTCAGAGAAAACTAGAGAAAATTGAGATGTGGTTAATTATTAATAATATTGCATAATGATAATATCTTTTATATAAGCTTTATTAGTATTTTAAAATTATATTATTTTTCAGTAAACTCACATTTTTAGGTTTTTTCCTCACTGTTAAAAATAAAAGAATAAAAATATTTACTTGAATTTGTTAAGGTTATATCACAGGTTTCTGATCCTTAGAGCTTCTGAAACAGTTCAGAGAAAAAGCCTTGAAGTAGGTTTGAAATATGTTTTAATTTAAAAGTCTCTAAGTCAAAAGGAGGTCAGTTGTGTGCTCACTGAGCAGCATTTTCAAGGAAAAAAGACTAAACAATTAAGGAAAATGCATGATCTTCTTTGTAAATACTGAATTCTTTCTTTTCCCTAAATTACTGTCTGTGTCCACTTTTTATATCTGAAAGAATGCATTTATTTACGTTGACAAAATAAATGTAATCAGATTATAAAAATGACATGAAATATGAACTGTTTATTAACTCTAAGTACTGTTGAGTACTGTTGAGTATTGATATCACTGTTGAGTGATATCAATATTTTTACTGGTTTGAGATTAAACATATTTTGCTTGCTTATCCATTTTGGCTTGTACATATGCAGATTAAATTCTGAAGTTCTATACTCTCCTCCTTGGACTGCAGAACAGACTTTGCTTCTAAACTTTCAGTACTGAAAAAGGCTCCTTCCCCACCTGAAAAAAAGCTGCAGTCTCAGTGGTTGCCTGACTTTTGTGGTTCTAACTTGCCTAAACACTATGTCAAACAGCAGAGCATATAAATGATTGCGAAGCACTACCTGTGAATTGTTTTTCAGCTGCCTGGGCAGGGATTTCTCATTTCATACATCATTCAAAACTTGCTGTAGTGATTCCACAAAGTCCCCCAGGAGGCTTAAAACAGTTAATGGAAAAGAAAAACTTCCTTTTGGCTTGGGGTACTTTTTTTCCTCTTCTTTCAACCCTGCAGTTTGCTCTGCTCTGTGCCTTCCTTGATTGGCAACACTGGTAGAGCTTCAAGAGTGTGTTTATGGAAGATTGTTTGCTAAAAATCTTCCAGGATCCTTCTTAGTAGCAAGTGGTTACAGATAGAGTGGCAGCAACTAGAAGTAGCTTTGTCTCTGTGAAGGGAAAAGAGCCCAAACAGGATTGGATTCTGCCAAGAGGAGGTGGTTGATTTGGACAACCAGCCCCAAGCATTCAGGTCCTGGGACAGCCAAACTTTCCATCGTGGCATGAGGGGCTACCTCAGCAAAGGGGTTGGTAAACAACAGAGCTCGGTCATACAGTGTATTCCTCCTCATAGAAAACACTGAATTTGTTGGGAGTTGAAGACACTTTACAGAGGGTACAACATTGAACCTACTAACTCTCCTCTGCATTCTGGTACATCCCTCCCTTTCTGAACCACAGTGCTTTCTGTTTAGGCTTTACTAAAAATTTCCTTTAGCAATTTATTGACTGTATTTTATTTTACTCATGTAAATAAGTTATGAGCAAGCAGCAGGATATCTGTCTTTCTACAGAAAGCATATATAGCATTAGGAGTGCCAGGGAACATAATTAAGAGGTTTCTTAAAACCCAGATCTGTGAAAATGCTGTGTACAGTACAGAGCAGGATTTTGCTGGATGTAAAGAAATATTAAATTCCTTTAAGTTGGAATTTAAAAGTTAGTGATTCAGAATTTGACCTAAATCATGTCAGCATAAAAGTGGAATGATTCCATTGAAGCTAATGGGATTTTCTGGAATTAAACTACTGTAAATAAATTCAGTATTTCTAGGTAAGCAGTTAACTTGGAGCAGTTTTCTCCTTAAAAGGAGGGAAAAAAAAAAAGTTTAGATTTGATTCTGTACGGCAGTGCTACCTTTGTTCTTTCCAAAGCCTAGTGTAAAGCAGCACTACTTTGGCAACCCCAGTTCAGCCAAGGGACTCTAAAAGCAATGCTCTCATTTGTCATTAGCAGAACGCACCCATGGTCAGATAGATGCCTCCTCAGTTCAGTCATTACAGCACTTTAAGGGGTCCCTTGTAGCTACTGATAACGGCTGAAGTGTTGAATGAACCTCATTTATGTCAGAGGATCATTCCTAGACATTCCTGCAAACCTGTGGTGTCTCTCTCTCCTCATGGACTGGACAGTAATGCAGTCATTACACTGTGGTTCCAGCAGTGTCTGTTTTCCATTCCCTCCCTCAAGCTGGTCCACTAGATCACCTCCCTGTGGACAACAAATGCCTGATAAATTTTATAGATTGCTGTAAGGACTCATGTGTTACTGAGAAACATGGACCATCCTTAGCATCCTCTGACTGTGTATTTATCATTGTTGAAAATCCATAGCAATCAAATTTTTCATTACTTGTTATCAGCTAATAATCCTTTATTAAACCTCCAAATGACATACTCTTTGAATATGAAATGTTACCATATTATAACTTAGTGTGTACAATCAGAGCAGAAGAATCTTTTCCCCTTTTAATCTGACATTTTGTGGTTGCTTTTAGTCTTAGTCTTTTCTGTCTGGACAACTTTAGGTTTTAGCTTGAAGTGCTTAAAATCGAGTGGTTTAATTTAGTTGATGAGTAACCTCATTGAGATGCTCTCCTAGATTTCATCCATAATTGTTCATGTCCAATGTGCTTTATTTTCTTTTCCTTTATCTTGCTGGAATTTCAAGTAGTGCATCACCCTGTTGTTTATAAAGTTACTGCCTTGTACTTAGCTGACAGGTATTAATTTGTATAAACATATATGCCTTATTATGAAAGCTAACTGTCCTAAAGGATAAGAGTCATCTTTATTGTTCTGTAATTTGTTTTATGTATGTATCTGCACATCTCTTTTCTTAAAAAAAAAAAAAAAAAAAATTAGCTTGCCCCAGTTACAGACACACATTGTTAAATTCTGTCTTCGTGTACAGATTTGTTAAGATTATCTGTGTGGAACACAGTGAAAGCCAAACATAAGGTGCTTAGAGTTGGTATGCTGCAGAAATTTTCCAGAATTAAAAAAAAAAAAAAATTGTCGTAGAATTTATGAATTTATTTTGGCAACTTATTTTATAGTTGTTAATTATTCATATAAATGAGGCAGAATTATTGTGAAAAATCCAATAAAAAAGTTCAATTAAAAACCTAAATTATAAGTTTAATCAGTATCTTCAACAGCACAAAACCTGATTTGCATATAATCTCATTGAAAAATGCTTTCTGCAAGATGAATATTGCACATTTGTGCAGTCTCAGCTCTATTAGTTATTTCTGCTGCATAAATGATCATAGATCATTTTATCGATGGCAATTTTCTCTGCAGCTGAAGTGCCTTTACAAAGAAATCAGTAGCTCTCCACCTTCATACCGAGAAT
This sequence comes from Hafferia zeledoni, assembly GCA_035583235.1. NCBI lineage: Eukaryota > Metazoa > Chordata > Aves > Passeriformes > Thamnophilidae > Hafferia > Hafferia zeledoni. The sequence continues at coordinate 15,249,071 of JAWWEV010000152.1, read as the reverse complement.
TCAGTAGGTTGCCCTTCTTTTTGTACATGAGCAGTATCTGAATCAACACAAATTAGAAAACCCAGACAGTGTTCCAGAGCAAAGCTGTCCCTATCCATCCATTTCTTGGTTAGGTGTAGTGGATTGTTTGCCTGCCATCATAAAAATCCCATTACTTCAGTAATAGCAAGTTTCAGCAAAGCTTTCTCATTATGACTAAAAGCACATAAACCTCCCAGTGCCAACCAGAACACAGATCGAGGAGGGAGGTCAGGCTGTTTGGGGGAAAAAGGGAGACCTCACAAGGGAACTGATGGCAGTGGAGGGAAACTGCAGCACAAACTCCCCCTCACTTGCTGCCTCCTTGTTTGTTTAGGAGGAGGTATGAGGTTGTACCAGAGAGAATTCAAACCCCAAATGGTGGAATGGCATTGGCTACACTCTGCAAGTAAAGCTGCTTTTAGCACAACAGGATATACAGTACAGAATATAGCCTGCTCCTGATTGGATATGTTCTGCAGTTTCACACCCTCAGATTTAGATGTAGTATGGTTTGTTGTTTCTTGTTTGTTTGGGGTTTTTTTCCCCTCCTTTTTTAGCTTTATCCTCATGCAGTGTTCTCAAGCTTAACGTTTAGTTCTCAGTTATGTAGGTGTTAAGTTTTTCGAGAGTGAGAATTATGGGTTGATGGAGACCTTGTCACTCAGGTTGCTGTATGTGACTTCAGTCATAGTTGTGATAGGAAAGTATTCTATTTTAAAAAAGCATTTGACCAATAATGATTTGTGAAAAAAATAAGCATGATGAAATAATTGCAAAGAAAAGTGCTTCTGTACAAATGGTACTAATGTGAGATAACGTACTTCAGGATGAATAATTGCTCTACAATGATTGTGGTTTTGCATAGCAAAACTCACTGCAGTCATTGTCCAAGCAGAAGCGGCCAAGGAACAATGATCGCTACAGCCTCCATTTTTTTTATTGCACTATGTTCCATCATTCAAATAATTCCACAATTCCCATAGATAAGTTGCTGGGGAGGCAAGAGAACATCACTCTCATCGCTTTTCATCTGGCAGCAATGCAGAAGGCTTGGTTGATCAACGTCTGTAATGAGGGCTATAAGAGAGCTCAGATACTTGGATCAAAGGGCAAACTCTCTCTTTTATGTAACTGCAGAGCCTCACATATCATTAGATTATTCTCTGCTCTTGCTGTAAATAATTCTCCCCATCAGACTGAAGCACTTTGCAACCATTGCCTCTAAATTACATGATGATCTACGCCACCTCCACCTCTGTGCATCTCCCTGACCTAAGGTTGCTTATTTCTACTCAGCTCCAGTTGCAGATTTATGACCACAGGATTACATTTTCTCTCAATGGGATATTTTTTATATCGAACAGAATTTGTTTTTAATGCAGCATTTCATCATCACCTATTTTTATTATTATACTTTGGAAAGTGTGGTGGCCAACTGAAAATATGAACTTATCTCTATTCAATCAATAGCTTAGAGCTGTAGCAAAGGTGGGAGCTGGTGTAGTTTTCTCTGAGGGAGTTTCAAATAGACATGTCCATGTCATGTGTGTGCTCAGTTGCCTCTTTAGGTGACCTTTGACACGTAGAGTGGAGGAGAGAGACTCAGCCTCAAAATCTTTCTTTACAACTGTTTCCATAAAGACACCTGAATGCTGTGATGTAGAATATATAGACATCCAAGGATAGCTCAGCACCTTAGTATCTAAAGAAGTACTCAAGGCATACATTACCCTGTGACCCTGACTTAGAGTCCACCCCTGTAGCTGTGGAGTCTGAAATTAGCACAGAGCTATTGCTTTGCATCATTTTGATGTTACCCCACCAAAGAAAATAATGTCTAGAAAGATGAATGTGGCAAAGAAATCTGGGAAAGGAGGATTTGTGAAGGCCCATGGAGTGGTTTCAGAAAATCTAGAACACTATTTTAACCTACCCAAATGGCAGAATTAGACTCCTCTGGAAAAAGGATAAAATCCATTAGGAAAAATCAAGCACAAATCAGCTATTGTTGTATGGCCAGTACCATGCAACAGAAACAACCTTATCTGTCCAAAACCGAGACATAACAGGGCTGTTGGACTGTAGTGCCTGTTCAAGGCTCAGTGTGCACCAGCAATGAATGAGGTGCTTTTCACAGCTAAGCTTTCACTTAGCTCATTCCACAGGAGCAGAGCTCTGATTATATCACATGCCTGACAGAAATGTGGCTTTTTCCAAAGTAACAGAGTATTAAAAGTCTTGAAGAGCAATAGCATATGCACAGTATCCTAGTAAAGATGAACAAGTTCTGCTTGATTTATATGTCCCTTCTAAAAGAACTGAAGTGCCAAGTTACATAACGTAAACTGCTTGCTTGACAAACATGATTGATAAAAGAAGAAATAATAGAAATGTAGCAATAGTATTTTTTTTAGCTGTGAAATTTAAAAAAAATGCAAAAATTGAGGGTTTCTTTAAGAATTCTTTTCCCATCTCACATATGTAACAGCTTATTCTTTTATATGTCATATTGTTTAAAAAAGAGATACTAGAAGGGAGTTTCCTACTGCTTACAGTCATTCTTTTTTCACCAGATATTCCTGGTTCCCTTCACCTCCTAACTTCTGTTTGGAGACAAAATTCAATATAGGTTTCATTTAGAATATACTATTTGTGGTCATGAATATCTTTTACCCACATTATGCTACTTTTATTTTCCCCTCTGGATTTAACTCCAGCAAGCTGTTCTCACTCTATTACTGCTGCCTGTTATACCTTTCAGTTTGACACCTCATGTACCAGCATCACCTTGTTTTTTGTGGGAGGGGAATATGAATTGGATGAGTTGTCATTTTACCTAGCTTATTCTCAGACCTGAAAATCTGTAAATTACATGAACTTTAGTGCGTGTGGAAATCCCTCACTGACAGCCAGAGAAAACCCCTGAACATGGCCTGTGGCCTGTACAGAGAGCTCCATGTGCTGCGGATCTCCTCGTGGCAGCTGACCTGTTTGAGGTCCTTGTCCTCAGCTCCTGAGCAGCACCGGGAGCTGCTCATCTGCTTCACTCAGCTACCGCAGAGCCAACGTCAGTGGTGCTGCACAAAGCACTGCATTTAACACCTTGGAGGTGACAGTTTTATAACGTGCCTTTCCATGATGTGTGTTGGAGGTGAGAAAGAACACAGTGCCACCAAGTGCTGTGCCTGTCTTTCCTTTGCTTACATCCTCTTTCAGCAGGACTTCCCACACGTGGTATCACTTGCTCTGCACTGTTCTCCTCTGTTGTGCCACTTTCCATCAGGTACATTTTGAGAGTCACCTGCTGCAGAATGTTTGAGTATACTGGGAAAAACAGGTGGGGCTTGGAAGAGTAGAAACCCTTATGGAAGATTTATGGTGAGGAGATCAGAGCTTATTTTCATTGGGAAGACTTTCCTGCCTAGAAGAGGCATCTTTCCCCAAAACAGTTTTAGATGTTTTCTCCTCCTGCATTTAAGGGCTTAGGCTCTGACAGGGGAAATTTAAGTTGGATATCAGAAAAAAATTCTTTACAGAGAGAGTAATCAGGCATTGGAATGGCCTGCCCAGAGAGGGAGTGGATTCACCATCCCTGGAAGTTTTTAAACTGAGATTGGATGCAACACTGAGTGCCATGATCTGGTAAAGGGACTGGAGTTGGACCATGGGTTGGACTTGATCTCAGAGGTCTTTTCCAACTCAATTGATTCTGTGATTCTATGATTTCAGAGAAACGCTCCCTGGTATGAGAAAAAGGTAAATCTTTGCAGATACATTAAGCACCTCCACAGAGTAGGGGTCCAGTAATGAGAAGAGCCCTGAGAAGGGCAGGGGGTGTGTCTTTCCCCAGGCCTGGTGTTTAAAACGCCGTTAAGGTGAAAGTTCTTTTAATTCTGGTGCTCTCAACTTTGGAAATAAATTTTCCTACAATCCTTCCACAGCCTGGCATTTCAGGGGTACCTACATGGTATCTTACTTCATGGGGTTTTAAGGTGTTGGAAATTAAGTCCAATGAGTTGAAAGGAGGAAATTAGACAAAGGCTGTAGCTGAGAAATGTTCTCAAGATATGTTAAGACAAATGTTATGCAGCCAAAAATTATTCCTAATGTCTTCACTCAATGATAAAACATTACATGATTACAGCAAGTCTTTTGATTAGGGATGGCCAGTAAATTTCTTTCTTGCTTTTTTTTTTTTTTTAATGAAAATTTGGGTTTCAACCTTTTCCTTAAATTTCCAATGTTAGAAAAAGCAGAAACCAGGAACAGGGTTAAATTGTAGTTTGATATTATTGTCCAAAATTTCCTATTTTCTGACAGAAAATCTGAAAAAAAAATAAATAAAAAATTCTGGAATACTTTTGAAAATTTCTTGGGTCAGATAACTGACATTTTTGGAACAGCTTCTTTTTCCTTTAAATTCTATTTTATTTGTAGGTACTTAGTATGTTCTCTTCATTTTTCTGTATTTTTCTTTTTAAATCAAATTTAAGGAGTTTTTTATTCCAAGTTTATTGTTTTAAAGTGTTGTGTTTTTTTATAATAACAGCTGCTGTTGCATGGTTTACTTCATTGTATGCTTCACATTAGGGTATAATGAAGAAATGTAAAGCTAAAAACTGAAAAATTATAGATTAAAACCAAAAGCTCTGGTAAGACAGATCAGAAGTGTAGCTTTTGAAGTTAAATAAAGATGACAACATTCATTTACAAAGTTCAAATGGCAAATGAAAAACATCTACAGTGAAGCAAAAGGCAGAGACCCATCTTTCATATATAATTGAAATACCTGAAGGTGCAATGCTCAGACAAGAGGAAATAAAACATAATGCCAAATGTAAGGGATATTAGTGGTGACTTTGTACCACCACATGAAGAACTAATATGAACAGGAGGGAAAACTAAGTCATGAACAATTTTAATTCAATATTTTCACATGTGTAAATGATGCTGAATTTTACTGATTAAGGTGGTGATGTCAAATCTATTTTTTGCTTTCTTTTGTTTGGTGTATTGTAGATTGTGGCTTTGTGTCACAGTGTATGTCTTTAAGCTCTGGGCTAGCAGAGTAGCCTAAACATACATTCAATGGTAGACAGAGACTTCAGATCTTACTGAGAAACAAAGAGCCAGAACTGACTGCAAAGCAAAGCAATGTGTTCATTTTGGAATTTGGGGCTATTTGTTCCTGCACCCTTAGTATTTCTGTGCCTGTCCAAACTCTGCAATGCAGGAATGAGTCCACTCTTACCAGCCACCAAGGTCTGCAATTTCAAAAGAATACCATGTGGTTTTCATCTCCTCATTTTCAAATAGTTGGCTTTGAACCTGCCATACTTGGTAGGACAGCAACACAGAGTTATTCATCTGAGGAGAACTTAGACTAAATGTAACCAATCCAGAATGGTGGAGGAGAGCAGGGAGGTGCATGTGAGCCTCCCACAGCATTTCCCAAGTGCTGTGCTGATGTTGCTGGCTGGGAGCCCTCTATAGTGAGTACTGGGGACAATGGGATCTGGATCAACTCAGGACTGCACCATGAAGGGCTCTCCATGAAACAGAGGAGCATTGCACAGGCAGCTTTGTAAGGGTCTCTCCACATGTCTGTACTGGGAATTTAAGCACAAAAGCCAGTTCCTGTTTTCATTGCATATTCAGTGAATTTTTCATGGAAGCATAAAGGAAACAGTTCAATGTCTGCCTAACAAGTACTTTTCTGGGACTGCTTGTGCTACTACTATTGCCCAGTGGATGATGCCACCTGATTCGAAGCATCTGAAAGGTTTAAATGATACACAAAACTGAAAGAGCAAAATGTTAGACAAGACAGGCTCTCTAAAGGAAGTGGTGAATGTAATGTTTTAATAGTTTTAAATATTAACAAATCGTGGAAAAGGGAAGGATAAAAGGAGAGAGGAAACATTTAGTCTGGATAATACTCACCCTACAACAGGCAAAAAATACATAACCATGAGCACGAGCCATATGAGCTATCAAAACAGGAGACAGGCTGGCTGCCTCTTGGGATGAGAGTCTTGCACCCTGTCAGTTGAAAGGAAAGAAGACTTTGGCTTTCACCACGTTCAGAATACTTCCATGCACGATGGTCTGGCTGGTGGAAGACTCAGATGTATGGGAGGTCTGTCTTAATTTCTCCATTATTTTCAACACAAAATCAGGCTGGACAGTTTGCAAAGTCTGTCTTTCTTCATTTAGCTAATGCAGTGGAATTTTATGTCATATAAGTTACTCCTGAAGACATGACTAAACCCCAGACATGCCTAAATGCCTTACAACCAAACTGATTTTATCTGTCAGTCAGGAATACTTTATAATTGGTAGATGGTTCATACTTTTTTAGCGAATATCAAGTAGAATCAGAAATTTCTCCCTTCAGAGATTAGGTCAATATGTCTTTGATATTTCTGATTGTGGAACTTTCTGTTGTTAATTAGTATGCAAATTCACACTTCAGCACTCTGTAGCCTGGCTCTGAATTTTAATGCAGTCCAACTGACACTTCATAAGAAAGTACTAAAAGAATCAAGGCACACAAGTGTGGAGGAAGATCTTTTTACGTGTTTTTTGTGGGTGCCTGGATATTACTTAGCTTGTATCCTGGTGTGAATTGTACATGGGTGGTGTAGTTGGTTTTACCATTCTTTGTTCCTTAGACTGAGAGGAGATACATCTAATTTAATAGTACAGCAATCAGAGTATATCATGGCAGCCACCAGCTGCAGACTCTCCCACAAAAACACACTGCCCATTAGTCTGGATGTTGGTGTTACAACCACATGAGCAGACACTGCTGGTTTGCCTTAGTGCTGTTCAAGATTAGATTATTACAAATGCTTGAGAAGCATCATGATCACGTGTGTCATCTGTGCGAAATATTCAGTATTTTCCATCCTGATGAGAAGGGCAGAGGTTACTCCTTGCAGAGGTGATTCTGAGTAATGAATAAATCTGTCAAGAAAACATACAGGAATATGTTTAATGTGTTTTGGTTTAATTTCCATAATCTAAACCAGATTTTAAACAGCAAAATATATGTACATGTAGGTATCCAGTTACAAAACTTAAAGTGATCCATGCTCATGTATATTAATTTCTGAAAATGTGGTGTGTAGGAACTGCAAAAATTGCATGTTAAAGTTTAGGCAAGACAACATCGAGCTTGATTGAAAAGCTGTTGGAAGGTCTTCAGAGTAACTTCTAATGGGAAGAGAGAAGCTGTGTAAGGTGAATTTCAGTCTCCTGTGAATAAAACATGGAATAGCTCAGGGGCTGAATTTGACCTTAGCCCTTAGAAAACTGACAGTAAGTGAAGCCCAACCTCATGTGTAATGTATTACAGAGTTATATTTTGTCATAATTGTTAGTAATGAGAAGTGAAGTGAAATGAGGTTTATCTTACCAAATTTTTTCTTTCTTTAAGATCTGTGCTAAATCCTTAGCAAATAGCCCTGAGAGCATCCTGTGAATGTTCAGAAGTTTCTCTCTTTCTGAGAAAAGCAAGTTTTCAATTTCCTCCCTCTGGGTTTTCTAGATTTTACAATGAAATGAACTCAGATTCTTAAGGGTAAAGTAATTGTGAATTTATTATTCTACTGTCAACTACTGTCTTTCATAAATTATGATACTTTCAAATTTATGTGGTGAACTTAACTGGATTAGAAAGTAGGTGTATGAACAGTCAGGATTTAAGTTTTCAAACACTTTCTTGTAAGAATTCAACTTTTTTTCTCTTAAAAGAAAGTAAAAATTCTTGCACAGTCCTTATAAGCCTCAAAAAGACATTCTTTAATAGGGAAAAATTGTATGTTTTGAAGATTTGTAGTAAAAATGTTGGCTGTATATTTGCAATGGCTGGAGCCACCTCATCCTTTTTTCTCCCAAAGATATAAAGACAGAATGTTCATGTTTTCCAGATACTATTTTTCTGTTTTCCTTCCTGCCTGTCTCTTTCTATATATGTGTATTTTTAGAACAGACTTTCAAGGGGGGAGGGAGGAAGAATTGTCTGGAAGCTATTCCCTCCTTTTTAGAATTAATTTTATGACCACAGTAAAGAAAATAAGAAGGAAACAATTCCTAATGTTTGCTTCTCTTCTGCATTAAACCAGATGTGTTTAAACAAGCCCAGTGCAGGGGAATAATTAAGCTTGATCTGCAAAAGGTAAACCAGCTTGAGTACCAGGAGGCTGTAGAGCCATTGTAGCATCTCCCACCCATCCTGATTTCCAGCTCTCTCACAGAGCTAATGAGCTGAGACACAGCACTGTGCTAACAGGAAGGCATTGCCTCCAGTGTCCAGCCAAACTTAGTTACCTTTACCCTGAGCATCCTTGTACAACATTGTAAGCACCTATGCAAGCAGCACTATAACAATAATATGTTGCATAGGCATAGAGTGAAGCAGACATTTTGTACTTTTAATGAACTAGCAGAGCCAAGAGAGCTGGTAAAAAATCCCTTCTGTCTGCACCTGTTCTAAAAATTTTGTTCTGTGCTTTTTAAAATACCAAATAGCTCTTTGAGAGCTCAGGAATTATTTGAAAACAATTGGCTTTTTAGTATGAACAAGCAAGCAGACAAAAAGGCTTTTTTTTGGAGAAAATCTGTTAAAAAATCATGGTATATTTTGAATGGAAATGAAAAAAAGAACTTGCTGATTTCTTTTGGTCAGAAGCTTATATAATTGGTCTAGTCTCAAGGTCAACTGGACTTGTGAACAGAAAATATAATTCTGAAACATAATAAAAATTTTGATACTACCACACCCTGTAGCATTTCCTGTCTCCCCTAACAGGAAGTCATGATTCACATGCCTATTGAAAAAATGTAAATTTATCTCAGTTTATCTCAAAGGTGGTTTCCATGTAACTCGGAATTACTGTTTGAGAAGTAGTTTAAAGAAATTACTAACTTTTCAGGAAGGTTATGGTATTATAGAACATCTTCTATCAACTGGAGGAATTTCCCTCCCCCCCCCCCTTTTTTTTTTCTTCAGGAACAAGCAGATATAAATTGGATTACTTTTGCAGGAATAACTGTCTAAATTGGATTAACCAGATGAACTGATAAAAGGCAGTTCCAGCCTTTTCACAATGCCTAGGGATTTCTTTCTGACATCTCTATTTCTATTAACATCTTCCTCCTCCCTGTTCTTGGAGAACCAATGGGAAAGTGTTCCTCAAATTGTGTTGTGAAGTCACAGCATGTTGCAATTTGAGTGGTATATGATCAAAAAGCTTGATAACTTTTCCTCTGTGATATGGGGAAAGCTAAAAGTCTGTTTGCCTTGGTTCTCAATGTCTCTCACCTATCATAGGTGTCCTTAAAGAATGTCAATCAGCTCTTCCTTTCACCCTCCCTTCATTACCACCACAGGAATTATTTCCCACCCCTCTCAGGTCTTGGAGCCTTATCATTCCCTCTGTTTATGATCTGGCAGAATGTTTTTTTGTTTGGTTTGGGGGTTTTTTTGGTTGGGTTGTTTTTTTTTTTTCATTCCTACTTAATGAAGCTCATGTCAATTTGGCGAGGCTGAAGGAGAGTAGGAGTTACAGTTGTCTCTTGGAGTTTTACATTTCTGGTCAGTGTAAGAAAGTCTTAAACGATTTGATGACACCACTTATAGTGTGCCAAGTGCCTTGGGAATATGCACAGACCACAGATATACTCTGCCTACAGTGAAAAGCACCATTGAGTCAGTGGGCTGCTTTATTGGGCACTGAAGTTTTAACACTCTGCTTGTTAAGGCTACCAGTGACATCCCCACTGTGCTCAGTGGTGCACTTCTCTCTGGAGAGGATTTAGGTGTGGTTCCTGGGAAAGGCATGTAAAACAATCCTATCCTGAGTATATTTTATTGTACCTGTAGTGCTGTAACTTCAAACAGAGGAAAGAACTCGAAAATGATAGCTAGGGCAACACAGAAGTATAGTGTTAAATATTTGAGACTTCCTGCTTCCATCTGAAATACTATGCAAAACCCAAAGACACTATTTACAGAATAAGATATTAGCTCCTTTTGTTCATTCTTTGTTCTCAAAAGCATTTCTATTATCCATTCACCTGTGTGTTCACCCTCTATTTCACAGTTTTTCTGCAAGGATAAGGCCTTTCACAAAGAGATCTTTTTCAGGGAGCAACTCAATTCACTCTTACAGCGCAAGGTGAAAACTGATTTTCACATTTTCATATTCAACTCATGCTTGGACTGAATTAAAAATGCAGGAGAACAGTGAATACATTTTAATGTTTGTTTCCATTTGTAGTAGTCTAATGGGATAGATGAAAATGTTTGAGGTGTGAAACCCAGAGCAGGGTATTGTGCTAAGTACAAGTTGCTCTTATGACTATCTGAATCCCATGTTTCGGCTGTTTGTTGTTTAGGGACTGCACTTTTTATCTCTGCTCTGTGACAGTGTCATTATGTTATTTGGCTTTAAATGGTGTTCAAAATTTAAATATAATAAAAGCTTGGGGCACATTGTGAGCTACCTGACCATCCTTGTTTACTGAGTCCTGTTCTACAGTATGGGATGTTGGATGTTGCCTGCAGCTTACATATCACTTCTTTTTTTTTTTAAGTTGAACACTTCAGAAGCAGAAAACTCTTTTATCAGAGCTTCTGTGAAAGCTGCTTGGCCAGGGGGATTCCTTCACTGCCACATATTACATCCTTCAATAGAAATATAGCACTGTCATTTTGATTTCTCTTATGTGTATATGTGTTTCCTGTAACAGGCTTGCCTCTTACGTCTCTTGGCACTAGATGTTGGTCTGGACCAACATCCAGTTGCATACACATGCTGTTCAAGAAAAGACTAGGTAATAAATAATGTAGGAAGTGACACAAGATCTCTGGGTTAGTTTTCATCAGACTAATTACCTCCCAGCCTACATGGCCCAGTTTGTATTTAGTTATTGAGGACCTCCATTTGTTCTTCCTTTGACATTCTCTTTCTATTGTTCTCTTTGCTTTTTTCATCCTCTTGGTTCGCTATTGTCTTTGTTTGACATCACTTCTCACTGCGAGGTGCCTACAGATTCCCAATACCTCTTTGACTCACTTTGCCTGCTTTGAAATCAGCAATCATTTCCTCCCAAAACTGGGGGAGGGAGGAGAAGCACGTTTGGATTTGACACCAATTTGTAAAGTGTGGATTGAGAAGCCAGTTATGACAGATTTGGATGGGACTGGAAAGTTACTGGGTGCTTTCCTTACACATTACCCTTCTATCCTGCCTCTCCCTTAAAATGCCACATATTAAATTGATAATACAAACTACAAAGTTAGAAATAGGGGAATTCATGTCATTATGCTTAAGTTGCCCTAAAGTTGGGTATTTAGTCTCAACCAGCTCTCTTCAGCCACCTGTTTTTCTGCCAATATCCAAACTTCAGATTGGTTCACAGAGAAATTCCATGAACTGCTCCTGCAACCTGGCTTTGATGTGAACAAAGTTAGAGTCCAACATACCTGCTGGGATTATTTCCCATACTCTGATACAGAAGTTAGTGTTTTCCTCCCTAGCTTACTGACACAAATCCAGTTTGATTTCTGTTTCTGTGCATCACATTGTTTACACTGTTTGCTGGCAGGTAATGGGATTATTTAGATAAAACAGGCAAATGTGTTTTCTGCAAGTTTCCTGCAAGTATGGCCATGTATATATGACAGGTACTAGACACATGATTTTCTTTGGTTGAGATGAAAGGAAAAGCTGTACAAATAGTTTCTCTTACCAAGCAAAAATGCAAAGCAAAATATTGTATTACAGTATTATAGAAACATGAAGGAAATGTACTCTTATAATGTGGTGGGGTTGTCAATTTTCGCTAGAGATAACTAACTTTACTTTTGCTGAAATGCCACAGGACCCAGAAGGATGAAAATCCAGATTAATTTCCATTTGCTCCTGCATATTTTAGTAGACTAAATTTTCACTGAAAGGTCAAGTCTGGGAGGGAACAAGTAGATACCCATGAATTTAAAAAGAGGGAGAGATCCAGTGGGCAATTTAAGAGCCCTTGTTTGAGAAAACAATGACAAGGCAATCAGAGGCTGAGGAGATATATTTTTCTTTATTTACCAGTAAATTTGTTTTACCCATTGCTTTATTAAGATGGAAAAAATTTGAGGAAAGGAATTAGATAGGGAGTATTATGGGGGACATACTGGGAGATTTCTGAGAGGAAAGAGAGAGACATAGTGATGATTTGATTTACAGAAGCACTTGCTGCTTAAGAAATATGTGGCTCTGAAAAATCTGTGATGGGTAAAATGAGAAGGGAGGCTTGGAAGATTCATTAGGCTGGGGGGGTTATGTTCATTTTTTAGTATTGAAAGAATAATTTCAGGAAAACAAATTACTTCATTAAAAAAGGACAAAGTAGGGGGAAAGAAATGTGATGTCAAAGCATCATGGTTTTGCAGGATCTACTGTAGCTGAATTGGTGTAAGGGAAGCTCAGGCAGCGTGTCAGCAAGACCTGAAGACGCTATGGCAGCACCAGTGGCAGTGACACAGGAGAGAAGAAGGAGTGACTGATCAGAAAGGTTTTGTCTAATTCTGATATCATTCACATCAGTGTATGACAGAAACTGCTCCACAGGAGTCAGAGGAATTTCACAGCTTAAAATGGGTGTGGGATTTAGCAGTTTTGACTCATGGTGGAAAAGAAACTTCCTGACTCAAATCTAAAACCCTGGAAATGAATTTAAATAGAAATGATGGCTCACACTTGGAAAGTCCTGTGGATGCCTCAGGGCGTGGCTAGACAATGCCCTTTTTATGATTATTGTGATGATGACCTAAAAGCTGACACAGAACCACTATACATGATGTTGGTAATTAATCAGATTATGCTTTAGGAGTTGTGCTAGTTTTCCTGATATTAGTTTATGATAAGTGAGGCTGCAGCTGGGGCAGGAAGGATTTGTGGAAGGCTGGAGCTGCTGCTCTCTGCTGTTCTCGGGACTGGAGGGATAACTGCTGGGACACTTGGATATGAATGCCAGTGAAAGAGGGAATTATCCCAGACAAATCTGTAGGTTACAAGACAAAAGGTCTTCTGGGAATTGGAGACATTCATGTTCACTAATGCCATCATTATTACAGTGCTATCCTAGGTAATTTTTGTTGAAGGAAGAAGTAGCAATTCTTATTCTTAGGCTGCCTGCCACTTCTTATTATAGAGGGTTCTTGTAACCTTTATCTTAATGTTTTCAGCACCTCATCTGCTTGCAAAAGACTTTTGAAATTCAGTGAAGTGGAAGCCTTCAGGGTAATAAATGTTCACAACTAGAATCACCTGGGAATGTTCTGTAAAAGATTTAGAGGTTTTCTGTTTGAAAATTGCTGAATCCCCTGAACTGAATTTTTCCTGATCCCAGAGTTTGGGTGAATGTAGAATGGAAGACCTGGTCAAAATGAGGGACAGAAAAAGACATTCACAAAATGGCCATTATCAACAATGAGAAGGAGACAGAAACCTATCTACCTGAGAACAGCCAGGCACCTGGCACTTAAAATATTTGGAATTTATCATAGGGGAGACTCAGAATTTAATTACTGCTCTAGATTAATAGCCTGAACTTGTACATTAATGTGTTAGATGAATGCCATGGTGTCTGAGCTCTGGGGTTTGCAGTTATGCTCTCTCTATTAGAAATGAGAATTCTGTCTTTGACATACAGGAATTTGCAGGCAGTGTGGAAACTCCCAGGCAGCTCCAGGTCACTTTGTATGTACAAAAACATTGGCAGTTATGAAAAAGGAAGTCAGGCCTCACTGAGACCTGCAGAAAAGTTTGGCCTCACCAATAAATGTCCTGAATTACATAGACCTGAACCATGTCATTCAGCCAAAACAAAATCCAGCATGATGCTAAAATTGGACTTGCTGCAGGACTAGAAAAGCCACAGTTTGTAATACATGTGGCACACTCATCCTACTCTGGGTGGTCTATTGTCAACATAGATAGAATAGCTCTTTCTTTGACAAGATGTTTCCAAAACAACTTTGTCTGGAAGATGAAGCTATTCTGTAACTCAAATCAGCAGTAGAGGAAAGTCTGTCAGTACATAAAAGGTTCTATTTCTAAATTCCAGATTACACGGCTTTAAAGGTGACTGTGTCTATTCCTTATTGATTCTAAAGTGTCCTCCTCTACAAACACTTGGATAGTTACACTTCAGTAGTGTATCTCCAAAAAGAAATGAAGTGGACATTTCTCCAATTGCTCTTTTGCAGCAGGTAAAATCATTAATCACCTGCAGTCCTCTCACACTGCAGCACGCCTGGGGATAATGAACAGCCCTAAGAAAGCAGCAGCAACAGCCCATTCTCTGTGGAGCTGTGTGCTGCCATGTAATGACAGGCAATAGGGGATATTTTACCCTGCTGAATTCCTTTTCTATTTGAGGACTGAATTTAATGGTGGCAGAAAGTGTTCAGATGATGCCTCTGTAAACTCATATGCTCTGTTATTTCACTGTAGTCATACAACAAGTATTTGTGTAACTTCTGGTCTCCTGGACTGACTTTATAAGTAAATTTTTGATGCAGCTGCCACATCTTGTCTGTCATCAGAAAAAGACAACGGAATATTACTAAGAGAGGGGACTCTTGTCTGTGGGGCAGACACTGGAATCTTTCATATTACTCAACAAGCAGAAAGAAAGCTGAAAGCAAACTAAGTGATTTTTATTTCTTAAATGGGTTCAAGTTGGTTCTCCAGAGCGATATTGATACTTTCAAGTAATTTTCCCATGTAGTGTTTCAATTCTTCCTCCATAAAATGGAAGAAATAGCATTTCCTTACTTTGCAAAGACTGAAAAAGTAACTATAACAGTGAAACACTAGAGTAATTTGAGACTAAAGAGCAGCATATTTCTTCGATTATGAAAACTATTTTCCTCAATTTTATTCCATTTTTTTCCCACTCTTGGCTTATTAGCTTTTATTATTTTCACTACAGTTTATGAAAAGTTACATGTAAAGCCCCTTTAAGTACTTTCTCATTTAGATTCTGCATCCTCTGAACAGGACTCAGTGAAACAAAGGTCTGAAAGCAAAAAAAGTAAACCTTGGCAAAATGTGACTAAATCAATTTACAAACAAACTAATATTTACAGTATAATGCTGATGGCTGCAGGGTGAGCACAGATGATCACAGCAGTTAAAAATTTGCTGATTATCAGTGGAGTGTGTGCATGTTACCAGCATTTATATTTTATTTAGCTCAACTCGTATGGGAAGGAAAACCCTTAAGACAAATGTTAACATGTTTTGCTCCCACTAGGGCATGTGGAGGCCAATTACACCAGTAACACCTTAAACTGCAATGAGTTCCTTGACTAAGTTGCGTTCCCTTGTCTGTATCCTCCAACTGCTGCTTGTTTTTCTGAAACCACAAAGCTACAAGGGAAAGTCTTCACACATAAACATTTTGTACTGACTGCTAAATGATTTTCTCATCCTCCTTTCTGTAAAGCTCTCTCTTGCTACTGTCATTTAAATGGTTCACTGCAGACACATCTTAATATTTCAAATAATTTTCTTTCCTTCTTTGTTTCTATCAGAAGGCAGGTATTTTCCCTCTTTTCCAAAAATAATAATAATACTCCTTTGTTGATGCATCAAATTGCCTTTAAAGGTCAGGGTTTTGATGAAGGTTGGTGAAATCTTTTTGCAGTAAGTGTAGCTTAGGGAAATGAAATCATAAACTTTCCTTGTTGCACTTATAGGGTAATAATAACCAATTCCCTAAGTAAGCTTAACTAACAAAAACTGGATCTGGATGTCAGGCAGGTGGTGATGAATCTTAGGTGCTAAGGACAGGGGACAACGAAAGCCTCTTGACAATCAAGTAAGGCTGAACATCCCTGGTATGTAAGGATTGTGAAATGAAAGCAGAAGCCTGACTGTGGAATTTTTTTTTTTTTTTTAGGTCAGTGAATGTTCTCAGAAACCTGCTAAGTAATTATTATTTTCTCAAATATTTAAGAGTGTGAATTTGCTCATGGAACCATCTGTGTCTATAATTTTGCACCAATAAATTACGAAGCCTTAAAACAGTGAGAGTTTTATTTAGAGAAATTTATCTTTGCAAATTGTTTTCCCTTTTGTAGATTTACTGGCATAAGGCAAGTGAACTATGTATTTGTAATTACAAGATTTTAAAAAATCATATTCATGATACTTTAGTGAGGAATTTGTAAAGTCTCAGGACAAAATTACAGTTTTCAATGTAATTTACTTTGAAAAAAATTTACTTTGAAAAAAATTAATTCAAAAGATACTTTGGTGAGGCATGTGATTTGCTTTTCCTTTCATCTAATAATTTTTAACATGTTTGAAATAGAAAACCTTACACATACAATAACAAGATTGCATCACAGGCAGAACTAATAACTTCTAAAAACTTTCAATTTGTCATAGATGTATTTCTGATGAAAATTATTATATTCTTCTACCAAAATTATATGTTCAGGTCCCCCACTTCTGCTATTTTCTCTTGGCCTTTCTTTTTCACCCAGGAACAAAATGAGATTCAGATTAAACCTATAGTGGAAAGTAATCTTTTACTTCTACCTCCACTTCACTTAGATATGGTGCAGAATATTAGAAAATTTCTTTCCATGCCTACATTTATCAAGCCAGATTGTATTGGTTAGAATCTTTATTTTTGGCAGCTTTTATTTTCTTCCAAAGATGTTCTGTCTCTAGATGAAAAACCTGCAGTACAGCATTATATCTGAATTGTTTTAGGAGCTAAAATGCAGACTACAGGCAGATTTTCAGCTGCTATAAAACCTTTTTTAGCTCCACAGAAGTAATAGGTTAGGTTATTTCAATAAGGTACCAAGCAAAGAATGCTTTGAATAAGGAAAAGAAAGATGAATTGTTGCCAAGACATAATTTTGTATGTATAAGTTATTTGTCTAGGAAGACTGTTTATCCCAACCCATTAGTTTTAAAGGAGGTTACTCTGTTTAAGAAATCAGTAAGGTTTGCTAACAATGTAAAGATGTATAGGGAATAAAGAGTCAAGATCAACAGTGCCCCTTTTTAACTCCCTGCCTCAAACCAGGCATCTTTAAGAAGATGCTGGCAGTTCCTGGTGCCCACTGGCATATTCTTATGGGGTGCAAGGAGACCTGAGGAGCCACTGGTGGAGTTGTCATGGGACTGAGGTGTGGCATTTTCCAGGGCACATTTCCCAAGGCAAACCCCATCCTGTTCACATCCTAATGGTTCCTACTGGGAAAGAGCTGACACCATTGGCTAGTGAAGGACACTGCTCTCTGCTGGAGAGCCTTTTCTTGGGGCCCAGAGCACACCAACAGGGTTTGATTGCCTGGAGCAGCCTCACCTGGGAGCACCACCCACAATGCCTCTGATTTTCTCCCCCTTCAAGAGTTGTGGTCATGGTTCCTGCTCCTTCTCCAAGCTGTGTAGTAGCTAGTCCTGTTTCCTGCTGTCCCAGCTTGCCTGTTGGGATTCCAGAATTTGCCTTAGACTTGGTTTGTTATCTGGTCGTGTCTGATGATCACTGGATGGCCACTGGAGCGTGTTACTGTCCACAGCCTAGCCCTGCTTGGATACTTTAGCAGTGAACCCTGGCAGGTAGGGTTGCTGTTCCCACCACACAGTGATCAACCTCAGCTCCTGCTCCGTCTACTCTTGTGGAGCAACTCTGTTTCTGCAGCTTGCTGATATGTTCATTAGCTGTTTCCAAGTTACATTTACAGTGAGAAGAAGATAATGTCTCATGACACTTGCTGAGCATAAAGTGTTATCTTTTTTGCTTTGCAAAGTGCATTTGAAGTGCAAATGGGTCTGTCACACTTGTGAGAGTTTACTGGTTGAGTCTATTTGCTGATTTCTCACTTAAAAATAAGTTTTGCATTTGCTAGAGGATGCTTTGCTACTAAACTTTGGCTTGAGTAGTTAGATTACCTTTACACAGTGCAGGCTGCCCTGCTGACCTGTGTTCCTGTTTGTTTGGCATAAAGCTACACAGATAGTTTTCATCCACCCTGAGTGGGAAGAGCAGATCTTTCAGGGGATCCAGCAAAGGGTAGCATTGAGGAATCCCTTCAGTGCAGGGAGCTCGGAGTGCAGCTGCAGGTTGAGCTCTGAGGAACAGGAGCCTGAGACAAGAGGCCATGAACTGGTGACTCTTTGGATAACAAAGGGCACCCACCTGTGGCTCAGGCAGGTGAAAGAGCACACAGAGACATGGCAGGAGCTGAGGATTCCAGATTTTTGCACACTTGGTCTGTTAGGGATCTGCCCAAGGAGTCCTTTGTTTGGGGTCCCTCCTCAGAGGAACCAGCCTGGGGGTTTTGGTGTTACTGTGCCATGAATAAAATGCTTTATGGAATGAGACATCTGAGGCTCTGCTCTGGGAAACCTGAGGTGGAACTGGTGAGGAAACCTGGTGTGACTGTGAGTGTGGGGTGTGCAGGGAGCCAAGGGGGACCCCTCGTGTCACGGGAGACACTTCAGAGCGGCTGCAGCCCCAGCAGGGACAGTCTGGGTGGTGTAAGTGTGGCTGCCAGAGAGTCCTGTCAATGGTCACACTGGGAAGCTTCCTTTACAGGTAGTTCCAAACATTAATTGCCAGGATAGAGGGGAAAAGAAGGGGTTCTGTGTAAATATAGTGAAGTCAGGCGGTATTAAATGAGGGAATAAAATGGAGAGTAAAAGGGTTCTAAAAGTGATCTAGAAAGAGCTGCAAAGAGACAACTGAGCAGCAGGAGAAAATGATTGTTGAAATGGAAGTGTTTGTGTGAAAAGAATATATGTTATCATAAGGAGTTGTTGGACACTTGTTTATTGAAATATGTGGTAACTCCTGAAGCTGGAAACAGAAACCCAAGATGTGCCCTCTTAGAGACCTCTCCTGGTAGCTGCTTTACAAACTTAGGCTGTTTAACCTTTGTTTCACTACCTTAGAATCTTACACTGAGTTCTTATTTTCTCTGCTTCAATAGAAAATGTGTAGAAAAAATTCATTTGCTCTGCTTCAATAGTAAAATTGTAGAATAAATTCTTCCAACTTAATCCTTTGACTGTAGGATATCTAGGAGAGTGGGAAATATGGATTTGAAGAAGCAAGAAAACACCATCAAATGGTCTTTGAAAGGAACCACACACTTGTAGACAGAAGTGAAAAGCTTAGTAAGTTATGAGTCCTGGGCTCTCATGAAACTCTGAGGAACTTTAACATTGCTCTGGCACACAGGTGTCAAACCTGCCCTGTCACCTTCAGGAACTGGACTGATAATCACTGACCTTTGCTGCCAATCTGGCACTTAAAAACTCCAAGGCTTTTATCACATGTTTAAATATTAAAATGCCTTAATTTACATGTTTGATTTCCATGCCTTGGTTGTGAAGCAGTTACATTTAATGAGCTATTGGCAACTGGAAGAAAATTTAAATGTATCCAAATCTGGCCTCAATTGCAAGTAAACCCATAGTTGTTTCTTTTGTTCTTGGAGAATGATAAGAACAGTAGAGGAAATTATTATTGATAACAGATGTTTGCAAGACTGCATGATAGGAGTTGGTTGCCTTGTTAGGTCTTGACTGAGAAAATATTTCTATTCATAAAATTGCTGACTTTTAGTAGGAGGTAGAATTGTCAGTGATTGATCTTCAGATTGCTCTCATTATGGGGCTTCCACATAGAAAGAACACTGTGTTTGGTTTCATTTTTTTGCCTTTTTGCCAAGGAGGGTCGTTTATAATGTTAGCTCATGAATAATGGCCAAAAGAGCTGGTGAAGCTGAGAGAGCTTGATCCTCAGAGTGGTTTGAGCTCAGGGCACACCAAAGGCTGACATTAAGTAAATCCCTGTGCAATTCTTCTACTCTATTTAAATGTCTCATTTAATCTTTTTTCTTCAGCATTAAATCTTTCTGTCAGGACCTCTCCTATACCACAGGGAGGTGTATCAATGAAGATGAGTTAGCTCTAGAAAAAAAGACATTGATTTTCTTGATAAATATTTAACATCTTTTAAAAGAGAGAATCTTTGCTGCGTGTTAGATTTCTGAAATGGCTGAAATTGCTATATTAACATGGCAGCAAATGGATCTTTTCCATTTATCCCTGTTAATTTTCAGTCCCTTAGTGTGTATGAACATTCAAACCCTCAGTGTGTATTACCAAGAATTGCATTGACAGTATTTTCACAGTTCCCTTTTTTTTTTTCCTCCAAAGTCTGCTTTGACTAGGTTTATTTCTATTCTGTTATTTGGAATAACAGTTGGTCTGTCTAGAGAGTTCTGTGATTTTAATTTGGATTTAATTTAACTGGAACCATAAATTAGAGAAGTGAGTCATTTATATACTCTTATTTTTATGAAGGATTTGTGATATTGAAAGACAAGATTTACAGCTTCATCTGGATTCCAGTTGTAAGGTGTAATTTTTTGTTATCAACAGCCTGAAATGCTGCTTTTTAAATAGGAATCAGTATCCAAACAATGATCTGGATATTTTGTGGAAAGGTAATTGAAAACCATCTCAGCACTTAAGTTTGCTAGTATTTTTTTCAGTGATTATAAAATTACTCTTGTTTTCAAGATTACAGGTTTGGTTACATAGTTCTCATTATTATGAAGTTACCTTCTGTAAATGCTCAAAATCCACTGTATTCCAGAATTTAAATTTTATTTGTCAATATTTTTCCATCTCTAGATACTACAGGTTTACTAGGAACTGCAAGAGACAAAATCAGTGTTGCAGGATAGGGACAGCTACCATCAAAAGCATTATTCCACTGCAGGTACACAACAGCATGTTTATTGTGACAGAAAGGAATTTTGACAGGTGTATTCAATCCATCAAAGGCAGCAATGATATGGATGCTTAAGGACAAAAATTTGGACAGAGATGTGATGACCTGAGAATTCAGTAGGAAATTTTACATGTAACTCTCTTCTAAGATAAGTCCCTCAACTGTGTATTACAAGAAAAAAATCCTTTCTGAAAACCATTACTGAGGTCAGCACGGCATGTAGAGCTGGATGCAGTGCCGTCCTCTGGGTGGAGCCTCATGAGAGTGGAGGAGAGGGGGAGAATTCCCTCCTTGCACCTGCAGGTCACTCTGCTTCTGCTGCAGCCCAGGGCATTGAACACCTCACCCTTCTCCATATCCCACATAACCAGGTCTCCCATATGCTTCTGGAAAGGGTCAACATTTCCCCTAGACTTTCTTTCATCACTGACATTCCTAGTGATATTTTTCATGTTGTCCCTGATATTCCTGGTCAGATTTAATTCTATCAGGGCTTTAGCTTTTGTTATCTGATCTTTGTCTGCCTAGACCCTTTTTCTTTTGATTCCTCCCAGGCTACCTGTCCTTTCTTCTACCCCCTCTAGGCTTCCTTCTTGTGTTTGAGTTTGTCCAGGAGTTACTTGCTTATCCACACAGGCCTCTGGCATTTTTGCTCAGCTTCCTTTGGTTGGATTGTATCATTCCTGAGCTTGGAGGAAAGAAATCTTCAAAAATCCACCAGCTTTCTTGGGCTCCTCTTCCATCCAGGTCTTTAACCAAGCATGTTCTTCTAAGCATTTACCTGATTTTCTGACTTTTTAAAAAATTAATTAATTGTTCTACTTCAGGAAAATTTCTTCAAAAAATTTCAATTTGCTGCATGTTCTAAAGAAAGGAGAACAAAATTTTTCCACCTCCTTTCATGTACTCAGAATGTTAGCACAGTGAACATTCCCATCTCTCTGATCTCTTATTGCTGTACAACTGTTAAATTCTTTCACAATTGCTTAAGTATTATTAACAAAAGGGGTTTTACTTTCAGCAGATTTCATAAATTTTGTCATAGTTAGTTGAAATCCAACTTTGTGAAATCTTCCTAGTCCATACATTTTATCAAAGTAAACTTATCTGTAGGAGATTAGAGAGAGTTTAATACAAATAGTTGTGTTAGTATCTAGCTGAGTTAATTTCCCAAAGGATTTATCGAGAGTAGATCACACCAAAATTAATTACAAAGTCTTCTATAACTTATTTAACAAAAGCTTTCTTTTATTTGCAAATAACAATTGGGGTGCTATCAATAATACGTCAACCTCAAGTCATTGGAAAAAACTAATTAAAAAATTGTTTACATTTAATGAAACAGCAGTTCAGATCAGAAATACCTTCCCAAGTGGTAATTCATTGTCAAGCTTTATTCTTTCATATGCTGGCTAAGGCATGCAATGAGAGATTCAGGCTAATTCCAACTGCTTTTGAACTCCACTAGCAGTTGTAACCAGGGTAACCTGTAATTCTAATCTTAGTTCACTTGGAAGTCTTATGGTGTTTTTATCAACTGTTGTGGCGAACTCTTCATTTATAGATCAGACATTTATTTAATCAATGAATCTTCTGTTCTAGGAACTGTCGGTTTTCCACAACACATAGTGGTGCTGTCTCTAGATTTTAATTGTTGGGGCTTTTGAAATGTGTTTTGTTATCAGTTTTTCATTATGTGCAAGCAATTCATTTCAATATATTAGTCTGGCAACAAATGACTGAAAAATATATTTTCCTGTTTGGAAAGATAGTGCCAGAAGTTATACTATTTACACCGGAAACTGAGGCACAATAATTGATACATTTAGGAATTCAGATGTTTCCCATGCTCCTTCCTCCTGGGAGTGTGTTGAGTCTCCTGTCTTTCATCTCTTAGTGGGGAGATTTGCTCATGAGCATCTCGATAGTTAGTTGGATGTCAGTATGATTTAAGATGGAGAGAATATTTTTTTTTCCCACAGTATAGTTGATTACCTTCTGTTTTCAATATTTATTTTTAGCTAAATGAAAAGAGCAGTTGTGATTATCCAAAGTTGTTACACTGCTCATGTGTGATGGATATGCCGTATAGAACACAGTTAATTTTCTTTCTAACTGCATATTGCACTTCCTGCAGTGTCGGTTATATTGAATGATAGAGTTAAACTCTCTTTGGGATTTAATCTTTTTTATTAAAATTGTTAATCACATGAAAGGGAAGCATCAGCACCAATGGAACCTGTACTGGTCCCAACTGCTTGTTATTGATGTCCTTTGGTATATCACACATATTGCTGAGAAGACTCTACCTGAAGTCATACATGTGAAATTCCCTTAATATCAGGAGAGATTCCTCTTGCCAAGGCTGTTTATTGAATTTTACACAGCAGTCGAGAGGAACTGTTACTCTAACATTTACACAGAAGGTACACTGTAGTATTGTCTTACCTTCCATACTCCTAACAAACCCTTTTGGTTTCTTTTAATTTGTACAATATTACTATTTTTCTTTTCATGGAATAGCTGAAGTATTTTCTCTTCAGACGTAGCCTGGAGTGTAGGTAGGATTTGCTAAACTGGGTTTAATTCTATGCATTTGAAAGTGTTCATTGCTGATGGTGCTCTAGAAGTGAAGAATGCAGCCCCCCCATGGGCTAATGTGTGAGACTGGGATAACTGAGTGTTTTGCTTTTGTAAGTTCAAAGTCTAGAACTTGCAGTTATAACTTTCCTAAGAGGACTGAGATTCTGATTCAAAGCCAGCCTTATTGTTCTTAGAGACCAACACTCAGGCAACAGTCACCCCTCTGCAGGGGCAACTGAATATATGTACAAGGCCTAATTATGTAAGTTCTTAGGTGGTCATTGCCAATCTCTTTTTTAGGTGATGAACTTTCCTGATGTTCACAAATATCTGAATCCCTTCCTGCAGTAGAATTCATTTACCATTGTGCAAATATCCTGTATTTATTCTAGACCATGCACAGATCTGAATGACATCAGAGTAAGACTGCAGTAACCCCAATTAATTTCAGGAGGCTTATTCCAGATTTATCCTAGTCAGAGATAAAAATGTGTGTATTTATCTTTGAATTGCATGGCCAGACTATAATGATGAGGTGCACTGAGCTCCATTCTCAGCATAAATTAGTTTGGGGTAGTCAGTTGAAAAATGCTGTTACACATCAGATTGACAAGGTAGATGGTCCATTATCACCTACCTTAAGCAAAATACGAATGTTGACTCTATTTGGTTCTATCATGACTTCTGAAAGTAAAAGAAAATTCTAACACCTGTGGGTGGGTTGTTTTTTTGTTTTGTTTTTTGGGTTGTGTTTTTTTTGTGTGTGTGTGTGTTGGATTTTTTTTTTTTTTTTTTGTTTTCTTTCATTTGGTTAGTGAGCATTGGGGATACTGGCATTTGTAGGAAAGGAAAATTAAATCCTAACTGGGCAGTTTTCTGACGTATAACTTTTTGTTGATAGGAGTTGTCCTTCAACAAAACATTTCTACATTCCTTACTGAGTCCTTCCAAAGAGTCATTTTAGTGGTCTTCATCTGTAAATTTTTGGCAAAAAAAAAGGCCAATGGGGGAGTTTGGTTCATCCTTTTGCACCCAAATTTGAAGCAGATTCTTCACCTCTGGTCCATGGTGTTTTACCATTACTGGACAAGGTGATCCAAGGGCAACATCATCCTGCTGTAGTGGAAGAATATTCTTATCTTCTGAAATAAAAATATATTTTATGGAGGAAATTGTCTAGAGTTTAGGTGAAAATATATTAATTTCCTTTTTCTTGTACCTCTGCTTTTGCATGGGTATTGAAAGGAACCTGCATGAGTTTTCCTTTCTCCATAATCTTCTCCTTGCCCTTCTGGTCTTCCATCTTTTTTTCTTCTATTAGGTCAGGAAAACATATTTTAAAATAAAACAAATAACAAAAAACATACTTCCAGTTTATATAGTCTGGCCTTATTTACTGTGCCGGAATGATTTTATATGAATGTTGGTGAAATTGTGATTTCAGTCATTTTTTTCTAGTGTTTTTTTGCCTAGATTTTTATATTTTCACCTATCTTTTATTTTGAATTTCATCATGTTTCATTGCTTGCATTTAGATTTTAGAATAGGTGCCTGTTTTGGTTTAGGCTTGGCAAAGTGCTACACAAAGTTGTGGAGCTATTAGAGCTGTGTATTGTTTCATTTTAGTAATAATACTACTTTTGGTTTAGATGATTTTCCTATTTCAATAAATATGCATTATATGGAATTGGTGCCTTTTTATCTGTGAATGGTATTTTGTGGCCATTGAATAATCAACAGTTTAAGAAAAGGAAAAGAAAACTGCAATACAGCACAATAGTTCTCTTCAGCTCTCAGTTTCTTCCAATTAATTTGCTTATTTAATGGTTGGAAATCCAACTGATGGTCAGGTTTTTCTTCTGAAACCTTCTTTGGTGTTCAGGGAAATTTAGTAAAAAAAAAAGCATTTGACATTTTAATAGAGAAATGTGGCTTTATGCTGCAGTCAGTGTGCTCGACCAGAAAACAACCAGCCATGAAGAGAAAATAATAAAGTTTATTGTTTTTAATGTCCTTTAACTTCAATTCAGTAATCAGAAGAATAATGTAGCTCCAAAGACCTAATTTGAAGGTAAAATTGTAATTGTGTTATTGAGAGCTTTCGTAGTTTCCTATTTAAATCTATTGAGTTCCGCCTGCTCTCAAAGTGATGGTGACATTGCTCTATTATGACTGAGTATTTCAAGGGCTGGAACCAATTTTGACTTGTGAGCATTGAAGGAGGAAAATACAGAACACAAACCAACACCACCTTGTTGCATTTATTGTAGTCCAACCACATCCATTATTCCAAATACCTTTATTTCTCAGATATGGAAGGATATAGGTTTTAAAAGCAGGGACAAGTTCTCTGGAACACAAAAAGAAAACTCAGTTTTAAGACAAACTGGATGACATTTAGTAAAATAAATATATTATGAAATAAAGCTCTTAACATCTGTTCTGCCAGAAACCATATCTCATATATCAAAACCTCAATTAGCTTTTTCAATTATGTTGGTGATTTACATAGAGAGCTTTGTAAGAACATTGAAAGTTTTTACTAAAACAATCCTTTAATGGGCTTTCAATCTGGAAATCTTTTTCTTAAGGGTAACTCTTTGGAATTTGTTCAACATCTGTGTGGATCACAGTGATAATATTGTAAATATGGCAGTTCAGCATATATATGCCCTAAAAGTTAGAGGCTATAGGTCTCAAGGGTGGTCACAGGGAGTCCCTGCCCAACGTTTTTAGGTGTTCTGTAAATCCTCAGTTTAAAATGTGGGATTGTGATCAGCAAACTTGAGATCTTGTGGATTCTGACCGGTACTGCAGGTGGACAGGAAAAGGGAGGAGATGATGTCTCTTTAGTATCTAAACTAATTGGTCTGATTTTAATAATTACTTGAATGATTTTAATAATTAAGCATGGATCTCATCTTTTGATCTGTGTGACCCAGCTCTATATTTTTGGAAATTTAATGAACTTGCTGCTGGGATTTTTGATTGTGATTGTTTGTTATGAGGAAACCTGAAATTTTATTCACTACAGATTGTTTTTGGTACCTGTCCTTTGAAGGGAGGGGGAATTGTCAGACTCACAGACAGTCCTTAAATGCTTTAAAGACACTTGGTTGTGCCAAGACAATCAGCTCCAGCTCTGTGCTAGCAAAAGCCCTTGACTAGATTAGAGTTCAGAGTGCTGGACAACAAATTTTCTTAGACTTCTGCTTAAATATAAAACAAAGACTAGGCATTCCATGAGTGCCAAACTAATCCACTTTATGTTGCAGTTCTCTTTTTTGTTTGTTTGTTTGTTTTTGTTTTAATATTCAGCATCTACTAACACAGTGTAGTAACCCCGAGGTTACTCTGCACTTTGCATGTTTGCAAATGTTGTCAGAGAGATCATATGTTTGTTAGACTGGTGAGACAGCCAGCAAAACACAGCAAATTAAAGTTGGCAAGCAATTCTTATCTTTGAATGCTCTTGAAGTTGCAGTTTTACTACATTTTTGTTGATTTTGTGAAGTATTACAGAAGTACTGCTTTTGAAGGTTTTGGGTTTTGTTTCAACATTAGTAGATCCATGAGCTTGTTATCATACTCTTTTGAAACAGCAGTTTTGCCACAGAGTTTTATTTAGAAGAACAGAAGGTAATGCTTGAGTTGAATCTCTTTCAATCATCTTTCAAATTAATGAGAAAATGTTTCTAATTAAAATTAGTATTTGATTAATTAGCAATTGACGTACTAGGAAGGAGACAAGAAAGTCAGGAGTGTTAGGATGCATTCAATGTGAATCATGGGAGAATGGAGTTACAGGAAAGAAACCATCAATGTCTCAAAGGATACTGGTTGTTTTGCTGTAGGACATCCTTCAGCAGCCTTTTCAAGTTGATTTGAATGAACTAATAATGAAAACAGCCATAATTTGTAAGTACTTTGAGGTCGATAAGAGCACCTATCCTTAAGCATGAGCGTTATTTGTGATTGCACATGATGTATCTTGCAAATGACAGACTACCACACCAAAATAAATGTCAAGGACATGGGCACATCCTCAGACAATCAGTCTGAGAAACAAATAAATTTGTTTAATTTTATTATTTCAAGTGATATGTTATCCCTGCTTTACAAAAAGTAGGAATGGAAATATATCATCTTTGAAAATGACATATAGCAAGAAGTAGCACTAAGACTTAATTGTAGAACTTCTGTATTTTGGAGATACTTATAAATGGGTACAATGTGATTTTTTTATTTTTTTTGGACTTCATGTGGAAATTGTAAATTCTAAAAGAAAGTACAGTTATCAGCACAGAGGAATTCATCTTTCATAAAACTTGTGTGAATTTGTTAAATCGCATACAGTTTCCCCTCTAGACCCTTCACCCCGAGAAGGGCTTTCAAATAGCTTCATATCCTTCTGATACTGTGCTGCCCAAAGTTGTCAGGGGGCAGCAGAACCATTCAAACCCCCTGCATGTAGTGTATCTTTTGCTGGTTTACATGTACTGTAATATCAGAGTCTTAATGTTATTAATAGCATGAATAGCACAAAGCAGCTTTGTGGTTTCTATTCAATCTGAAATAGCAATGCCTCAGCTCTAAGGGAAGCAAATGATTGACTGTTTGGTTCTGGTTATTTAAATAAAAAAATTTCAAGTGGAAGTAGCAAAGATTGTTGATATATTATCCAGAATTCAGAGGAAATCAATACAAGCCTTAATGACCTCCCCCCACTGCTCTTTAGCTGCATTAGTCACATCTTGGGAAAGCATTGTGGCCATCAATCAAGGAAACAAATTACTTTATTTTCATATTGTGAACTTAATGGCAGCTGATGTGCAATCTTTCCAAGCTAGTTCTCAAATCCTGTATGAAAAATGCAGGAGGAAAAGTGTCTAAAAGGATGGGAAGCTGTAAAGTATGTACAAGCAGCAATTCAGACACAGAATAAACTTTAGAAAGCCAATTTTTATTCTTTTTAGGTGACTATGTATGTTGTGTTGAACCAGGCAACCAGATATAATGAGATGAGCTATGCAGTAACAGACATACAAGAGCAGACTAAGTAGACCAGCTGTCCAGTCTTGGAGATCTCTGTGGGTCACCATAAATAAATAAAATATTTATTGAGAATAATAAAGAGGTTTTGTTTTAAATCTAGCTTCTGATCTAAATCATGGTTTACTAGTGACTATAAAGTCTTTTATTCAGGGTAAAGAGTCATCTTGATTGGTTCTGACAATACTGATGTGTCCATCCTAATAACATTCTGTTCACTTATCAGCCCAGGATCCTACAATGTGTTTGTAGGGCAGCTGAGCACTGAGCTCAAAGCTGCCAGAATGCTGTAGTTGGTTAGGAGGTGAACACAGAAGAAGCAGGAAAACTCAGTTTCACCACTGTATAAATGCCTAATTCATGCACTGTTTTTCACAAAATGTAGCAATGAAACGATGAGCAGGAGGTTTAAAACAAATGACATGGAGAGGTTTTACACAACATAAATAAAGGTAGAGCATACAACTGTAGTTAGTCAGAAGGATTAGACAAAAAACAACTGGGTTGTTACCCAATGAGGGGGGTCTAACACCCACATCAGTTTCTTTACAAGATTTTTTTTTTTTTTTTTTTTTTTAAGGTAGAATGGGTCTGTATTATGAGAACCTGAGCTCTCCAGGAAAACTTAGCAAAGAAATGATAACTTCCTTCTGAAGATTTGTAAGAAAACCACACTTCAGTTAGGAGCTTTCTGGTCTGTTAGGAGCTGCCTGTTCATGTGAGCTAATTGTAGACTTAAATTTTCACAGAGAAAAGCAGGTGAAATATATGTATCTCTTTGCTAAAAATAAAATTGGATTTTTTTTTTTTTCAGGCTAAATGAGGGATTCAGTTTAGATAGTAGATACTTAGGAATTTAAATACATCTTCAAAGCAATTCAATGGAATTAAACTACTGTAATCTACAAAAGTACTTTGGTGTCATGTCCATCAAACAAAAGAGGAAATGACCTGGCTTAAGTGACTCTTTCAAATATGGAACAGGGAGGAAAGTGCTGATGCTTTCCAATGCACTGTTTGCAATTTCCCCTTGCCCCAGACAGGTCTAGCTAAAATGACAATTTCTTCAAGAGGTACTTAACAGATTAACGTGAGTCTTGCTGATTGTTCTTCATACCTGAAAGATGGCAGTGATACTGTAAAGGTTAAGAAGATACAAACTGAATTTAGGCTGTAAATTCCACTTTGAGGATGGATTTCTTTCTGTGAGGCTTCTGTGTAATCCTTAGTATAGTGACTTCCTAAATCTTGATATTTATCTTGGATATTAATGTAAGGCAAATAAGCATGAATAATAGAAGCCAAAGCTGTGTCTCCTATTATACTTCTCAGTCCTTCACAGTGGGAAAAGATTGTAAACTGCTTACTCTAGAAAATGAAGTCTGACCCTCACAAATGGAGTTGTGTCCTAAACAACATGAAAAGAAGTGGGATTGAACAAATGCCTTCTGAACAGCACCTGAAATATAAATAATAATCAGGCGTTCATTTGTTAATAATTTGTCCTGCAGTTTAAAACTGTACTATTTATGTTAAAACCTAAATGTACTGAAAACATACCTGTTAGTAAATTAAGGTAAGCATAATTTGATGTTGTATCTGCTATACAGTTTGATTCCTTGCTAAAATTAAAAAAAAAACAAACCAGAAACAAACAACAAAAAACACACATCCACTCCTCTAAAACATACCAAAAACAAAATACCCAACCAAAAGTAGACCACAGCCCAGAACCCAAGAAAGCAGAGGTTTTACAGAACAATTGTGCTCTCAGTATTGAGTTATGTGATACTAATATGGGCTGAAATTGAAGAGGAATGACCTTGATAAAATTCCCTCTGAATAAACATTTGGTTTGATCATAAATAGTAAGCTGAGGTTAGTGTCATAAAAACAAAGTTGCGTTTATTTTGTTTGCTGCCCAACCAAACAAACACTGCATCTGCCTCTCTCACTGAAGCGAACAAATTAGACATTTTTCTCTCTGCAGGAATGGTGGCACACCAGCAGGTTGCTCTGGGGTCACCTTAGAGATCTGCTCTTTGTTCCTGAGGGACTGATGTCCCAAATTTGACTGCACAGAACCTTCACTTTCTAATGAGAGTTGTGCTTTATGGTCACATTCGAAACTTCAGATTTAGCTGGGTAACTCTTTCTTCCTATTTACCAGTGCAGGTCATTTCTACAACTGCAATCATACTTTTCATGGCTGTTTTAATGAAAGGAGAAGAAAACAACTAAGTTTGAGTAGTATTTTCCCTTTTGAGATTTCTTCTGCTTTCTGCTCTGTCTCTGGTAATTTAATCTAGTCGTCCTGTTTTGCTGGCAAAGCTGTTGGGAATCTGTTGGGTAAAATATCATTTATGGTCAAAAAATAAAAAGTTGATAGGAAAAAATGTCTCACTCTGGCCCTAAGTTTTCCAGATTGCATAATAATGAGCATCCCCAACCTTCCCTGCATGTTTACTGTAGTGATATTATATTACAGTTTGTGATAGGCAACTCTCATAACTGAACTCATGAACTGTAGTAATCTCTCTGTTAGTTTGTACCACAGTAATTGCTTGTCTTAGCATTTAGTGCACTCTGCATAAATTCCTTGGAGTCCTTTTGTGATGTCTAAAGAGTATTTTGGGCTGTGTTCTGCTGCTGCTCCTGCAAAAGAAATAATGACATTAATATCTATTTTATCCAGCATTATGAAAACTCATTTGGATTGAGTTTATTATGCCCCATATACACTTAAAGGTCTATATAATTCATTGTGTCTTTAGCTTCATTCCTGCAAAGACATTTAATATGGTGTAAGAAAGGAAGGTTTCCTTACCTTATCCACTGATACAGGTGAAATTCATAGGTTCCAAGGAAATTTTTAACTAGCTACGATGATTAATGGCTACACATTTGCAGTTCCTATATGCTCCAGTGACCTTCATCCATGCCTGAACCTGTTCCTGGGATTTTCTTATTGTATGTGAAATTATGTGGATATTGAGGACAGTTTTGGAGCTCTTTTTAACTGGCAGTGTAACATACCACCATCTTACTTCTCCATTTATAAAACATTTAAAAAAATGCTTCTAAATTCAACAGATGACAAAAAAAATCACAAAAGCTGTGCTATTGCTATGCTAACAGAGGATGGGTGTCCACACTTGCATTCTCCATCCTCCTTGACAAATTTTGTTTATTTGCCCTGTAGGTTTTAACTAGGTCCTTCTGTATTTAGGAATTTTAACTGTGAAAGAGCTGCAGCTCAGCTATTTAGATCCTTTTCCCTTTTTTGTAATTTTTTTATCCTCTCTTTTCACCTGTAGGAGGATTCTTTTGGAGGGACAGGTATTTCTGTTGTTGTTCCTAAACTCATGATCCAAGGGGGCAAGTAGCACACTGAGACACAGTCAGTCAGTTATCTACTGCAAACTGAACGCATGAATTGACTAAAAAAAGCATGAGGCAGTTCAATGATAATAATTTATCCATGTCTTTCATGACTGAGACTTGTATCCCATAAACATGCTTTTTTCTCTTTAAATCACTTTAAGTAGTTGACATGAAAAGCCGTTGACTTGACTCACCACATATGTTGGTTTTGAGTATTTGAGTACATGTGGAATTTGAGTACTTCTTTTGCTCATAGGTAAAAGGCAGGCCAGTGGCTTGGCACAAATAGTCCAAAGAAACAAATATCATGTCATCTTACCTTCAGCTTCAGAGATAATGCCACTTATTTGCATTTCTCTTGCCACTTGTTAAACTATGTGTTTCTGAGTGCTGAAAACTAAAAGTTGTTTATTGATTAGTACGGGTCAAATATATGTATAGATGACAAAAGCAAACACATTTTGTTACCCTTTCCTTCCATCTACCAAATGCAGGGAAATTTTATTGGTTAAATGTTGAGAAATAGGTAAAATCACAGTGAAAATCTCTAAGTCAAAGGACGTAGAAAATGAGCAGTCAGTATAGCTGTGAAAAATTGAGGGAAGTATGAGAATATACACTGCCAAATTTAATTGCTTTCATTGTGTGACAAGTCTCCCTAGGGTTGTGATAGACCCAAAAGGGGAGGGTGATTGGGAGAGATTTGCTCACAAGGCAGCTCAAAGAGGGTCTAACTGAAAAATGGTAGCAGCAGTGATGACAAAAATGTTCATGGATTTTTGTCCCAGTGATCTGGCTTCTTTGCATACACTTCTGGCTTGCTGGGGAACCTGACAGCTTGTACACTTGAAAATGTCTGTGTTTCTGACAAGCTGGATTCCTTGAACACATCATTACGGAGGCAGCTTTCATTTATTTCAGAGGAGTCATGATCAAGTTGATACTTGTAATAGACATGGGGAAAAAAAAGTGTGATCACTATGTTTTCTCATCCTTGGTACGACATTTCAAGGAGATAAGTATTGCACAAAAAATCTGAGAAAAACGTTAGTCATTTTTCTCATTTGCATGGTGGTCTATAATTTGAAAGTGGAAGCTTTCCAAGTGATGTACTGTGTAGGGTTCCATGAACTACATAGATTTTATACCAACGAAATTAACTCTATAAATTAGAAAGCATTAGGAAGCTAGATCATGAAAGTTCTGTTGACAGAAACCTGAGTGTGATTTTTCTGTTTGGCTTTGTAAAGCAGAGATGAAAGAGGATCCATTTGTGCTCAACCTGCATGCCATATTTCAGAATTAAGCAAATAATAATGGGAAGCCAAACTGAATTGATTATGATTTAATGTCCTGAGTCTGATATGATACTTTAGTATTTAATTCACTACTATCTGAATCACAAATCAAATTTGATAGTGTTCTTCTGGAAGCACTGCACTCCTTGATGTTAGCCAGAATGATGACCCCAAAAAGCTGTCGAAAAGGTGATATTCTTGGGGCCAGAGGAATATAGCTGGGTACTGGAGAGAGTGTTTAGTGTTGATTGAGTCCTCAGGGGTTTGGTCTTAATGTCCTACTGTTGAAGTGAAACACTTCTGATGGAGAGTTTTTAGTGAGGGTTTGTGTTTTGGGCTGTCTCCTCTGGCTGCTGTGATAATACTTCTTGTTCCTTTGCATGCTATTAAAGGAGTGGCCTCTTCATGACTCACACTAGGGGAAAAAACATAACAACTCAGAAAATAGATTCAGTCTATTTCTGAACAGCTCTGCAACCTGGAGGCTGAAAGCACATTCCTCTCTGATGCACCCAGCTCTGCAACTCAGACCTATTTGGCCTGAGTTTATGCTTTGACCTGATATATAGAAATATGTGAAAAATTATACACTCTCCTTTTAAGCATCATTGGGTATACCAGTATGAGAAATACCCAGAGACTCAGATCATTAAGTTCAGTTTCCTGAGTCCGACATTGAGTTAACCAGGTGAGGGCCAAAGTGGCCTGTGAGCTTCTCAAATGACCTTAATTTGAACTCTAAATGCATGGCAGGTTCAGAACATTTCAGGATAAGCCAGTTGATCCAGACTGTTCCTCTCCAGTGGAAGTGAATAGTCTGCAGACATTAAAAGTCTATCAAGCAGTTCTCTAGTAATTCAGGAAGTCAGGTCAAGTTGAAAGCAATTCTGCTTTAAAGTGCGGCTTAGACTGAAGATAAGTATTTTATCCACCTGTAGCTCAAATACCGAACTTTATGAAGTCAGTCATTGAGAACTGCTGCCATGAATCAAGACTATTTCATGGACTTAAATGCTCTTTGAGCTTTTACTGTGAGATAATCTTATAAGTTCATCTTATATCAAGGTGTTCCACACTTGCTCAGAATCCCTGTCCCT
The DNA here is from genome assembly GCA_035583235.1 of Hafferia zeledoni. Classification (NCBI taxonomy): domain Eukaryota; kingdom Metazoa; phylum Chordata; class Aves; order Passeriformes; family Thamnophilidae; genus Hafferia; species Hafferia zeledoni. The sequence goes on along the minus strand of JAWWEV010000152.1, from coordinate 15,214,801 downwards.
GTAGGTCACAGGACCCATTCAGGGGCCTCAGCAAAACCTTATTAGAAGTCCCTCAGCTTCAAGGGAGGTGTGAGGTTGTTGGTTTCTCTGTGAACTGGCTCAGGCTGTGCCATGTGTTGGTATGACCATTGAGTTGTCAGAGTCTGACAGGTGTTGTACGTACTATCTACACATCCCCCATGAGCCACGTAAAAAGCACAAATAGTGTCACTGTGGTTGCTTTCAGTTTTACAGACTTCTCTGAAAGCTAGAAAATTCAGTAAGATTTTTCCCATTGACCTCAACTGACTTTGAATTAAGTGAAGATACTGAAGCCCACTGGAAAGCTGTACAATGGTCTCCCTATGAGTCCAGGTAGTTATAACCTGATAATGATTCTGTTCCATTTGGTATTTATATCCTTTCCTTCCCACCCAGTTATGTTAGAAGAAAAGAATTTTCTCCTGGATATTCTATAACCTTCTTTCTCCTTGCTCATAGTGCTTTTCTGGAGTGACAAATAGTAAAAATGTCACCTTGACTATCAAAGAATTAAGTGTCTTTTCATAGTTACCTGGGTCATGTGTTACCCTAGAAGTGTGAGTCCAGGCTTTTGATATTCACACAAAAGAAAGCACATTGATGTACCTAGGGCTGGATCAAGTGTTATATCACTAGATTAAACAGCTATGATGGGAGAAAGATGAAAATAACTACAGAAACATGAGGAACAACAAAGATGAAAAGGAAGATGTGAGAATGGTACAAAAACATGGTTCCTTATTTGTAGGGTAAACTTGAAAGGTACCCTTCTCAACCTGCCTGGCTTATAAAGTATTCAGAAATGGAAATTAATCAGCAGTTGTTTATATCTGTGCCAATCTGGCACTGGGATCTGATATGATAGCACCCTGCAGACTCCAACACTAAGCTGCTGCTCTTCCACAGAGATGCCTTTTACCACTAACTCTGCTCCACAGTCTCAATACCTGAGCTGTTCACCTTGTTCTTTCCCCTCCATAACTTTGATGTATGAACATATTCTTCACTCTTGCTGCTTGAAGTCCAAAGATATTATTCCTTTATATTCGGATCAGCTAAATTTTTTTACAGTTCATGCTCTCTTGCCTATTACAAAATTATTTTGATTATTTCAGATATTTTCCTCTTCTAAAATTAAAAAATGAAAGATTCAGAGGCAAAATGACCCAATCAAAGCTCAGTTCAGTCAAGTTTTATTGCAGTTGTTTGTCAGCCAGTCTGTGTTTGTCTTTAATTTGATTCAGCTTCTGTTTGGTGCTGTTGTGAACCAGAAACTTGCTTATTGTTGATGCCAGTCAATGTGATGCCATTATGTCAAACATCTTAACAGCTGTCCTAAAATACACAGGTTCTTTACCACTTCCAAGGTTTCCCAGATGGAAATGAGTTATGATATTTCTCCCAGGTTGCAGTGAATCTAAATGGTGTGAAAGCTGAAGGATTGATTATTGTTCTTCCATCCACTTACATCAATTCAGTCTCAGAGTTGTTTCAGTGAAGGCACTTGGCTTTTCAGGTTGGATTAGGTTTTTTACAACCTTTTTTCTGAAGAGTCAGTGTAAACAAACCTCCTGCTGATTTCTCATGGTTATTAATTTGCGTAATGGTGGCAGAGATATTAATCCAGTCAGATTACTCAGAAATTTTAGCTGCAGTTTTTGCCATTTTTCTTTGGCTTCTGCCTGGTCCCAGCCATATTCTGATGTGCAACCTCACTCTGAGGAGAGCAAAGGCAAGGAATTTAAGTCAAGGGGCCACTGCTCAGCTGCTGTGCAATTGAAATGTTACCAAGCAAAGGTTGTGGTGCATGTGTTGCAGGGTATTTTCTTTATTACCCCCTTCCAGTCTAATCCGACTGTCATTACGAACACTATCAATCCTTCCTGTGACATTAAGAAGATTTGGGTCAGAACTCAACTTATCTTCATAATTTCTCTGCATGTGAGCACATTATTTTTATAATGACTGAGTAACTTAAATTACTAGTTTGTACTGGTGCATGTTATTTTAGGTCAAGTTTGTTGTGTATTCCATTATAATTAAAAATAACTGTGTTCCTTCATTTTAGTTAATTGGAGGAGTGTACTTAAAGAGGTGCAGAATGAGTAGAAAGTGTCTTTCTCATTGTTATATTGAATGTTTCAGTAAATGACATCCTTGGCAGAAGTTCTGAAGCCCACAAAGCTTTCATAACTATTGATCTGTTTTTGAAGCATGGGATTTTTGCTCCAATGATGTGATGCACACAACAGCTTGTGTCATGAGGAAAGCCATTACTTTGTTTTACTTGGTTTGTACAAAAATCATCTGGAATATCTAACTTTTCAGGTGTTCATGAAGTTTGCCTCATGACACTGAGTGATTTAAACACATTTCAATATTGTAAAGCAATAATGACTAAGAAAAGTGTGTAACAGATAAATATATTTGTACCATGTTACAACTGACCCATCATTATAATTTTCTTGAATGTGTTTAGTGTGATTCTGGTGGTTTTTTTTTTACTCAGTCATGTTTTACATAAGACTTTCAAGATCCTAAAGGGCTCTAGATTTTTATTAATTTTATTAATTTTCAAGGGTCAGATATAAATCCTGTTAATTTCTTGGTATAGTTATATTTAAATGTCTAGTTCATATCTTGTTTTAGACTAGTATATTCTGGATGTTTAACGTATTCAGATGTTTCTAAGTGTAAGATAAAGGTAATAAGTGGGGTTCCCCCCACTTTTTTCTAAAAATCTAAGTGAGAGATTAAGAAAAGACCTGGCATGAAAATGTTGATGGCTCAAGCAGCAGATGTTCTGCTACCTCTGTGGCTATAGGATTATGTGAAAGTAATGCCAGAATTTTTCTTCAAGATGTTATGATTCATGGATCCTCCACATCTTCTCATGTTCTGCAGCCATTGAATATTCTCCCTTTATCAATATGGCAACTAGGCTGAAAGGAATAGTCATTCAGAGGAATATGGTTATATTGAGAATGCTTTCTGAGCTTCCAGATGCATGAAAACTGATGCACTCTTTCTTGGCTAAGAGGTAACTGCTTGAATTTCAGAGGATATCTGAAATATTACTGAGAGCTGGATTTTGTGCTCAGTATCTCGTTTGGATAGGAAACAATACCCTTGTTTAGCTGGAGGACACACATCAAACATAGTTTTCTTGACCAGTGTCATGTTTTATCCCAAGGACACAAAGCTTTGGATCCACAGAACAGACTTTAGTGAAGGATTTATTTTTCTCCTTGACAGTTCTATCTCATTTCTCTCTTTCCTTCACTCAGCAAAAAACATTGCTTCCCAACATGTGTAAGAGTGTGTCGGTATTTGTGTGTAGGTGGTGGCTTAGGCTGTTGTCACAGACTATTCAGCCATAATATTATGCAGTTGAATGATAATTGCAATCCCGGGAATTAGGGGTTATTTGAAAGGTGAATGGGTAATGATGAAATGGATTAGAAGAGCATCTCAAATTCATAATGGTCATTCCCATAAATAACACTTTACCATTTTCCATCTGTCAGCCACTGAGAAGATTCGTGGTACCCTTTGATGAGATGCCTTGTCCTTGAAGAACAGTCAGAATTCCAGTGTGAAATATCAACTGTTGTGCTGACACAATGAGTTCAGTCAACAAAAGCATCAAACAAACGCCCTGTGTGTCACTCATCATGGGAACAAAAGACAGAATAGTTCCAGCCCTTGGGCAGAGAACCTGCACATCCTGGGTTCCATCAGGATTATATAAAGCCTTAATATTTAGAAATTAATTCATTCTGCTGGCACTAATATTATTACTTAATTTTTTTCATCAAGCAAAAAATGACCTGTGGTTACCTGATAGTCTTGCCAAAGTTGCCATCTCATTGCTTAGGAAATTCATTTATTTCCTCACCACTTATTTGCAAAAAAATACTTGAATAAAAATTAATTCCCAATATTAATTCTAAATGTATTGTTCTTCCCAACTTTACATTTTATATAGAAAGCCCTGTATTATAAAAGGAAAAGCTTACTAATAATGCTGATTTTTAGTGTGGGAAGTGATTTGAAATGAAAAAAAAAAGTTTTATGAGGTATATTTCTATTAAAAGAATATATAAATAAACCAAGTGATATCTGTTCAGCTTGTAGAGTCCTAATTTTTGATGACTTGACTGTTTAAAAACAATGAATATCTATTCCCCACTCATCAGTCAGAGAATATCTCCATAGAAGCTATTCAGTCCTACTGTGTGGTAGAAATTTGGTTGACTTCAGTTTTGAAAATTGGCATCCATATGCATGTAGGCCCCAACTAATTATGGAGCACTTGAACTCTGCAAGTTACCTCGTGGCTTTTATGCTTTCATCATCTGTAAGTTCCTTGTGGCTCAAATACCAGACTTTTCAACCCAGGAAATGCTTCCTTTACCTACAGTGTAGCCTTTTCCTTAAAGTTTGTTATGTTAGTTTAGTTTTTCTAAAGTAGATTTTAGACTGTTGACAATTAAATCTGACTAAGAGGTTGACCTTGGAGAAGCCTATGCTGCTGCTTGTATGGAACAGGGAGTACTTGGAACACAAAGTATTTGAGTATTTGAATGCAAAGTAAAAATTATTCTATTTTAAGTAGAGAATGCTACTTCCATAATGGAATTAGAACCCTTTCATACATAGACTTTCCATAGTCATTTAAAAATGGAAATTTCTTGACCACATAGAATGCTTTGTATGGATGCAGATGATATGTCAAAGCATGAATACTTCAATCAGTTATGCTGGTTTAGACTGAGTGAAAGCTACTCTGTATTACTGAATATTTTATTCTTCCATCACTGTTCAATCAAACACCAAATGGGAAACAATCATCTTGATATAATAGTACTGAAATAATTATTCTGTTACATGCAGTGCACTTTTATTCTGATCCTAGCTATAGTTTTCATTTTGCATGAGGAAGAAATAAAAACAAAGTAATGACTTTATGAATAAGCTCTTATAAATTAAAAGCATAACAAATGCATGTAGATGAAATATACACTTCAGTTTATTCATTCAATAAACCCTTACTTGTTATGCTGATACAAATACATACTCTGCAGGGTGCAAATGTGTGAGGATGTACTTTCCTTCTATCAAGTATGAAATAGATATTGTGTTAAATCCTTCAGTGTCATATTCTGCTAGTGAATAGATCATCTGAGCTTTGTGAATTTTGCCACCAGCAGACACATCCTTTTCTTCAGATGTCTGGATGACCCTTAGCAAGGCTTTTTTCCAAAGAAAGTAACACATTTTTATGATAGGCACATAAACTTCCATTAGAAAAATAAAATAGTAGTATATTGATTTTATGCATTATAACTCTAGTCTTTTTAGAGGTTGAGGAAGGTGATTTTCCCTCTCCACTCTGCCTTCATGAGACCCCACCAAGAGTACTGCATCAGGTCTGCAGTTCCCAGCAGAGGAAGGACATGGACCTGTTAGAAGGTCCATAGAAGGCCACAAGGATGCTCAGAGGGCTGAAGCACCTCTCCTACAGAGATGGACTGAGAGAGTTGGGACTGTTCAGCCTGGAGAACAAAAGGCTCTGGGGAGACCTTAGAGGACCTTCCAGCACTTTAAGGGGGCTTATAAAAAAGTGACCTTTTACATGAGTATAGTGATAGGGCAAGGAAGAACAGTTTTAAAATAGAAGACAGGAGTTTTATATTAGATGTTAGAAAGAAATTCTTCCTTCTGAGGGTGGTGAGGCTCTGGCACAGGTTGCCCAGAGTTGTAGATGCCCCATCCCTGGAAGTGTTCCAGGCCAGGCTAGAATGGGGCTTGGAGCAACCTGGTCTGGTGGAAGGTGTCCCTGTCCATGGCAGGGGTGCTGGAACAAAATGAGCTTTAAGGTCCTTTCACACCCAAACCATTCTTATTATTCTATAATTCTTAACTTTGTTCCATTTCCATAAAACAAAAAACCAGTTTGAGTTTACTCATTAGGGATTTGGTACATTGTTTCCACTGAGACTTAAGATGATTTTAAGGAGTGACAGGTATATCTGTGACACTACTCAGATATCTGGATCCCATCCAATCTTCATATTTCCCTGATTGCATGAGACATTCTATTGATACTGATTTTTTTCTTTTCTTTCTCCCCCCCCTCCCTCCCCCCTCCCTTCTTTCTGAGTAGCAATTAAAATGAGAGAGAAGATAAAGCTTTGACAGTTTCCCACAAGAGTTCATTACTTGTTTCCCTAGTGGGCTCTTCCACAAAAAGTCTCTAGAGCAGAAAAGGGATGCACTAACTATGCTTACCCCCTGTGATGTTAATTACAATTATCATCATGTCTTTGGAAGGATGACTCCAGTGCTGAAGGTTCTGTCAAGCCCCACTCAGGTACAATAGCTGCAAAATTAACAATGAATACAAATTATTTGCTTAAATCGTAGCATCTTTATTATTCATGTGATTCTTCATAGTGACTTTGAATTAAGTAAAAATCTATTGTTGGAAAAATTTTTTGTGGAGACAAGATAAAATTTTGGCCACTCTTTTAGATGACAGTGTCTTTAGTGATCACTGATAGTCAGATTGCTGAAAACTCCGTTCTTCATAATCTGCCACATCTGGGGAAGTTTATAGGAAAAAGCAAGACTTCTGTTCTATGATTAAGAGGAAGAGAGGTTGTTTTCCCCCTCTTATTAGAGGTTAACTCCATCACAGTAATGCTGATTATACTAATATTTTTATTTTTTAGTATGTGTTAACTGTTTTAGGAGTTGAGAGCCTGGAGTATGTGTCCTTTTAGCTTTTTTTTTGCTACAACAAACATAATAATGTGTGGGTCTGACTGCATTCTTTAAGGCAAAGCCTTAGTGGTATAGGTTCAGACTCTGTGTATGGTATGCATGTAAGATGAATACCTGTATAGTTTTTGAGTCAAAAGCTACATTAAAATGCCCTGGTGTGACTTAAGCTCACAAAAGGGTGAAAATTTTCAGTGTTAAGCTTCTAAGACTTTGCTGCAAAAGTGTGACTTGGAGTTAGGTTACAGTGGTTCCCTGTTGTGCCTTGATCCTACTCATGAATGTCTGTTTTTCTGTTGGTGCAGACAAAAGTTAAAGTGAAGTCTTTTTGAAAGTTGGGAGGGATAAAAGAATCCCTAAACTCTTCTATAAAGGTCTGAAGTGACTGAGGTTTTCAGAACCAGAAATTTCCTTTGTATGTCAGTCTCCAAGTGGTAGATGGAGCTGAACAAGGGCAGTTCTGTCTTGAGGATACAAGTGCATTAAGAAATAAACTGTTGTCACTCAAAAAAGAACCACATAACATAAATGTCTGTGTTACCTGTTTGTCACAGCAGAGTGGAAGACAGACAAAGTTATGATGAAGCCCTGCTGTTGAGTCATGAGGAGCAGAAACAAATCTCGCTTTCTAAACTCCTTCTGAGAGAAGGGTTTGGGTGTGACTGAATCCAATTTTAGCCTCAGACTGTGTCAGCAGTTTAGATTTAAGGAATTATGGAGGTGTGATTCAATCACTTTATCCCACCGTTTGTAATGATGGCAAAATGGTTATATTTATATAAAATGAATTCTTTATTGTGACAAATTAACAAACAGGTGAGCAGATGAAAGCTCTTATTCAGAATTATTTATTACACAGTTTAAGAGATAAAAATCTATTAGTAGGGTATTATATAACAAAGTAATATAGTCCACTGTAACAAAGCAACTATATTAAAGCAGTTGTATTGAAGCCAGCAAAAGAAACAGTCATTACATAGAGACTGATATAACTCACCATATGAGACAGTGGGCAGATCTCTGTCTTAGCACTGGGGAGGGACCATGAAGAGGTGTCCCTGCCTCAGGGGAAAAACTCCACATTAAAGAACTATGTGGAAGAGTCTGCCATATGGAAGTTGGACTGGGCTTTTTTAGTTATAAAGTGATAGACAGGCAGTCACAGATTTACAGGCTCCCAGGCTAAATTATCTGTCAAAACCTGCCTCAAAAAGTAGGGTGTGTATTCAAACTGTGGCGAACTCGGCTGGCTTTAGCATAATTTAACACCAAGACAGCACCCTGGTGCCAGCAGTTGAATTTCCATGATGGTTTGTGTTCTCTGGTTGGATTTTAGATCTTATCAGGGTGGGATTATCATGCCACTCTATTATAACAACTCAAAGAGCCTCCCTGGTGAAATGACTATCATTTGGTCATTCTCCAGTATCTTAGTACTTCACTTGGCCTAATAATTTACCAGAATCAGTTTGTGTTGCCTGAGACTCTACAGATGGTTTTCCTTTCCCTTAAACCGGTGCCTTTTCTTTCCCCATGCACGTTTCTTTGGCTGGGGTTGGGAGAGGCAAATGCTTCTCCTTTAAGGTGATGAGTCAGAGCAATGGGACAGAGTCTGCTGTGCAAACCAAACACTGGTGGATCAAGGCCATTTGTGTTACACAGGTTCAGGAGCTACAATGGCAGTGTGATGGGAGAAGTTTCTCATTTGGTGACTTCAAAACCAAAACTGTTGTGTGAGTGAACTTTGCAATGTTGTGCTTCAAGGCCTTTGTGTCATCTTGGGGAGCAGACCAAGTTGGTGATGCAGATAAATTGCAGGACTCTTCCCCTCAGGGCTGCAATAGCAGTTCAGCAGTTGGTTAAGTACTGAGGTAACAGTGGCTTGTTCGTGGGGTTAGCCTATAAATATCATTTTATAATTAGTTCAGAGGGAGTTGCTGTGGAGCCAATCAGTAGAAAGTGATAAAGGGAAAACTTTTTAGTACAACCCATTTATGTGCAGTTCTTCCACCTTTACTGTACTTAGGGCATGGAATTTCTAAATCAGATGTGTTTTACTAGTTTGAAATAACTATGCTTCTATGAGTGCATTAAGGGTTCATTGTTGCATCTAACATAATAGAAAATGATTCTATACATGTAAAATACATTCAATATTAGAATACAATAGAAAATAACATAATGGTTAAGATACCTCACAATTACTGTTTCAAACTCATCCTCATATTCAAGCAAAGTTAGAATTTAATTTTATTTTTACCTTTTTCTTCCCATTTTCCTTTTGAAAACATATACCATGAGCTTATAACTGAGCAAATGAAATGGATGTTGACAACCCATGAGTCAAACTAAAGTGATGCTTATTATACTGCACATGAAAAAACATTCTTAATAGATTTTTCATCAGGAGTACCAAGATGACAACTATGACTCAATCTTAGAAGTAGAGGATACAGGGGAAAAAACAACTAATGATAAGTGTAAGATGTTCTATCATGCTGCTGGAAATAACTTATCCACTTGCTTCTTTTTGAAGTAGCTCATATGTTGGAAAGAAGAATTTGAGTATTCAACTTGTAAGATGATACTTCTTTTCACACAGAAACAATACATGGATTGGATTAATTTAAATTAATTTAGAGTCATTCATTTCATCCAGTTCATTTAAATTGCCTATGGTGGATTGACACATGACCTCCTAAATTTATTTTACTTATCTGATGACATTATTTCCTAATTTGTTCTTGAGGAAAAAAATGGAGAATGGATTCTGATATCTTGGAAATGCTTTGGAGTCCCAGTATGCTGCAGCTATTGCATGGAAATTCCAAACAGCTGCAAATGGGCTTGATTGTGTCTTGCAAACTGCAAAATATGAGGAACCAGGCACCCTTTATTTTGTTTGTTTCCTCAACAACCCCCAAGGAATAAAAATAAAGAACATTGTTGTTTAGTAGCTTAGTTTATATGACATTAAAATTCCAGTTTATATTCAGAGACAACTATAGTGAACTTCCTGTTCTTTTCAGTAAAGCAATGAGTCTGGATTTAGCTCTGCTGTGTCAGTAACCTGAACTACATCACATTTGTTTATGCACAGTAACAGTGCAGTTACCTTTCCAACTAGGCTACAAAAGAAGTGCTGTGATGTTCATTATTACTGAATATTCAAAAATGACTGTTCCAAATCCTATTCCAAATCCTATGTGTACAGAACATGTGTATTACTGGAGTTAATGTCTCCACCATTCTTCCCTGGCTACACTTCTAGTATTGAACTGCAGCCAAATTATATGTTGACTTAATGTATATTAATAAGCAGTGCTGTTTATACTTCAAACTATATAAATATATGTAAGGAAACTTAAGATCATCACACCCTGTCTCTATTTACTACCATGATTGTTGTAAAATAAAGATGTAGTAAGTGCAATTTCTGAAGACAAAAATATAATATCCTAAAAGATTTCTTTGGCCAGTACTTGTTATCAGGATAATGCATCATTTTGATGGACTTTTAATAATATTATTCTTTTTATGAACAATAAATCTTCTTGAAATACATAATGAATTTACTTTAATGCGTTTGAGTAGAAATACAATTTTCTGTCCAAAATGCTTTCATAATCCACAAGTTTCACTTTAAAAATCCTAAGGTTTTAGACATATTAATGGAAGTTTTTCAGAGTGAAACAGCCTGGTTGAATGCTTTAATGAAAAGATCACAAAGTTATAAGATAAATACTGTCAGTATGTCCTTTTTATAAAAGTACTTTCTAAAGTGAGACAAAGATCACTTGCTGGCAAAGTCTGCAAGTTTCTACAGAATTAGAAAAGTGACAAATGAGGTTTGACTATTCTTTTTACCACCTTTTAGTGGCAGGTTCTTGTGTAAAGCTTAAGGGACAGATCTTGCACAGCCTTACAGAAGTAGTTTTCATTCATGGAAGAATTCCTTTGTGAGCCACTGGAGCTACTAATTTGAACAGAGGCTATTTTGTCTTTAACATGAAAGGTTTTCTGTAGCTGAAGCAGGATGGGTTGAGAAATGTTTTTATGTCATTACTAGCTTGGGAGAAACAAAATGAAAGGTTCTAGCATGGTAACTTTGAATATAGGAATAATGATGTTAAGAGTGGCAGACATAACATGTCATGTAGTGTCATATCTGGGCATACTCCTGGAAATGACAACATTGAAAGTCAGGTCTGCACAGATAAATGTCCATGGCCTGTGATTTGGCTGCAGAGAACCAGACACATGAAATTTGTGGAACAGTTCAGTTAATTTATTAATAGATAAATCAAAACCAAACCAAACCAACAAACAAAAACCTTGATGATTTTTAACCCTTCTCTTTAAGTGAAATTAATTACATTGGCATCAAGAGGGAAAAGGAGATTGGCACACCTAAATGTGACATGGCTATTGAGACCCTCAAATCTGTCATGGTTTGATAACCAGCCCAGAGAGATATTGAGGTTGGGGTCACAGCACAAGCCATGGCCGGACCTCTTACCTGCTGATTGACAATTCTGTGCTAGAAAATAATTATAATTAGGTAAGCATAGAGTGCAGTGCTCCATGTATTTATGGATATATCTTTATCCTTAACAAGAGAGCAGGAACAGAGATTAACCTGTCCTGTTGCACCAAACTTCTGATAAATATATGCAAAACCTGAAATTAAGAGCTTTAAAGAAATGCATGAAGATAGAGGCAAGGGAAGAAAGAAAGGAAAAAAAGAAAGAAATTGGTTTGTACAGTTGCAAATTTTGCTGTAATAACACTCTACGCCATAGTATGCTGGACTGTGATTTGTATCTTTGTGAACAGCTGCAGACACCACTGTCCCCATTTTAAGCACCCTGGATTAAAGACATATATAGTCTGACACATAAGCTGGTGTGCTTGAAATAATTATTAAAAATACTACCTTCATAATAAAAAGTATTCTAAGATATAGGGCTCATGTCTGAGCTCTATAGAGCTCTTTTCAAACTCTATTAATAGTATATCTTGGAAGGTAAATAACATCCCCTTACTTAGCATTTGAGGCTGTAAATTTCATAGTTAAATTAGGTCTGTATAAATCCCTCTTTACTATTTGTTTGGTGCATGTATTTTTATTTTCTTTTTCTGATTCTTCAGAGCTTGTGTAAGACAGTGCATTTTTATTAAGTTACCACATAGATAAATATTACACAGAAAATGCATTTTATTCCACAAGTTTTTTCTTCAAAATGTTCTCAGATACACATGCTCAAGGTATGGTTATTCTTTTTCAAGCAAGACAAAATTTTAAAATGATATTGTGATTCTAATAATTTGGACAAATAATTATTACCTTTTGCCCTTTCTATACTGAGATTCGTGAGTTTAGTTTCTTTTCTGTCAGCCCAACTAAAATTTAACCATTGCTTCTAAATACTAAATATACTAATTACCAAATCTGTTTAAGGTTAATATGAGAGTGTGACATATTTATAATGTGAGTCCTTTTGGTAGTATAAGTGCTTTGTGCTAGATTGTGTTTCATGTAGTCCTGATATAAATACTGTAGAAAAAGGGAAGTATATACCTAAAGTCAAATAAACTGAGACACAGTGAGAATAAATGACTTAAACCACACGACCACCACAGATAGTTTGGATTAACCCCAGCTGGCAACTCAGCACCACACAGTGACTTGTTCACTCCCCCACTGGTGGGTGGGGGGGAGAATTGGAAGAGTAAAAGTGAGAACACTGGGGGGTTAGGATGCAGAAAGTTTAATAGATAAAACAAAAGCCAAACATGCAAACAAAGCAAGGAATTCTTTCCACTGACAGGTGCTCAGCCAGCCCCAGCACAGCAGGGCTCCATCATGCATGACAGTGCCTTGGGAAGACAAACGTCACCACCCTGAACTTCCCCCACCTTTACGTGTGGAGCATGAGGCCATATGGTCTGGGATGTCCCGGGGGTCACTTGTGGTCAGCTGGCCTGGCTGGGACTTCTCCCAACATCTTGTGCCCTCCCAGCCTGGAGGGTTGGTGTGAGAAGCAAAATCGGCCTTGAAGCTGTGCAAATGCTGCTCAGTAAGAGCAAACTCACCTTTATTTTCAGCACTGCTCCCAGCACAAATCCAAAGTGCAGTCCTATACCAGCTGCTGTGAAGAAAATTAACGCTACCCCAGCCCAAACCAGTAGAGGCAGGCATGGCAAATATAGCTTTTTCCTGTTTCTTGACCATATATAAGAACTTATTAAAAATACAGTCTTCCTGTTCACAAATATTAAAACAAAGGACATAATGAAACTTTTTTCTGCATTTATCCTTTTCTCTCTCATTATATGAAATGTACTGTCCTTTGGTCTGGTTGGCATTTGCAGCTTCCTGGGTATAAAAAATATTAAGGAAAGTAGGATTGGGACCCCTGGATGGGCTTTTTGCCAGAGCTAGTGGAGTATGTGGACCTCTGACATCTCCCATGTTCTGACCAGAGGTTTGTATTCAACAAGTATGATGTGGCCTGGAAGCCAGAGAGCTTTGCTCCTTGCCAAATTGACACAAAATTTTGAGATCCAGTTATGATGAAACTCATCTCCCCAAAGTGTGCCATTCTAAACCGGAAAAGATTAATTTGGTGATGTCCTGTAATTATAGTTTTTAGCTCTGATGCTTTTCTTGGTCACCTCAGGTTAAATAGAGATTTTGTTTATTTATATTTTTAAAGCAAGCTTGAAAATGAGCTGCCAGTGTCCTTCTCTGTCTGACAATATGAAGTGTCCTTTAAAGTATTTTCATTAATGCTCTTCTTTCTCCTTCATGCATTTGAACAAGCTGACACCTTCCCAAGTTCTGCTCCCAGAAGGGCTTGGAATGGTTCCCAGATTCCACATCTTCCCTGCAATCTTCCTGCAACAGTAATATTTACCAGACATCAAGGGAAAAGCCACAGCCCATAATCAGCTTTCAATGACACAGGAAAGTAAAGAGTGACCTGGTTCAGAGACTTGTTTTACTACACTCAGCTTGCACCAGATGCTTTTGGAGAAGGCTTTCTGACATATTGTCAGGTGCTGGGGTTTCTCTTCCTAGGTCCCTTGGTGTTTCTGAGCAGCCATGGGCAAGTGCTCACCATTTGTGGGGAAATGACATGTTGAAATTTTGTCTCTGGCTTGTCTCTTCACAAAGTCCTTCTCCTTTTTTACTGTCAATTTGACATTCATTACTGTTATTTCTGAAGCTGCACAGTTTAGCATCTACATAGAAAACACTCTTTCAATATTACATTGTTCATTAATGAGACAATTAAACAGTTTTCCTCTCCTTAGCAGAACACAGGAGCACTGATCTATCTACCCCTGGCTTTGCTGGGACCTGTTCCAGATATGTTCACAATGTTTTATTCGTAACCACTTTACAGCTTATAGTGTAATAAGACATTGTTCCATTTTGCTTTATTAGTACGCTAATCTGGCAGTTCTGAAGCACGATTCACACCATTTCCTGGCAGTTGGGTAGTAGATCTGTGTAGTAGCAAGGCTTCATTTGCTTTTCTCAAATCTGCCACAGCACATGTATTATATACTGTGGAGTATTACAGACAGCTGAACTCTTCAACTAGCTCAGGTTTTGTGCCTCATGTGTCTGTTCGCCTCTCTGAATTCTTATTAAACCTTAGAGTTTCGCTTTAGGCTTCCCTGTTTAACTTCATGTTTCAGGATCTGCCTGATAAACAAGATTCCCTGCACATCCTCAGGGCACTGTGCTGGCTCTCACGGGAGGATCCCACTGAGGATATGATGATTCTGACAGTGACTCTGGGCCAACAGCACAAACCCATGATATTCTTCCAACTTTGTTAACGAGTACTGACTTCTCCAAGTCTTTCTTGCTCTTGGAAGGTATCATAATCTGTTTCTAACCCTGTTAATTGAAGACAAAGAGGAATTAGGATGAAAACTCATGGTGACCAAGGGGTACGGGGTGTCTGGTAATCCTGTCATGGAGAAAATGTCACAAAATAAACATTCTTTCCTTGTTCTCTGTAATAACAAGGATAATAGAGCTGGTCTCTTCTATGATTTTAGGCCTCTTATCTAAGAAATCTATCTGTGACATAGTCAGTCCTTTACCAGACAGAAATATCTTTTGATCAATTTATATTTTTATCAGAAAATAGACAGCCTGCCCCAGAATAACTATCTTTTAATTAGTTGAAAAAACATCAAAGGTTTTGGATTCCATCCAGCGCAGAACAAGGACATTCTGAAATCTCAGAGATTTTAGCAAGAAATCTGCCTCAGTCTGAAGGGAAATCCATGGCTGAACAAACGGGCAGAGTGAGGAATGGCATGAGTGAGGGAGGCATGAGGGGAGAGGAGGAAGGATGGTGTGAGAGCACATATTCTTCCCACAGCAGAAGTCTCACCCGAGGAGCTGAACTTCAAAGGCTTTCCTGCAGATAACCTTCCACTTCAGTCAGTGGCTGTGGAAAAATCCTGGGAGGAAGTTGAAAGAAAAGAATCTTTTCCAGGGGTAAGAGAGTCAATGGCAGCTCTGACTCAACTGAGTCTGTATTTTTGTTTGTTTATAAAGAATAGGCTCAATAATGATGCAATTGATTTTGTGCCACTTTTTTTTTCTCCTGGCACTTTGGCAATAGGTCTTCAGATTGTACACGAAATCCAATATATTTTTCCAGGAATTAGTACCTAGAGCTGCCCAAATGATGGTGAGGATGGGAGCCTGTTTGGAATATCTTGATTGTTCTGAGAGAAATGTCAAGCTCATAATTTAAATTATATGCAAATGAAAAAAAAAATCCTGTTAAAGGCCTATGCAACATTGAATTAGTAGCTTAGTTTAATAGTGAACAGAGTGACTTAAACAAATTTTGAAAGCAAATGGAATCAGTAAGCTTGGAGAGTGATACAAGATTATGGGAAATGTATACAATTTTCTCTTTATTTGTTTTGATTCTGATTGACCTGAAAATATGATACATACAAAGGGAACAAAGAAAAAGTTATTTAAAAGAGAAAAGAGGCTTATTTTGTTAGAGAATAAAAAAATCTGATAGAGGGGAAAAAAGAATATGAAGACAGAATGGCCAATCCCTCAAAAAGGAGACTACTTCTCCATAGGAGACAACTATGAGAGTGAGTCAGTTGTACAACAAGAAGCATGAGAGCCTGTGCAGGTGTTAAAGCTCTAATGGTTTGTATATCCCATGGAACTTTGTCATAAGGATATATAGAAAATTGATAATAAAACCCCCTACAAGTTTCTGTGTTTCAGTCCCTCAGTTGCAGTCTGATTTGAATGTCCATTTCCTGGCTGATGTATTGATTGAGTAGAAATCCAGTCTGACCTGCACTGATTCATGCTTAGAATCAGTTTGAGGAGTTTGAGGCTTCAAAATCTGCTCCAAAAGTCTCTAGAATAAACAGGAGTTAATGAGGTGTTTCAGTGCATACCCACCCCTCTGCACTCAAGGCACTGCAGAATAAAGTACAGCATTACTAAGAGTGATTTGACTGTTTAGCATCTATTACTCTAAACAGTCATGAAGGAATATCAATACCATTATCCTAAAGAGGAGAATTCAGAAGTTTTTATTTGTGTATGGAAGATCTGGCATTTAATGACTTGGAACGTTCTTACTTGAAGCAGAACATATTTTACAACATGCCACCACCCCTCCAAGCACTGCAGACTTGTGGGAACTGCTGATGCATGAGAGCTTATAGGGATGTGCAGTTGCAGTGGGTATTGTGCTATTTCCAGTTGCTTATTAAAAGTTTAAGAAAAGCAGTTTTGGTTTAGCTTCTGTGCATTCAAAAAATATAATCAACTATGACACTGCACAAAGTAAGCTGATAAGAAATGACAAAAAAGACTGTCATGTTAGGAATTTAAAAGGGAGTTACTTTGTATCCTCCCTTATTTCACCCTATTAAATACATATATTTCATTTTAAAGACATACCTGATCACTCATGTTTTGTTAAATTGTTCAGGAGTGTTCAATATCATGTCAGGATTGCCTTTCTATGCAGACTGCAGCCACAATCAAAGATATACATGGAATGTTTGTTGCAAAGCAAATGTGTTTGTTATGCCTCTGTCCTTTGCTATACATATTTTTGTTTGTCCTTCTTTATACCATCTTTCTGTCTTGAAGAAATGACAGTTTGCTCTGAGAAGCTAAAATGAAGATAAAATTTGATTGGAGTGGGTTGTTTTCTTTTAGTCATTAGTCAGGAGGAAAGTGAGAAGGAATAAAGCAGCCCTTAATACTTGGGAACTCATGTATTACTATGTGTGCATGAATAAATTCTGTAAAGAGAAAGTAAGAATAATTTTTTATATTTTTAATTGTCTCTGTGCTGTATCGAGTGTTACAAGAACCTATATTTTGTTTTGGCTTTTAAAAAGTATACCCTGTATTTGCTGGCATCTTTTTCCTTGCTTGCCAAAAGCTTGATAGGTTTTTGCTCAGCTTCCCATTCTCTTCGAGTACCACTCAAGTGCAGCCCCAGGCCCAACAACTCTATAAAGGCATGACTCACACAGGCTTTGAGTTTGGCCTTTGCTATTTAGAGGCACAGGGTTGGTGGTGCTAAGGAAACAAGGAGATTTTCTCAGTCTGGATCCACCAGTCTGAAAATGGCTAAAATGTGCACTGAGAGCTGGCTGTGGGGAATCAGTTCATGACAAGCAGACAAGTAGAGGTTTCTCCTCAATGGGTCATCTCAGTTGAAGGTGTCCATTGAAAGAGGCTGACTGACTCAGGCTGTGGTGCTGCCTGTCCAGAGCTATTCCTGCCCATCCAGAGCTATTCCTGCCTATTTCCACAGGAAGAACAGGATAAGGCTGGCCCAGGTACCATCCTAATTCTGTGCATACAGAAATGTTTTAGTCAGTAAATAGAGCTGACCTTGCTCACCTGGGAATGCTAGAAACAAAAAGTATTCATGTACATTATTGTGCTCAATTTGCCAAGCAAAGCCCAGCTGAGAATCAGTCTGTTGTTTAACTTTTTTAGTGCCAATAAGTGCAGAAAAGGAGAGTTGACAACTGAAGAACAGGAGTGGGATTGTAGCCTGAAGAGTCGTTATTCTGGAGACACTTGTGTAAGAAAGCATTGATTTTATACTGAGAACTCTGCTAGGAGAGAAGCTAAAGAATTTACACTGTAGTTGGTTAAGGATGTCGGGGAGCCCAGAGATCTTTTCCAATCATCAACATAATTCTATCTTTTGTGTCTCTTCTGACAACCCTGCTCTAAGTTATAAAAATTGCATTGTAGAATAAACCCTTACATATTGACAGACTTTAGATACAAACTGTTGACACCTCTAATGTAGTTGTTTGGATTTGCTTTTCTTCAGTCTGCTGTTGCTTTCTTAGGAGGACAGTTCTAGCTGATGATATTTATGAAAGGACACACAGGCAAGACTGAATCAGGACTCCTGTATTCAAGCTAAGATACCTCTTCTTGCTAGGGACATATTTTATGAAAATAGTCAAGGAAGACCTAAGAACTGAGGCTTTGTTGATGTTGTAGGGACTCTGTCTATGTTTCAAGGAAGAAAACACCCTTAAAGAAAAGTCCAAATGCCTTTCAGAATATATAACAGAACTCAAAGATTGTAGAATTGTTTGGGTTGGAAGAGATCTTGAAAATCATCCACTTCCAACCCTCCTGCAATGGGCACTCCTTCTACTAGGCTAGTTTGCTCAAAGACGTTGCATATCAGCCTCTTACACTACATTTTGTCTTTTGTTTTAATCAATCGCTGTAATAAACAGTATAGGGTGCTACAAGCAGTAAAATAATTCAAATTTGAAAGCTGGCCATAGCAAAAGACAGTGTATTTTCTGTCAATATTGAGAGATGAATAATCTGTGGCTGCAGAATAGGCAGTAGTGTAAACTGGATAATGCTGGTAGATTTAAGAGCTCGCAATGTGGAGAAGTGGGATTCACAGCTGGTCAGGACTATGGCAACTCAGGGAGTACTTCTTATGGCTAGCTATGGATCCCTGAGGGTGTACATGGAGCAGTGTGAGTCAGGTAAAAATGACAGACTGTGCAAAGAGATTGTCTGATTCCATAAATGTCTTCCCTAAGTCTGAATCCAAAGTTCTCATTTAGTGATGAAGTCTATGTTCTGGAATGTTACTTTTCCCATTTCTGGTGAGTTGTCACTCAGACAAGTGCTGTGATTAGAAAGCTAAAGGTGTGTATTGCTGTATAAAAGGTGCCTGACACTGTATAGACAATTTGCTGAAGCAGAATTCAAAGATTCAGCACCAGAGAGGAGGTAAGGTGACCTCCTCTAAGTACCCACAAAGGGATGGGAAGGATGATTGCCGGTAAAAATAACAGGTGATGGAAATGGGAAAATAGAAAGCAAGTCCTGTTGCCTTGTGGTTTTTTTTTGTTGTTGTGTTGGGGTTTTTTTGGTTTTTTGTTTTTTTGGGTTTTTTGTTTTTGTTTTTGTTTTTGTTTTTGTTTTCTTAATTAACAGTACTTTTCCCTGTGGTCTAAATGTGTGAATTTTTCCTGTGTGCTTGTAGAGGAGAAATAACTCTGACTGATAGCACTCTGAAGTATTAATTTGTATTTTATACACTGTATTCTGCATGTTTAAATATGCACATAATATAATTTGTAAATGCTAATCAAGAATGTAAATTCTTGGTAAGTGTTCAAGTCAGATGTCATATGAATGTTTAATGGGATTTCTACTTATGACAATATAATATTGAACTTAAAATAATACAGTTGAAGAGAACAGCACCAAGCCTGACAGAGTTCAAGAAGCGTCTGGGAGATACTCTCAGGCACATGAGAGTTGGACTTGATGATCCATGTGGGACCCTTCCAGCTCAGCATGTTCTGTGAATCCATGAAGAGTTTTTGTTTTAGTAAAGAGGAAAAAGTTGTCAGTGGTTATGCAAAGATAGGGAAGACATCACAATCCTTGTGCATGCACTTGTGTGTGTGCATGGATGTCTCAGAATTCAAAGGTTAAGCTCTGGCCTTCTGAAGTCAATAATTCTCAGATAACACCACTAACACATTGTTGTATTGAAAATTGAGTAGTGGATAATAGTATAATGATTTTTTTCTTTCTTCTGAGTTTATTCCCTCTCTTTCCTTTTGTTTCCAGAGCATCAAAAGAACAATTGTAGCACAAATGCAGGGGAGAACAGGACTGATAAGGTGATGGTTGTTCTTTCTTTCAGTGTTTCACATATATATGTGTACATACATGTGTACACATGAAGTGCTGTGTATACCTATATAAAAACCTAAGTTTATAAGTGGTGTTAGAATTTGATTTCTGAAATCATGACAGTAAAAACCCAGTTAAGCTACGACAAGCTTTGACTAGTGCAAATGAGAATACAACCTTACACATCTGAGTGTTGGTTCATTCTACTTTTGAGTGTCACTCAGTCTAGTTTTGAAAAAACGGAATTAAATGAAACTTTATTTTAATTAAGGGTGTTCTTTCTACTTCATCTGGTAATGCAGTTTTCATAGTGTAAATGTCACCAATTTGCCTCTAGTCTCTTCTTCCAGTGTTCTGCATAGAATAAAGATGATTGCTGCAGTAAACAGGACTCCAGTTCTCCCTTTCCAGGCTTTGTGAGAGTCTATTTCCACATTTGAAACAAAGACATGTTTATATTCTACATTATTGTTGGATTTATTTTGTGAATAGATAGATTTCAAAATGATTTACAAGTGTCATAAGGTTCATTAATACTACAAATATTTTAGTCTGGGTAGAGGATGAAAAGATATTAAAGAAAGGATTGTAAAGAAATGTCTATCTATTTTCTATGAAAAATGCTCATTTTCCAATCGGTTTTGAAAATCTGAAAACTATTTCTAAGTTATCATGCTGATGAAAGCTTAAAAAACCAAACTGTGTTTGTATGTTTTCAAGATATCCTTAAAGGGAAGCTTTTGCTTTCTTTAAATTTTATCTTTTGTAACTGTAATGGGAGCTGAGAAGTCTTGTTTTGCAACAGCTTTCTGCTATTTTTGTGTAAAATAATAGATTTCTGTTTAGGTAAATTATATAATATTTTAATAAACTGAAACTACACAAAATCCTTTTTTTTTTTTTCTTTTTTTTTTTTTTTTTAATAGTCTGTTTACATCACAAGTGTAATTTTTGGAAGAGAGTTCTAATTGGGCTGATTCAGAGCCTCCTAAGCCCATTTTAATTTTTAACTACATTATATTAAGAGAAAAATAAATGAGATTCTAACATTTTTTCAGTATGTATCAAAGGCAAATCTGGACATCTTATAACCCTTATCATGCATAGCCTGAACACCTCTTGCACAATGACCCAAGTGAGCACAGTAAAAGAAATCCTTGGAGGCAAAACATTGGGTCTTGCACTGAGTCAAGGGCTTTGAATTCCCTCCGAAATCAAAGCTGTGGCCTGTGAGAGCTCTACTAAACCTACTGCAGCATGAGCCTTTTGGTGCTGCAACAAGGATCTGTGCCTGATGATTCATTTTTAAGCTCCAGTTAAACAAATCAATGAATTGTAAAATTCTTAACACCTATTCAGTCCCACAGAGAGAGGAAAATGATGTTTCTGCCCTGACTGCATGACTGTATTATCTTCTGATAATTGGCTTTTGGGCTCAGTAATAAAATAAAATTTTTTTCTGCTCTGTGCACATTCTGACTTTGTGAAGGGAAGTGTGATAGCAGTGCAGGACATAAAATACAGTGGGGAAAAAAGCTGTGAAAGCAGTGCACCAACAAATACAGTGTTCTAGCAACAATAGTTTAGAAGAAGTAACATGAGAAACAATGTCAAATGAAGAACCTGCACGCTTGAGTTCTAATGTTTGTAATATTGCTTGAGTGGAAAGCTTTACTTGCTTACAAACTGGTTACAACTCCAAGTTTGTGAGTCCCCAAGGAAATGTTTGGTGCCATCTTCATATCACTGCATATTCTCTGAGAAGTCTGTAGACCAGTACTTTAGGAATAATTTAATGAAAATAGAAGTGTTTTCTTATTTCTGTAAGTGCATAATAGCATTGCAATGGCTCTGCAATAAGTGGCTGCTGATGCTCATCCTACTAAAAGCTTCATTTTGCACATTACCCTGCCTTTAGGACACAGAGGCAGAGAAAGATATCTTCTCTGGGTTTTTAGTAACATAAAACACTCTTTGTTATGATCTTGTCATGATGGGTTTTTGTTGCCTGTTTTTCTTAAGGTATCAGTGAAAGCATCTAAGCTTTTCTTGTCTTACATTTGACTCTGAGGGAAGAATGAAGAAAAAGAAAAGTAGTAGGATTTATTTCTTTACTTTTGTGTATTGGTGTTTCAAAATTAAATGCTCACCTACAACTCTAAAAATCCAATCAGCTGTAGTAACTGATTCTTTTTATTGTGTTTTGAAATGTTGAATTACTACAGCTTTTCTCCTACCTTAGCTGCTGATGCCATTCCCTGTAAATCTTGTATCTGTTCCATTATGCATTTGTTATGTTTTTGTGATGGACTTTTCCAGGTATGTTAAATGCCTTCTGGCATGACACAGATGCCATAAATACTGTGCTTTGTCATCTGTCCTACCAGAAAATAACAGATTATTGCTCAGTTGAAGAATCAGCTGTGCTTTGTATTTATGTAAGACCTTTTATAGATTCAGAAGGTAACCAACAGCTGTTGAAGACAATTTCCAGCAGGTTGACAAGAATTTCATAACTTTCTCTCTCTCATTCCATCTCCAATGCAGTGCACATGTAGAATGTGGTGCAATATGGTGATGCTTTCAGTATCACATTATAAACAAAGGTGCATATACAGAAACACAAATATCAAGTAATACAGTCTCCAATTAATGCATCTTTTATTTCACTCTTAAATAATTGCTCAAAAAGATTTGTGTATTACTGAAACATGCAACTTTTGTTGTGAGAGACCCCCCACCCTGATATAAATATGTGGAAAATCTGGAGTATTATTTGTCAGTGAGATGCTGAGCATAAGATTTTGGATCTTTTTGTTATGCTTCAGTACTCTCCTTAGCAAGAAGATTTATATTAGCCTAAATGAGTGAAAGCAAGGTATTTAGGTGCACATGCTTTAAACATATTCTAATATTTAGGCTGTAAGTCTCAAGACTTCAAAGGGGTATTTCCAAAATATGCAGATATATTTTGATCTTTTTTTTTTCCAGTATAAGAATATTATTTGACAAAAAATACTCTGAAAGCAATATGAAGTGTATCTAGTGTGTGTGCTTTTATGTCACATTACTTTTAGAAATGTAAAGAGAACCTGAAATTAAGGGACTTATTTTTCAGCTGTCACATCATTCTTGAAATCACCTGTTTGGGAGACGAGTCAGTGCTGATTCTGTGAGTGCTTGTCTCTGTCTTGTGTGATTTATAGTAAAAGGACATAATGCACCTGGAATGAAATCACTGGCAATCTCTTCCATCTGTCATGCAGGTTAAGCCCTTAATCAGCATGGTTTGATTTTTAAAGCATAAGTGATTTCAGAATATGTTTGCTCCTGCATCCTATAGTTGCATATAAATGTATTTACTTCAGTGCCACTTACTAGAATCAAAATACTCTGTTTATTCTCATTTCTAAAATAAAGTAACAGTGCTTACAGTAAGGAATGTTTTTAGCTTAACCAAATAATGCCTTTATTGAAGTCCTGTTATTTTATCATAAAGGCTTTGTGTCTTTTCTGTCCTTGTCTTACACATTGCTAGGTGACCTTGCTTTACTGAAAGGAATAATTGATCTCTTCAGTGTGACAGAAGTTAACCTAACCTCAAGTATAATGTTCAAATCCATCAGGGAGACTCAGGTGAATACACACACAAAAGAGAAACTGTTTCTAGGAAACAGGTGTTTGCTGCTTACCACTGAAGTGTAGCAGAAATTAAAGTTAAAATACAGAGCTGAAAAACTGTCAGGTTTTGTTATGGTTCTGTGATACTTCTCTTCACACTTTGTTTTCTGTGGGCAACAGAGTTCATGAGAATCTCGGCTTTCATTTTCAGGGAAATTGTTTCTGACCATTGTTTGGAAAAAGCCTTGGAAACCTGAAGCAAGGACACCTAATAGCATCAGGAAAGTAGGAGGCAGGGAAGAAACTTTAAAGTTTTCCTTCAAATGAAGCTTCATGGCTTTTAAGGCAATATTACAATTTTTTTCAGGGCACTGAATTAGATTTTTTTTATAATGTTTGTCCTTGGCAGTGCTAAAAAGAATATGTTGGGACATAATTAAATACACTCTAGGAATAAATCATGGGGGGATTTTGAAGCAGCAACAATGAGTATACAACTCTATTCTGGCTTTCCTGGTCTGCTGTGAGAACATCACCTTTAAAATGCAACAGTAATTTTGTATATCATGCAAAGATACAGCCATGATTTTAACAGTAATTGGGTGCATATGCAGAATTCTGCTGTTCAATGCCAGTGCTCCTATCATACAGATCTAAGGGATAACAATGTTAATATTTTCCTATATAAAAGGTGTGACTTTGATAAAATGACCTGCATTTTGAGATGGAAGTGCCCTGAAGTAATCAAGTTTCAGCAGCCAAACTTTGGCCTTAGGTTGATTGTGTTGTTTGTTTTATGGGTTATAGTACTAGAAGGAACTGCTGAGATGCTCGTGATGTGCTTGTTTTGGCAATTGTTACGAGGCATTGCTCTTTCTCTTATTGAGGCCATTGTGATTTATCTCACCAGAAACCTGCAGACTTGTGATATAAATGAGTGGGAACCCCAATGTGTTGTTTGTCTTAGTAATTCATTATGATTTAGCTCTGTGTGGACTTTTACTAAATCCACATTGGAACTACATTTTTGTCATTAATAAATCACTTTTTCCTAGCTTTGTGTTTGCCAACAGGTTATTGCAAGATAAACATGCAGCACAAAGAATATCTGAATAGCTTGAGATGTCCTTAAAACTGAGGGACGTGTTAACTATAAAAGCAAAATTTCCTACAGATTTCAAGCATTCCATTCACAAATGTTAAGATTTATTTGGTGTCAAATAATAGTATTTTTATGGATGAGATTGTGGGGAAGGAAAAGGTAGAGAGGAAGTAACTGTGTGCTTTAGCTATGCTTTTAAATAATTCTTTGGTAACAGAGGGAATAGGCTTGAAATTTTCAAGATCAGGATGGAATTAATGAAAAGTTATTATAGTGTCTGACTAGTGAAATTTTTATCCTAAGGCATAAAATAAAATCTTTTCCAGTGTTTCCAAGCTGAGTAATCACATTGAAACAGCTCAGAAAAAGTATTTTTAATGACTGAGAGAAGTTATTCACTGTGGATAAGAGCTGGAAAGCTGCACAATGTAAATCTAAACGAAGCCAGAGATGTAGCAGGATGGAGATTCCTGAGTTCAATCACAGTCCTGACTGTGTTTTCTGAGTAGACCATGGGTTTTACTAAATGGAAAGTCATCTACTGTCAGGAAATATCAGAACAAGATGGAATAACCTTTGTATCGGTTCAATGCACTCTAGTAATCATTTGGGATAAATTAAATTTGGAGGGGAAAAAACTGAGTTCTCTTAAAAAATTTGGTGTCTGTTATAAGCCTGGAAATTTTCTCATCCACAATATCCTGTATTGCCTTTTTTTCCTTTTCCAGCAAACTCCTTTCTCATATGATTTCCTTATGAAGAGATGATACCTATTCTTCCCTAAGAATCTGTGTGAATTTGTAATATTTTTTGGTGATAGCTTCTGATAAAGTGGAGGTCCTTGATAGAAAACTTCTAAAATGCAAAAATTCCAGCTCTAATGTCTCTGTTTTACACCATAGTTAATTTTGGATGCCTTGCTCATAATCAGCACTCTGGTTTCTTCACGGATTATTTTACTATGATATAAGGAGATTACTAGCACAAGTGCATTCAATAGGAATTTTTTTTGTTTTGTTTTGTTTTTTTTTTTGTTTTTTGTTTTTTTTTGTTTCACAGAACAAGCCTTCCAAAGGCCTGAGGCTCTTTGGTATAATGCATTAAGTCCTAGTCACTGTATTCATTATCAGTAGAACACATGCAGAACACTGTGCAGGGTAATAATGAAATAGTCTGCTTTTCTTTCCATCTAATTCATTATATGGATGTGTTTCATCACATTTCTTTAAAAATTAAGAACTTCTATGTAAGTGGCATTTTGAATTAAGTTGGCAACATGTTCCAGAAAGAACTGAGGACTGTTGAGGGAACACAGTGCGGCATCCAAGGAACTTAAATCCCTGTCAGTTATAGCTCACATGAACTATAACTGTAAGCATTGTTCATGTGGATGTTGCACAATCAAGTAGCCCTAGATCAGTTAGAGATTTCTGTACCTGCTTGTAATGCCATATTTCAATCAACACTCTATAGCTTGTACAAAAGGCATGAGTGCTTTCATCTATAGAATCCCTGCTTTGCTGGATAATGCTGGAACTATCATAGTCTTAATGCTGCTGAGCTGCTCAGTGCTCTGCTGGGTACAAAGCACACCAAGATAACAGTGTAGGGGGTTCTTGCACAAGACCTGAACTGGTGCTTTGGGGATGCCTTCACTGTCTGAAGCTGAAGAGATTCAGAGTGCAGCAGTTAAAATCAGTGAGTCTCCATCTGACTTAAAAGGACTGAGTCAAATCACGGAGAGAGATGATGCCAGACATTGAA
Organism: Hafferia zeledoni; assembly: GCA_035583235.1. Lineage (NCBI taxonomy): Eukaryota > Metazoa > Chordata > Aves > Passeriformes > Thamnophilidae > Hafferia > Hafferia zeledoni. The sequence continues at coordinate 15,188,270 of JAWWEV010000152.1, read as the reverse complement.
AATAGAGCTTCTAAGCTTTTTTCACACTTAAATTTTGCAGGTATTTCTATGGAGAAGATTTTGAGTGTATGGCATCAGGAAGTGAGGAAAGACTTGAGAAAAGAAGTTAGGAACCAAAATGGAAGCAAAACAGTGTACAGAGGAACTGTGAGTTCAGTCCTAAGAGGAAATCAAAAGCAGCCCATACAGAGGGACACACCTGGCTCTGGAGAATGCAATTGTGTTTATACACTGTCTGATTAGGCACAGAAAAGGAAAGGAGTGAAAGAGTGGAGTTGAGGTCTTCCTGAGCTGAGGTGTCCTAGTTGCTGACAATAAACATGATTATTAAATTTACTCTCAGTGGAAAAGACTATAGGAGCAGACCATCTAAATATATTTATTATTGTGTTTCTAGCTTTCTTCTAAAAGCTGTTTTTCTCTTAGGAACCTCAGGGAGCGAAAACTCACAATTTACATCTCTAACTCATAAGGTTGTCTTAAAACATAATGAGTATTTAAAAAAAAAAAACAATGAATTTTTATTGCATTTTATTTACCTTCTAGTTTTTGAGCCTTTAGGTCTAACTAGTTGTTGAGAAACATATTCATTAAATAAAAGCTGGGGAAACAGCTTAGGTTTAAGAATTCAGGAGTCAGAGAAGCAGCTGCATAGTTTGGGATGTGTCTTAATTTAACATAATGATTTCCTGAAGCTGATCACTTGTGTATACTTCTAGGAGTCCCAATGAACTTTGAAGTGCTGTGTTTATCAGTTTTGATTTGCTTTATATGCATCTACTCTTCATATAGAAAGTTTAACACTTTCTTAAAGTGGTACTGCTCTAAGAGCTATCAATAGTCATTCACAGTTAAGTAGAATCATCAGTTCTCCTAACAAATTGGCAATTTTACTTCAAGAAATGAGAAATTTTTAAAATCTGCTCTTTCTCTGAAACTTCAGTTATGATGTTAAGTTCTGTGATGAGCTGTCATATTATCCTGTTGTTGGAAAGAATCAGCATTGTTATAAATTTTGTGAATGATTCTATTTCTAGTTTTTATTCCACTAAAATTTAGAAGTAAAGAGTTCCTTTCAAAGTTTGCTGAACTCTTTTGGCTATAATTAGATGTGCTCCCTCAGATCAAGACTACTTGACCGTTGGCTCACTCCTTTACTCTTTCTTTTCCTATGTTACCATTATTTTAGCTCCAATGTGTGACATCCCTTTGCTGAAAGCCTGGATGACCACTCCAAAGTGTGCCACCACTTCCTCCTCATGCAGGAAAGAGTCAAGCAGGAATGAAGCACAACAAATGTCTTAGTGCAGTAGCTCTGGCAAAATCTTTGCTGCTGGTCTCTTCTTCAGTCTCTACACCCCAATTTTATGAACCATTTCCATCACAACTGATTTGTGAGTTGAGAGGAGAAGCAAAAAGCTCTTTGTTGCTTCCTGTACTTGAATTCTGTTTGGAGAAATGCAGTGGTTAATGAGGTAATGTTTGTGTGCACTGATTAACTAAAGCACTGGGTGGAGGACATCCAGTGTTGCTGGAGTACATCAGAAAATATTGAAGAAGCTTTAAGACAAAAATATCAAATATGCCAATGTATAAAAATAACATGATTCTTGGATGTTATGTGTTAGTGTCTGACACCCCTTGGTAGTGCCTAGGCTGTGCTTTCACTAATTATGGGGTGAGCAAGTAGTGCCAGATAGTTGGAGAAAAGTTTAAAGACTTGCTGCATGTCACAGGTTAAATCCTGTCTCAGGGTTTGCAATATCAGCTTAGGGCTCCTTTATTCTCTTGGCAATCTAATCTTCTATAAGTGTTCTGCCTCTTCAGGGAGGGTGCTTTTGGGTTACTAAATAATTATCAATACTAATGTCTTTTTAAAGCTACATCTTTATTTAAAGATAGCATTTAGTTGCCTGGGGGAGAGGGACATGAGGGAACTGATTGTATTCTTTTATTTTTCCCAAGACTCAAGTAGAAATAATTTATAATGTATTCCCAGCTATTGCTGTTACAGAGAGAACTTTTGGCCTTCTAAAAATGATATTTAGATGTGTAATTAAATTTAGTGTAGCTACAATGTTTTCCTAAAGTTTGCAAAAGCATTCTTCTAGCACCTTGATGCAGATTATATAATATAGCTATTAAACATGGCTTATCTTTGCAATGAAAGGCAAAGATTAATGACTCAAACTAAAATGTGTGGGTTGAGATGCAGTCTTGCAGTGATGTAGGAATTGGAACCATTCTGTACAACAGGAGAAGAAAGAAATGCTTGAAAATAAATGGCTGTTTGGTTCATAATTAATATGCATATAGTAACTTTTTAGAACAGTCTGGCTCTCAATTGCCGTTTTTGTAGTAAGCCTGCCTGCAACTTTGACAAAATGTCTTCCTGGAAGAGAAGAGACTGAAAGGACTGTTCTGTAGAGCAGTCCTGAGAATTTTTATGAGTTTATATACAAATCAACTTCATTACCAAAGCTTAACTATACAAAGCTAAATCAGTTCCTAGGTGTGGTGTGTGGGAAAGAATTCATCCCCAGCCAGTTTGGTAATGACCTGTTGGCTTTTATTTTGCTTTCCTATACAGAATATGTTTCAGTCCACTTGGTGGGATCACCTGGGCATTTTGATTGATAGCTTTCTGTCCTTGTGGGTGATGGAGGCAGGATGATCCCACCTCTGTGGCTGTGAGCACTGGAGCCCACCTGGGGCTTTGCCTTGCAGTCTGTGGTGTGACAGGAGCAGTGGGAGCTGCTCCCAGTGTCATCAGGCAGGGATTCAGGAGCCAGAGCCACAACTTCACTGTGTGTGAACAGAACCATGTGTGGGTTTCAAACACCCATTACTGGGAGAGCCTTTCAGAACCATGTGTGGGTTTCAAACACCCATTACTGGGAGAGCCTTTTGCTTTTGTGCTGACTCCACCATCCGAGTAGCTGCTTTGGGTCTCCTCTCCAACCAGCCCTGGACCACCCATTTTCCTCCTGGCTGAATTGTTGGCAGTGTGTGATGCAAAGGGACATCTTTTTCAGGAGTGGTTAGTGCCTGATGTACCCACAGCAATATAGAAATCTAGGCTCGTGTTGATGCTGCTATGGGAGTGAATATTCTCTAAAGATCTGTGTTTTCTTCCTCTCTGTGAACAATGGATTAATATTAATCCTTGTGTAACACACCACTATAGAAGACACTTTGTCTTGCACGTGGTGTATCTGGTTCTGTGGTTGTGTGCTCTGCTCAGGTGAAAGGGTGGTATGATTATTTGTTTGTTTCTTTAAGGAAAATTTACAGGAAGATAAGCAGTTATTTTGTCTTTGTTCTTATGCATGACCGACCTTTCTGGCAGGCCTATTTGGAATGCAAAAGCTGGATTAATTTCTATGTTGGATGAAAATGGCACCAATTAAATTGGTCTAATGGAGTAAATTCATACTGTAGATACAAATTAAGACGCATTAATCTGTAGATAAACCAGGTTGTAGGCAGAGTTTTTGTGCTTCTGTGTAATGAGAAGAGGTTACCATGATGTGCCATCACCCTTCTGTGAGTGCTTACTAAAAGAGCTGCTCACATGAATACTTTCTAAAACTCCTCAAATGTGTAGGTTTAAGCTGCTGAAATTGGTGGGCTGGTTTATCTCATTAGTTTTTTGACTGAATTAGGTGAATCTGAGAGCAATTTCACAAATAGCATCTGCCAGAGGGTTAGTTGAGTGCCCTGCCTACTGGAAAATACTGCTAAGTAGTTGAGCATTACAACTTTTCCCACTGAATTACCTAGATCTGGGAGAGAGTATATGTCTACGAACTTTTTTTTCTTCCCACTTTAGTTGGTAATTTTGATGGTTTATGAATATATATATTTCCTTTTTCCCCCTCAAAATTGGAGTCTCCTTAATGAGCATTTCCTTAAGTTGTCTTGAACGTGGTTACCTATGTGGGGTCTAATTAATGCATAGTGTATAATAGGATGTATTATAAGTGTTATAACTAAGGAAACACAGGAAGCCAGGATTAAATATATGTTAGATCTATTTAAGACTGTAGTTAATATTGGGAAATCCTCATTTGTTTTACTTTTGAGGCAAGCTTGTCAAGCCAACAGAAGATATCAAGCCTCCCAAGTTTGCCTATACCCACAGTTTGCTAATGGCATGTTGGCCATATCTGCTTGGAGAGTACTCTATATATTGCACACTGATTCAGTGACTAATTACTACTTGTTTCTTTCCTGTTAATTGTGCCATGCTGATTTTCTGAATGGTATTCCTAAAATCAAAGTAGCTGATTTCCAGTATATTTCACTCAGTTTAGTTCCTCTTACCCTGTGCATAGCAGGTATACTGTGAGAAAGTTTGATTAGATGCTGACTGCCTAGCATCTCTATGGGTAATTGATTTTAAATGGCATCAAAGTGAATTCAAGCTTGTTCATGTTTTAATGACCACTCACTGGACTCACTGATCAAGGTGGGGAACAATTTTCTTCCCTGCTGTTTCTTGGCTCTCAAAGACAGAGAGGCTGAATGGATTCAGAAATACTGTACCTATCTGTTGTACTTGCTATGTCTGTCTGCCCACTTTCTCTAGTGGTTTGTCCTGTCAGTACCAAGTAATTTGTTAACTCTGGCTGCTCCAGAGAAGTCTTTCCCTGATTTTCTGCTCCATGTTTCAACCACCTTGCAGACACACAGACCATACTCAAATATATGTTGAAGGATGGGGTAAACCAGAACTTAACATTTTCTGAAGGCATCCATAGAGGAAATTCTAAACAGTATCTGGAATAAATCATATTTTACTAGTATAGATATGTTTTCTGCATGTCTCAACCAGGAAAATCAAGCTGTGAGTATTTCAGGGACTAAGGTTACTGAGCCAGTTTAGAGGCAATGTAGACTTAGACTGCAATGGTATTTTTTTCAAAAATGCTAGTGTGTTTTCAGCAGATTAATAGCAATCCTTAGTCATGAACCTACTCTTTTAATAGAGTGTAAACTGTTTCTGCTCCAGTGCTTCTTCCTTATACTACCTCCATGTCCTATGTGTAGCAGTTACATTAGTGTATATTTTAGTCCTACATGCAGAAAAGTTGCAATGGTAGTAAAAGTAATTGTTCAAATATTTTTAAGTTGTTGGCACAAGGATGGGTTGTGTTGGATAATATTGGATTGTTAGGAGACTACATGGTTTAGTAAATCAAAAATTTTTTTTCAACTGAGGATTGAGAACTATTTTAAGGTTGGGAAGAGATCAGCAATTTGGTTCCATTAAGATGTGGGAGTGAGTAAATACTTGCAGACAGTAATTACAGCCTGGTTTTGTTCCCCTACTGAGGAGGAATGGAAGTTGTGATTCCTGGGGAGGAGAAGGGCTGGAGGAAATGGAAGGGTAGCAGGAAGACTGATGAGGCAAAAGGGGTTGCATTCTAAAAATGTTTGAAAAACTGTCATAAGTGGTTAGACAAAGTTTAATGTTAGCTTGCCATGGGAAAAACAAAACAAAACAAAAAACCAAAACATCATAGAATAGCTCAGTGATTGATGACTCACTCAAGATTCAGTTAGGAAAAAACCCATCTTTAAATAAACTATATAGTACTCTGATACTGAACTACTTCAGGTATAGAGAAAATACTGTGCAGGGCTCCAGTCTGGGATGAGACTGCTCTGAAGACTTGGCTTCAAGTTTGGCAGTTTGTTTATGGTCTAAGCCTACTGGTCCAAATCATCATGTTCATGTATTCTCATTGTAGAAATTTGTATGCAGCCCGAAGGGTGCTTAGAATTTCTGTCTGAGAGGAATGCATTGGCCATCTGCACTCTACTCCTGCAGGCTAAATGCAGCTTTTGCCTAGTGGTTTCCTCCCAAGCAGAACTTAATATAATCTGCAATAAATGAAACAGTGACTCACAGTGACACAGTTGAGCACAAACTGTGTGTCTCACAAATAATAGGATGCCTTGGTCTGGGTGAGGTTTCAGCTTCATCTGACTATCATTGCTTTTAATACAGAGCCTACAGTGGGACTTCTCCTTACAGGATGATGGCAGAACATGTGTAACGCTCTGAAACATTCTTAAAAATACCTGCATGCCAAGGGGGAGGGCACTGGACCTACTCCAGCAGAGCACTCAAATGTGGACTTAATTGTAGATACAAAACCAGCTCCTGTTCATGCAGTATGACTTGGAACAAATCCAAAAGTTAAGTACCTGCCTTCAGAGGTTCTAGTTTGGAACTGCTGGGGACTACTAAAGTCAGCAGGAATGTGTTAGTATGCTCAGTGGTAAACAAATGAGTAAGTGCTGTTGTAGCCCAGGGTTTGACATTTACAGAAGAGATTTTTCTGTTGCTCACCTAACACTGTCCTTTCACCCAAAACAATAGTTCTCTGTTTTTCCATCCCCTGTGTGTACCTTCAGCATGCTCTCCACGTGGCCATTGCTTCCAGAGATGTAAAGGAATCCTCCATTGCAGTAGCAATGGCATCCAAATCATCTGAGTTATACCTGCTGATTTTTCAGTTTTAACACTCAACTTCAACCTCATTAGTGAGGAGATGCCTTGTAATAAAAATACTTGTATGAACACGTGCATATTCTGAGGCCTAGTGAGTAGAGATGGGATTTAAAAATCTCTGTTCTGTTCCTGGCTTTCCTTCTGATCTTGTATTTATGAACTTAAGATAGTTCAGCTCCTTTGAGGACCATTGCTCCTTGTGGTACAACGAGGCATGTGAACTGTAACTTTCTGTAGACAAAGAATAAGAGAAAATACACATTAAAAAACATGCAAAGTAAGCAGAAAAGATGGGTAAAATGATATGAAAATGAAGGTGCCTCCTTTTTACAGGTGAACTTATAAAGGTTGCAGAACCTGTGCAAAAATACACAGAATTCCACAGGTGCTGCTGAGAACCAACCCAAGCCTGAGATGCAGCTTTCTTTATCCTGGATGGTGTGGCACTAGGTCACAATATATTTCTGCATTCCTTCAGAAAGCCAACCTAAAGCTTTTTGCTACAGGATATAATCTGTTTCCCATCTGATGTAGTGATGGTATTAAAGCTCATTAGAATTAATCATCACTTTAAATTGCTTCACCATCTAATCCCAGTGAGTGTCACCTCTGGGATGCAGGATTTTGAGTCTCACATGCTTGCAGTGACTTGCAGAGAGCTGCCCTCAAGGTTTGTTGTCAGGAAGGCTGAACGATTCCTGTGGTGCATCATGCAATCAAATGTGCAAACTGCTGAACTTTGTGTGAATGTTTTTTTCAGAACCTCTCCCCCAAAACTCCCCAAAGGTATCCCAGCTTCAGGAATGTGGAACAGAGAAGGAGCAGGTGGCAGTTTGCCACCATAGTTTGGTGAGGAATGGGGGACTCCAGTGAGAAGGAGGAGGAGACTGAATCATGAGCTGTTGGCATAACTGCAGCTTGTGAAATTTTGCTGCACAGTTTTGGAGTTTGAGATGTTTCTGGCTCTGATGAATTCTCACAGAAATTGCTGCTGACTCATGCCTTTTAGTGGAGCTGGCTTTTATCTGCCTTGGGCAAAACAGGAGCTTACTCTTCCTGCATAAATTACTTATGGTTATTTTTAATGGGAATTTTTCCTGTTGGCTTTTTTTTTTTTTTTTCAAACTTAAAAAAATAATTTAAAACATGAAAAAAATCACAGTGTTGATGGAGATAGTTGCTGTAACCTGCAGATGCTGACCATATCTCCTCACTGTCTGTGTGCAATTCCTGCCATTGTGGTTCCTGCAGTAGCAGAATTAAGCACAGAACTGGGAAGACATTCTGGAATGGGTGAAAACTTTTGTGAATTTTTTTGATACGGAACCTCATAGGATGAGTTTCTGGTCTCTGACTGCTAATACAAATAATAATTTTGTGGTGAGATGTAATAATTCTGAAGATGCAGAGTATCATTTTTCCATGGACACTGCTTATTAGTCCCACAGTTCATTATGTTTCATATACTCTCTTTCCTTTCATTTGTAGAAGAAACAGATCACAGAAGTGGTCAGTTGATGGGAGAGTGATTCCCACAGCAGTTACAATTTTTTAATGAAGTGTTTATTAGTATATACCTTTCTCAAAGCATGTTATGCCACTTTATGAGCAGAGAGCAACTTTAAGGCAGCTGCCATGACTGGAAATTGCCTCTAATACAGCAAATTCTAATTTCTAATCTATCATTATTTCTAATCTGGTATTCTACTCTAAATTTCTAATTCTCCTAATCTAAATTTCTAAATCTTCTTATCTAATTCTAATTTATTTTGTGTTTGTCCTAACCTCAAGGTAGAATTTAGGTTAGTTGCCTGTGCACAGAAATATTTTATTTGAAAATTGAGTGGGCTTTTTTGTTTGTTTTTGTGTTTTGTTTTTTGTGTGTGGTTGTTTTTTTTTTTAAGCAAATTATATTTAAACTTCTAAATAGAAGTCAAATTTCTAGAGTATCACAAAGAGAACACTATGGTTGAGAGTCAGTTTTAAAGTCGATTTATAAGGCAGATTTGGTCTGGGATCCCTGTTTGTCCCATGCCATAGGTCCCATAATCTTCAGTTACTGTCAGTGAAAAATTCCTGTTTCTGCTTTCACTTGTGGCTGCCTCATCCCTGGAAGTGTTCAAGGCCAGGTTGGACAATCTGAGCAATCTGGTCTAATGAAAGGCATCCCTCTTAACTGGAGGTGCTGCAGGAGGGATCCCACTGTGGCAGCACAGCCACAGAGCCACAGAGCTGTGACAGGGACACTGCCTGTTTGCACACTCTGTGCAGCTGAGGAAGGTATTTTATGGAAGGTAAATGGCATGACTTGTAAATGAGTATTCTCATTTGGACAGGTTTAAATCTGACTTAAGCTCCCAGGGTCTAAAAGTGTCACTGCCTCTTGAGTTTAAATGCTCTAGGACTTTATCTGATTTGTCCAAGACCAAATCTGTTAGTCTAGAGTTGGATCTCAGGTATATTTCTCATTTTAGACTCAATAAAGACTTCTTCTAAACACGGTTTATGAATGGTGGGATGTTTGTGCCACATGCTATAATTTGTACTCTGTCACAGGGAGTGCTAAATCCTGGACCTGTCCTTCCACAGCTTATGAAAAATTTTAATACATGATAGTCTGGTTACAATAGTAATATGGAAAATAAATCTAAAAAAATGTTATTTTCACAGCTGCAGGACGTATGAATGGATTCTAGAAGTAAACTGCACAATAAATAACCCAATTATGTTTCTTAATATAAATATCCTGAGAATGTTTTTTACACTGGCTAAATTTCCCAAGAACAGCAATAGATTTGATCAAACATATTCCTTAAACCAAATGATTCTTCTGGTTTGTTTTTTGAGATGGTTTCTGTTATGCCCACACCCCCATCTGAAAGTTTTGATAGTGATGGGGAAGGTTTTGAGTGTTCTGGACCCTCCACATGCTATTATTTCAGATAAAGCATTTGTAGATATTGTTAGGGTCACACTGACTTTAATGAAAGCTTAAGTGCTGGCTCATGCTGTTTTTTTGGGTCAGATTGACAATACTTTACTGTATAAAGAACCAATAGGACAGTCCTTAAATCTTGTTACCTTCCTAATAGCTGAATCATTTTCCATATCTTTGTGTATGCACCTGTCCAGAGAAGCACTTACACTGGTTTGCAGTTTAGAGCAATCAAGGAGTCTGGTGAGGTTTGTCATGCTCTTAATTTCATGTGTAATTAAGATGAAATTAGCCCTAGGCCAGGTTCTTTGAAAATGTCCCTTAGGGAAAACAATAACCTGAGTTGACAACAAAATAACCAATGTTTTTATGTCAGTAATTCAGCAGTGTATCTGTTATGAAGCATTGTGGAGTGCTGTGCTTTGCATCTGATGTTTTAAAACCAAGAAACAAATACTCAAAGTCTCTCATTGTGGATAGGATGGAAATAAAAGAAAAATTCTTCAGATTTTTTTCTGGTGTTTGATGGAAGAAGCAGTGGGACAAGGTGGAGGGTGAGTTTATTTGAAGGCATTCAGCTCTGGTTTCTTTTTCTGCACAGTGACTGGAGTGAGATGCCTTAGACAGTGCTTCTCATGCCACCTGAAATCTCAGATTCCCCAAAGGCTTTGTTTCCTCACCTTCAAAAACAAATTCTGGCTTGATGTTTCTCATTCACAAAGACAGATGACAATACCTAAAGGGCAGTGAGCTGACTTTGGGCCACATACAGGAGAACTTGCTGTCAGTAATTACTGCAGCAAATAATACGGGAAAAGGTAAAGCAGTCAACTTTGGATGCAAACAAGAACAGAATATTTACGTCTGCTGGCTAAAGCTAACTGAAACTGTGGGTCTCTGCCCAGGGATGGGGACAATTTGTGCTTGGAATAAACTTAGGAACAAACCTTTCATTGACTTCAATTATACAGGATGCAAGTCTAAATTGACAAGTGGCCACGATTGTATGGACGTGTTGAATAGAGAGAGAAATTAGAAACGTGGTTAAATTGAAATAATGAAACTGAGAAGGTCTTCTAGTTGTTATCCCTGAATGCCCACAAAAATAAAACTGCATAGGTGAAGATTGAGTCCTTTGAGTGTTTCTCAGCTCTCTCTGGTTTTGTAAGGAATAGATGGGGAAAAAGTGTTTGCCTATGAAGTGTTTAGTGAGCAGGTTCTGCTTCATGTGGTAATGAACTCCTGTGAACTCCTGTAATAACTAGCAATTGAATTCTCCTGCATCGTGATTTTAAAATGTTTTAGTATCTATAAAGAGATCTCCCCCTGCTGTTGCCATCTTGGGTTTGGTCAATATATTGCTCTGTTATGAAATCTGAAAGAGACTTCCTGTCCCTTCATATATGAGTTCTATTTTCAATTTTATTTTTTTTTCCCCAGAGCTAATGGCTTCTATGTCTTTCAAATTAAAAACAAAACAAAACAAAAACCACAAAAAACCCCTACCACATTATTTTAAATAGTCTTGTTATGGCACAAATATTTGCTTGCATTAGGAGATGGGTTGAAGTAGGGAATTACTCCAGTCTGAGGTTTAAGCTCAGTTTCAGGCTTTCAAAAGCTATTAAAAATTAGTCAATGAAAGAAAAGGAAATTGATGAACATTGCAAGGAAACAGTAGTTGTTCTGGATCTGAATGCACACCAATTAGTATGATATTATGCTTGTAGACTCCATTTTGATTAATGATCAAGTCCCATCAGTGAAATAGTCTAGGATGTTATGACTTATTAGTACTTCTCCATCTCTATTTTTGATGTATCAAAATCATACAGGCTAACCAGAGAAAATGCTCTGAATTTCAAAACTACTTTGCAATGGGCAGAAAAAAAAAGAATATTCTTTGCCTATATAATTTCCCCACACTTTCTTCCACCTCCTGCTGATTTCTAGCACCATCCAATAGTAAAAGTCTTTCTCATAGGAAAAAACGTTAATTAAAATCAATGATCTCCTCAATTAAGTTGTTGGATTACTTGAAACAAGTATCTCAGAGTAAAGCAGAAAATGCTAATTAATACAATATATTGTTTTAATTTCTCTCTTAAACAGGTCACCACACTGTTACTGTTGTGACTGAGATGTGAATGATTGGAAAACCATTGTTCGAACCCTATAAAAGGTGTTAAATGAGCTCACTAAGGCCTAACACTGAACCCAGAACTAAGGATTCATATTGTACATTCCAGGCGTGCCTGGTTTTCTGTGGGAGTGTGAGAAGCCCAGCCTCTTCTGCAGTGTTTCTTCTTGGAAATTTTCACTCTTTTCAACCTGGCATCCATTCTGCATATGCAAATACATTTGCATGTATTTATTCATAGAAATAACCAAGAAAATGTACCTGCAGTTCTAAGTATTGTTTGCACTGGCAGAAGTTCTGGTGTGCAAATGTTTTTGGTTTTTTTTTTTTTCATGCTGAACTAGAAATCCCCCTTTATTTTTCTACTTTTGATTTCCTGCCTGGCTTGACAAACTTCCCCCAGCCAGACAAAATTTCTGTAATAGGTGAGAACATCCTAGATAGTGCATGTAACAGATTTTTGCCTTTGGGGCATGTAACATTAACCTTCCTCTGCCTTTCAGACAAGTTAGGACACTGGCCTGCTCTAATTGGGCCAGATGTTTCAGAGTAGCAGTAGAGATGTGCCCAAACAGTGTGATTTAGATGACAAAGCAGTTTGAGGTTCTGTAATTCTGCACTGCCAAGTCAATTAAGAAGATGCTACTCTTCCATTGTGACATGCCAAGTAAAAGAATGACTTCAGTTAGGAAGGAAGAGTTTGTGAATTTTGAGGATGGGGGTTTGTTTCCTTGAGAGGAGAAGAGGCTGGGAAGGTGATTGTCTTAAGCAAGAGGCAAGCCCTGACTATGAGGAAAGGGCCTCCTTTTGGACAGTTGCCAAATATCTGGTTCAGGATATTATGCAATTAAAAAAAATAATATCAAAATACAGTGCTGAGCTATTTTGTTTCAAATATTTGAAATTATTTATGTACTTCAGACCTTGTAAATGAGGATAAGGACATTTATATTAGTCATGTAATTAAAGAGCATTCATAAATTTATGATTTATGTGAAACTCCTGTTGATGTTAGTAGGATAACATTTTTTCTTAAAATAAGTTAAAGTTTATATTTTTTTTTCTTCTGAGTAAAGCCTTCTGCTCTGTCCAGTTAATATATGTGGTTTTTGGGCAGCAATCCATCCAAGTTCTACTAATCAATGTTTGTCTTAGGTGTTGGAAGAGTTTCATCATCCAGGCTTGATGAAAGAAACCCATAAGTGAAATATTCTCTAGAAACTGAGGACATGTTGATAAATTTCTCCCAGTCTCTGGATGCTTTAGTGTTCTGCCTGGGGAATTTTTGTGTTTGTTTGTTGTGGGTTTTCTCCTTATGATATATATTTACCCAGAAGTTTTAAAAGGTTTAGATGATTTTTGATACTTATTTTTGCAATTCTCTAAAGAAATTGTAGAGATATTTATGTATTTATATAGTCCTTCAATAGCTATAGGTAGAGTAAATATAATTGGAATCCCATACACCTGGGGCTTAAAAAACCCCAGTTACAGACATAGATTTTCTATGTGAAAGGTAATTTTGTGGAAATCCTCTGAGATAGAGACGGTGCTGTGCTTAGCTGCCCTATCAATACTGTATTTAGGTTCTGCTCTGAGGCTCCTTCACTGCCTTTCCCTTATGTTTTGGTGGTATGATAATTTAAATTAAAAATAGAATCTGCTAAGCCCATCCAAAATGCCTTATTTGCTTTAGCTGGCCAGGAGGAAGGAGAATAGAGTATAACTCTATTTTATCTTCTGATGCATTAGTTTCCCTACTTCTATAGTAATTACCAAGATGGAGCTAGACAAATTTCTGGGCTTTCTTTTGGGCATCTAAAGCAGAGGTAAAGGGTGAAATGATGCAGCAACTGAATTACCCATCATATGTTAAAGTGTTCCCACTAAGGCAGGAATACATTGACCTGTGACCACTCTGTTCTGGGCATTCCAAGGTGGTGAAGAAAAAGAAATGCACCTTCCAAAGCTGTGAATGCCAGAGCGAGGGGTGTGTATAGTCCACTTCTTACATCAAATTGAAGTTTCCTACTTGTATAATACTAAGTGGTTTAAAGTCCCTGTTACTATATCCTGTCTTTCAAAGTAAGCAGTGATTCTGTTAATTCCTGGGAGAATTGGGAATCAACCCAGATGCACCAACCACCACAACACAGCTCTGTCAGGGCTCATGGCGGCTCAGCATTTGCTGCAGTTTGGTTTTGCCTTACTGGTGGAACTGTGGACATGATTCAAAGGCAGCTATTATGGATAATTTTATCATTTGCTCATTTTAGCAGCTTCTCTTTCAAAATCTGCAGCACAACAGTAAACTTTCAGTCATTCTGACTTCATTGCATGAAAAATATCAATTATGTTATTACAGTGCTGACTAAGCACAGGTATGATGAGCCTGATGATTCACAGCACTGATCCAGGCTCCACCACACACGGTTTGAATCACAGAAGGGTTTAGATTCCACCAAACCACACTGGGGGTTTCAAACTCATGTTTCTGATTTTCCTGGGCTCATACCTAGCTGGTTAAATGGACAATGCCATGGCTGCATGAGGAAAGGCAGAGGCAGAATTATTCTCTGGTATTTCTCGTCAGGTAATTCAGAAAGAAAATGAGCAGATGGAGTTTTGTGCAACTGCCACAAGCTAGAACCTCTGTTATAAATGCTTTGGAACAGCTATCATATAGCAGCTATAACTTCATTAATGATATAATTGAAATACTTAAAGTCTCCACCTGTGACTACTGGGTGCCTAAAAGGGAATATTAGAAAGTAAAGTAAATACATAGAACATGAAAGCCTGAAAACAGCCTGCAAGGCTTTTGAAATTAAAAGGAATTCAGGGTGCTCAATGTTTTTACTGCTTTATCTTTCTGAGCACTGTCATCATGACAGTGGGGGAACTCAGAGGTGAGCAAAACCTTCACTGGCCAAATTCATTGTTGTTTCAAAATTATTTTGAAAGTTAGTGTGAAGTTCAACTAGCAATTTAACTTTTGGTAATATTTCATGCTGAATTTGCCCTGAAATAAAAAACTGTAAAGTAAAAGATGAGAAAATGGTCTCCATTTTCTGCTTTTGATTGGTGTTTTCATGCTTTCAGCCTAATACATAGCGCTTTTTTTTTTTTTCGGTGGACACGTCTCTCTTGTGTACTAAACCTACTACTTTCTTGAGAGGTTTCAATGAGAATAATTGCAGTACTTGTTAACAAAAATTACTTTAAAGAATGTATTTACAGATTCAAGTAAAAAATAAAGACTTTGAATGCTTTTGATCTTTGAAGCTGTGCTAATGCTGCCCAGCTTCTACCTTTAGATGCAAATGTAAATCCTAAGCACATATTTGGGGCTTATTCAGTCTTCCCATTTTCATCTGCATTTTGTGGATGCTAAGTACCTAACTCTTACATGGATAGTCAACCTTCATCTCATAAAATGGTATTATTTTGGACAATCCTTTCAGTGACCATCAATGTTCTTCTTGAAGGAATTTGATATTTTCAGAAAAATAACATTTTCTTTTCTCTTTTTGTGTGGTAAGTGCAAATTTAAGCATTCAGATGGGTAATTCAGTGCAGAATCAAAATATCCAAGAGAGCCTGCTTCAGCAATATCAGACATTTCTCTCCAAACATCCTATTTTTACCACTAATTTAGTGAACTTTCATCTGCTTGGTCTAAACTCACTGTTGTTTTGGAAAGTTCCGTAGCAAACATCCAGTGAGCTCTATGTCTTACTGCATAAGAATGTGAGAAAAAGTGTATTTTTTGCTCTTCAGAAAGTGTTGGCATTTTTTTGTGTTACATAAGACTAAAAGTCTCTTTTAAAGCATCAGGCTCAGCAGGAGGCAGGAGTATGAGTAATCTTCACTTTGCCTTGTTTGAGGCAATTGGTTTTCAAATAACAAAGCTATGCAAACCTAACAATACTTTGTGGGAGCCTGGCAATATGTTCCTTTCCTTGTCATCAGAGAGAGAAACAAGCACAGAAATGCTGTTAACTTTTCTTAAGTGCCGGAGAGATATGCAAGTATTTTTCTTTATGGGATTATTGACCATTTTAACTTATATAATTACTCTTCTATACTGTCTGCTTAAAATTATGTGATCATTGATAGAAAATTTAATAATTGAATATTTAATCATGTAGTTTAACTACTCCAGAGATAGGGAATGATGTGATGATGTAACAAGTAGTGCAGGCAGTGCATTTCTCAGTTTGACATTGGGATGGCTTCAAAAGTGGGTGTACTGAAAGCATGTTAAGAAAGTATATTATGAAAATGTATTAGAAGTTATGTATCTGTTAAGCACTTGCATTCATGGAATAATTCTGTCACTGAAAAGTGTGAATTCAGTGAAGCAAGACCTTATAAGGAGAGGCAAATATCTTTCTCGTTCAATCAGAGGTGAAAGATATCCCTGCAAGTATTACTGAGTGTTAGGAAAGAAGAAAGAAGTAGGTCAGTGGGCAGTTTATAACATCACACAGAACTGTGCTTTGCTCATTTGGCTGAGAATCTTTGAAAAATCATCTGAGCCATCATATGAACTGTGGATAAACCCCGAAGTTTGGCATACCATTGTGGACATGCAGATATTTCCTCTTTGTTGAGTCACATTCAGTTATGGAATAACTCTAGAAAATTCTGCTGGGCATTGATCAGCCATCATTGTGGTGTGTACTTTTCATTGCTAAGTCTTTAAATTATAAAGTAATTATTAAACAATACTTACCAATACTATCCTATACAAGTAGAGCTGGTTTTTTCCCGTTTGCTTTCATTCTGAAGTTGCCATCTAGACCCATCAGGTATGGTGAACTCATATGTTTTGACATTTGGATGAGGCACTTGTTGAGGATCTGTATATTATTGGCAATACACCCTGTTGCATAGGAAAATACATCTGCTTTCATTAGCTAAAATTGAGTCTGGCAGACCACAGGACAAGAAGCAAAGGAGAGATAAACAGCTGCATAATATGGTTTGACCAGTCTCAGGCCCATTGTATATCTTCAGCAAGATGCAGAATCATGAATCTTTTCATCCTTTGTTACCATAATTCCTAAAAGTGTTTGTTCTGGTAGAAATTTGCCTTCCTCAGACACATGCTCTGCTGGTGCTTTCTAGGGCTTTTATTTCTAGAAGTTTAGGCCTGTGGAGATGGATCAGTAAGAAAAAGTGTGGGTTGCACAAAATATGAACTCCAGTGTCCTAAAAGACAAATGGATAATAATAAATACCCCCTGTGAATTACTCTGTTTTGCAGTGAAACAGGAGCAGAAGCTCTTCGTTTTCATAAGCTTTGGTTTCTCTGATTTCCCTATCTGAATACAGAGAAAACTGGGTTCTTACTCTAGAGACATAAAAATTTCTGCCAGGTTAAATGTAATGTCACATGTAGTTTTGTATTTTTTTTTCCAAGCAATGTGCTGAACCAAAGGTATTGGAAGTCAGTAGAGTCTTGCAAACAAACTCTCCCAATGTAATACTTTTTGCTTGCTGTAATCTCTTTTTTTTTTGCTTTGTAACCAGATTTTGAATAGCACAAATTATTTTTTTTTTTAAACGAAAGTAGGAAGGCATAAAAAGCAGTCCTGAGAGACTAGAATTTACAACAGAGTTTAGGAGATTCAGTAAATGTTACTACAATACCAGTGTAAAGCAGCTGTATATCATTTCTGCTTCCTGTGCTGTGTTCCCATTGTGGTGCACAGAAATGGAATTGGGACACAAGCACTCAAGTGACAGCATGTCTGGACTGTGAACAGTTGCCTATCTGGGCAAATCTGACTGCAAAAGATGATACAAGATGTCCAGTAAAGTGGGGAACTCAGTAATTCACAGAATAACACAATCAGAATGACCAAAAAGCTGAAAACCCTAAGGCAAAACAAAAACATAGAAGATCAACAACCAAGGTGTTTAGGGTAGGAAATACAAAAAAGGATGGGTGTGATTTTGGTGATTCATCATGAGACTTCTGTATTTATTAATGTATATAGAGATTAAAGCCAATAGGGAAGAAAATACCACCTAAGAATAAGTCTTAATCATGTTTTAAAGGTGAGCTGAATCCAACAAGTCCTCCAGGTGCAGCTGGTAGTGCAACTAGCTCAAAAGATAAAAGCTGACTGAGTTAAGTGCCAAGCAAAAAAAACCCCTGTAACTACTGTTGAGTGGATAACATTTTCTAGATAGTCATTACATCAAAGATCTCTGAGGATTGTGCTGGTGTGTGTACTGTCTCCTCTGGTCACAATAAATGCAATTATCTTTTTCTGCTAGTGGTTATCTAATTAACATTTTGCAGTTCATGCAGTGGCTGTGCTAGAATGATGAAATATCCATCAGTACTTTATGTAGAATCATAGGATCACAGTACCCACACACCATTATGGTTTCACTATGCAAATTGCAAGGGAGTGCTATAAAGAAAATAACCACTTAAATTTTGGAAGGTACATTTAGGTGCTATCCTATAGGTGGCAATATGCTGTAAAATTTTGAACTAAAAATCATATGGCAAGAGATTCAGTGGCTGTTAAAAGGAAGAAATGCTTTTTCCTTTTCACATGATCTCCTTGTTTACTCCATTTGAACATAGTGGATTATGTGAAACAGGGTAGTCTTGATGCATTCCTATGCAATTTCAGAGATTTGTGAACTATAACAATAATTTTTTTAAAAATAATATCTACTAAATATATTTCTCTCAGTGACAGCCTAAAACAGAAAAAACGGGTTTTTCTCCATTAGCCTCATGTGCCCTCTAAAAATACACATTCAGGGCAAAAAATACATGAAAATTGGACATATCTGGTGTCTAGTCTGCTAAAACTGGAGGTCATGATGACTTCTAAAGTAAGTTTCTCATAGAAATTAGCACTGAAGTGATAATTGTTGGGCATAAAGACATTTCTGAATTCTATGACAGTTGACTTTTAGTGTTGAGGGGGTAGCACAGATGCCCTGGGAATACATATCAACATGAAACAAGCTTTGTATCCCCTGCTAGTACCCTGAATGGCTAAAGAACTGGAGTCCAGCTGGAAAATTTAATGTTTTTTGAGGGATTTCTTGCTACCTGTTGATTGCAAAAAGCTGAAGGCTTGGATAGATGAAGAAAAGGACTCTTCTCTCCATCCCTAATGACAGGAGTGACAGCTGGACATCAGAAGGGCTG
Organism: Hafferia zeledoni; assembly: GCA_035583235.1. Lineage (NCBI taxonomy): Eukaryota > Metazoa > Chordata > Aves > Passeriformes > Thamnophilidae > Hafferia > Hafferia zeledoni. The sequence continues at coordinate 15,169,483 of JAWWEV010000152.1, read as the reverse complement.
ATTTTACATTTGGTGCAGGTCAGCATATACATCAACTTCCTTAAGTGCTCCTTTTGTTTTCTGGGCATCTGCATGTTTACTTTCTTCATCTTTCTCCTTTCCTCATAGGTGTTATTCTCTATCAGACAGTAAAATTCTGAGTACCTCCCTTTCTGAGCTCTTATTTTGATCACCAACAGCTATCTTCTGTGGTGAAATACTATGGAAATATCTATTTCTGGAAATGTTAAAAAAACCCAACCAAAAAAAGCCCCCAAATAATTTATATAGATGCAATTACACTGCCTTGCAACATTAACCTTGATAATTAAATGAAAAATATTGAGAAAAGGAAGACCTGATAAGATCTTTTCCATTTATTTGAATTAACTTTCAGTCAGGAACTCTTTACCCCTATAGTTGACATTAAAATATGTGAAGTATTTCACTTCAATTTAAGCCGGTTATGCAGATGACAATCATGGTACCAAAAGGCAGCATATGGTTGCACACTTTGATGAAAATACCAGAAAACACCAAACAATGTTAAAGTCTTCTGAAAACAACTGTTTCTTCTCTGAGTGCAGGAATGTTTGAGGGGTTTTTATTACAGAGAATATTAATGACAGTAGAATCAGGACTAAATAAGTTCCTTGATATTTTAAGCAATGACTATTCTAGGAATAGACACAAAAGGTCCAGTTTTAACATTAAACTTTATCCATCCTATTTGATCAACTTTGCTTTCTTTATTTTTCCCCTGATACTTTTCTAGTGACTCTTTCTTGATCCTCTGATCCCCTTCTTGCTTTCATTCTGGCCCCATCCTTTTTATCAATTTGTTACACTTTTGTGTCTATGAGTTTTGTTTTAGTTCCTGTTCAAAGGATCTTCATTTTGATCTAGAAGGGAGGGAGGAGAAAAAGGAGATGCTTCTTTCAGTTTTAAAAACTTACTGATAGGAGATCTGAGAGCTTCAAACGAGCCTCTTTTACCATTCTTTGCAGTTAGTTTTCTTCTGATCTCACACAGTACTGATCTCTCTTTCTCTCCCTCTTTTTTCCTCTGTGTATGGCTGTCAAATGGATGAAGAATCTTCCTTACCCCTTTTCTGTTATTCCATTTTCCAAAACAGTTCTTCATTTTTTGTTTTGAGGATGTGATGTGGCTAAACTACAAACAACCAAGAGGAGTTTGTGTGTGACAGCTCTTTACTGTTGGTTACACAAAATTTCCCCGAGGACTGGAGGAAGCAGCAAGAATCATCTCTGCACCCTTTTTACTGTGAAATCCCAGGTTTCCTTCCCTCCACCCTGGTAGCATGTTTGATACTTCGCTTTCTGAAGGAACTCTTTTCATTCTACAGAGAATCTTGCATCCTGAGGGAGAAAGTCTCACACAATACCTGGAAAATTAACAAAAAGGCATGGGAACAATGGAACAAATGTTACATTACGGGTTTTTTCTTTTTAGTTTCCCCCCCCCCCCCCTCTCATTTTCCTCTTCTTCTTCACAGTCATGTTTGAATTTAGTCCAAGGGAAAGTAAAGGAACACTGTTTGAGAGCACACTTGTGTATATCAGTATTAATCTATGTATATATATTTCTGTGTGCACAAAAAGATATGTAGAATAAATTTAGTGGGCAGAACAACTATCAGTAATATTCAAAAAATTCAATGTAGCTTGATTAAAGTTTCTTAATTTCAGGAATTTAGATATCACAAGTGATAATGATGTTCAGTATTTTAAGTCTCAAATTGAAAACAAACCACCTGTGATTTAACAAACAAGCCCCAAATGTGTGGGGTTAATGCAGTATAACTTTAAGACACAAATATTGTGGAGAAAAAAACCCATAACATTTTTTCCCCCCACTTGCTGTTTCTTTTCCCTTTAGAAGTCATTACAGCTAATTACCAGCAAAGATTAGCAGTTTCAGTAGGTTATTCTTACAATGTGTCATTTTGAGCTAAACCCTGACTTTGAACGAATGTAATCATCTAAAAGAGAAAACAGAGATTAATCAGCTAATAGTGAAAGAAACTTGATTACGCCAAAGTGGCAAAGCATAAACCTCCTTGCATTTGCAACCATAAAATATTAATTAAAATAATTAAGATTAGGGAGTAGTGACTGTAGAGAGCTTTGTTTCCTACTTCACTTTTATTTTAGAAGTTTCTTGATTTGCTTTCCTTGAAGAGACACTTGAACTGTGTCAATCACAGACTCAACCAGTTGGAGATAATCTGAGTTCTCTTGTTCCCAACTCCTACGAGTAATGCCTCAGAAGAGACGATCTGGGGCTTGGTTGTTTCCTCTCATTTTTGATTGTGGAAGATTTTAGTGTTAATACTGTGAGGAGACGAGAACTGCACCAGGTGAGGAAATGGATTTCTGGTGGATGAGGACTGTGAGACGATTGTTTGTTTAAAAACCCCCTAAAACACCAAACTAAAACCAATCAAAAAAACTATCATGCCGCTAAAAACCCTCTGAATTTTCTGAATGATTTTTTTTTTTCCTCAGGAAGGTTGCTTCTCAGGAGTTTTAAGGATCATTACAGAGAGATTAATGCAGATTTCAGCTAAGTTCACAGCAACAGAAAATAAAATGTTGTACTCTACTTAAGAAGCAAACAGATTGTTTGGTACATTATCCTCTAATACCTTATTGTAAATGCATATTTTCTTTCCTGGTAATTCTGTAATTTAGATTCTGTTATTTCAGAGGGAGACAACAAAATGTACAATATCCTAGAAGTTATGGAAAAGCAAAAACTGAGGTAAATGACAGTAAATATGTCTCAGGTATAGAACTGAGGGCAACAAAGTGGTAAAATCAACATATAAAGGAAGAGAGGAAAAGGATTTTGTGTGTTACGTGATAATTATGCAGGAGTGATGACACTGAAACTCTTAATAGATAAAATATATTCACAATTTTTAAAAAGAGATTTACTCCACAGTCTTCTTTTTTCTTTTTCTCCCCCCCCCCCTTAAATAATTCATTATATCAATTTAAAATGATCTCTAAATATGTTTAAACTTTGAATGTCTTTGGACAGTAAGACGGAGAAATTTTCTTCAGGTTTTTTCTGTCCATTTTTTCTTTTCAGATTCACTCCTGCCTTCAACAGAGATTTTTGCATAATGTTTTATGTCCATAAATTATAGTTTGTTCTCTACAGTAAAAAAAAAAAAAGAAAAAAGAAAAAGAAAAAATATTAACTAGATCCTTATTCTTTCATATTAATTACCAAGACAATCCTAAACTATGGGAGAGTCTCTCCATTCAACTCTGTTGAGACCTTCCCAGACCTTTCCATTTTTTTATCACTTAATTGCTGATTATGTCAAAGAGGGCTCAATAATTAAAGTTATTGGTGTGTCATTTAATCTTTGACTTTATGGAGACTAATATTGTACTGTCTCAGTATTAAGATATTTATTTATAGAAACATTGATGTGTTTCTGAAGTTACCAGTGAATTTGTTTTCAAAACCAAACTAGCCATTGCACTTGAAAGTTGATTAAGCTCTGTTACTTTGTTAAATACCAGCATGTTTCCACAGATAAAAAAATAACTTCAGGGGAGTAGAGCTCTGCTGCATATTTAAGTAACACTTAGGTGTGCTGTGTAATTCATTACAGAACAATAAGAACAAGACACCAAATGTTTAATTTTCCTGGGAAGCAAACACAGAGGTAATTGGAACTTGATATATTGTTGGTGTAAGTAGAGGAGCTAGTATCTAAAGACATAAAACTTGTCTTTTTCCCACACTAAAATAGCTTTTTTTATTTTACTTGCATTATAGTTTTACACTTCACTGACAGAACATCATATCCAGCAGATGTGCCTAACTAGAAACACAACAGAGCTGGCAAAATTAAGTTTCTCCCCCAATTTTTTTTTTTTTTAATAATAAAACAGCCTATACTGCATAAATTACTTCAAAACAGTTATGTAGCATGTATCTTTCTTTGCTGAAACATCCTTTTTTATTATTTAAATTTATTTGTAATTGGATGTACAGATTTGTTATATACACTGTCTATATTGCTGTGCTTTTGCTAAGTGAGACTAGGAGGTGGCAGGTTCTAAACAACGCAAAAAGTCAGTTTATTATTGTATGACCAACCCTTTATGGGATTACTTTCTGCAGAGTATGAGGGAGGAGAAAAATTTTCAAAGGCTCAATGAAAGCATGAAGTCTATAGAAGAGAAATTCCTTAATAGTTACCAAATGCATGGAAAGAACTTTAGGTCAGACAGTCCCTGAGCTGCAGAGCTTTGAGAATACCTGAAGAAAGTACCACGTACCTGTATTGGCCCTTCATTGCTGTTTCTCTGCTCTGGTGCTGTCACAGACAGGGGACTGAAACAAATAGAACTCTCAGCTGCTCTGGTTTGGTCAGTCCTATGTTCAAAATACTTTGGTTTAGCCCTATTGGAACTTTTGAAGTGAAACTTCATATGCTATTTTTTTTGAAAACAAACTATACTGTTACATTTCCCTGCACCACTTTGTTATAGGAAACCTGTTCTATTTAGAGGAACAGCGCCCTGGAATTCACCAGAAAATTCAGGAGAAAATCTGTCTATTTGATCTGAGGAGTAGAGGGTTTAACTTATGATTTTTAAATTTAAGTCTTTAAGCAAAGTGAGAGAGAAAATATTCTCCCGTTTTCTGTCTTTTCCCACACAGAGGAGTGACTCCAGCATGAACCACTGGCCCTTTTTTTGCTGCAGTGACTCAGCCAATGGCAGTAGGAACACATTAACCCATCCTTTTAATTCCGTGACTGCTGGGAGTGGCCAGGGACATCAGAAAGGGTCAGGGTTTTGTCCATGGAGGATTTTCTGAAGTCTGGTTGTTTAACCCAGGTACTAGCCAGAAATGAAATGGTGGGCTCTGAAAGAGTCAAAGATATGAAATGTGTACGCTAAACAAAACACTTCAGGTTAGAACAAGGGAGTGAAAGCACTTTCAGTGACTAACCAGGTAGCAAGAAAAAACCCATTTCCTCTCCCATCTTGGAGGATGTAGACAGAATAGATTGGGGTTTGACTGTATAGCTTATGCTATGGGGACAAAAAGATAAAATTTACACCTGTAGATTATGTAAACTTTATACTTTCATGTACAGATTTTGTTCTCCCTGAAGACTCACCCTTGAAGTGGACTGAGCAACAGATTACCAGTTTAAACAGCTAATGATTGCTCAGATTGTAGTCCTGCTCATTTACTCCTAATAGGATCAATGGGTGGAAAGGACAGAGGAAGGAAAAAAGGGAAGGGAAAGCAGGAATGTGGAACCCCTAGAAACAAGCTCAAATAGATTTTCCATGGATGTTCAAAACCTAAATCTATGTTTAAAAGCTCATTATCTTGGCCTGCTGAAGTCTTTTGGAGCCCTAGCCTGGGGTGAATATACTGCCCATGTGTCTGCACAAGCTAACTGATGGTTGGTCTATTCTTGGGTCACCCACAGGCCCTTTTCAGTTGATTTTTTTCTAAATCTCTACTGCTGTCACTCACACATGCCCTTGGAGAACAGGATTTTTTAACCTTACCAATACTCATTCTCCCCACACAAGTAGTCAAACTGATGAGTAAGACATTGAAAAATCTAAAAAGCCTCTATAGAAATTCTAATTGTTTATTATTAACAAATACCCTAAAATAAGCTTAGTTACAGTGGTAAAAAGGACAACTCGTGCTCGCATTTTATTGATCACACAATGAAAAAAATCACCTTTGTCACTAATGGTTAAAAATCTAATTTTCTGTAGTGCAATGTAATCTCCAAATCCTTATCCTCCTCTGATGAATGATCATTCTTCATCCCATGGCTGGCTGAACAATTACTGATCTTTTTAACTCGGTCAGCAGAATGCTTCCTTGTCGTTTCTGTGGCCTCAAGACTTTGTAGCAGAACACATGAGCATGCCTCTGTAAATCAGAAAAGGTGTTACCCAGCTTCCTGAATGCAGAGGACCTAAGTTTTAAGTGCTATTACAGAAAAAAATATCTGTAACAACACGATATTTGACACACATATTGACAGCATGCAATGAACATGTCACCATTCACCCTCCAATGCCCTCCAATAACGGCATTTTGGCAAGCCATTTGAATGTAAGGAGACCTGAAAGTTGCACCCAAATCTGTAACATGTTTCACTTTCAGAAATATTTCATGTTTAATTTGTCTTTATCCCTCTCCCTGTCTTTCAGTTCACCTTTGTCAGTGCAAAGTAGAGCATGGCCAAGGCAGGTGACCTGCCATTGTAAAGAACAATGTTAGCTGCAGAATGCCACATTTGTCTTACCCTTCTATTGTGGTGCAGGGGATTTCGCCTTAATGTTCTGCATTCTGTGCCCTCATCTTGCCTCCTGCAGCAGTTCAAGAGGAATCTCTGTGGTTCTGCAAATTCCAAGTTTTTATTGAGTTTCATATTTGCTACAAACAGGTTAAGATTATGGATTTAGGGATTCCCTATTTAAATGAATGACTGAGATCACTCTGAACAGTTGTTAAAGGTTTTTATCTGTTTCCAGATGAGCTGTCTGGCTTGAAGGAGTGGTTGTGTTGCTGACTGGGTCATGCCTACTTTTCCCCTCTGTCCTGACAAGCTGTCAGTTCTGTGTTGATATCTCTATTTAGATCCTCTCTGGTTATCTTTTTTAGAACTTAATTCAGCTTTTCCTTTCCCTGTTCTATCTCACTTTATGGCAACGTTTTTGTTTTTTTTTTTAATGCAAGGCATAATAATTTGATATGATTAAATATATGCAGCGGTACTTTTTCTGTATCTTACCCAGTTTGGGTTATGCTAATAACAACATTGAGGATATTTATATGGTTTGAAATAATTGCAGAGAGATTAACTAATTATTCAGCACAGGGAGGTAAATGGAGGAAAAATTATCATTTATTTTTTAAATAAAATGAAAGCTGAAGTGACGCATTCAATAACGAGCTTGTGTAAAAGCAGATGGAGGTCTAACAACTTTTTTTTGAGAAAGAAGTTTACAATGCTTTTCAAGATTCAATGTATTTTAGTGACTTAAGACAGTCTTGATAAATTTATTTCTCATTACAAGATCAGTGTCATTTTCCCTGAACATCTATGAAGCATTAATGTTTTCTATGATTCAAATCTGTGAGCACCTGAAAATTACTTGATAGACCAAATCCTCTTTGACATGAAAGAAGTTTAGGCTACACCAGTACAGACTGATTGTATAAATAAAAACATAAAAATTGGTGGATTCCACTTTTTGGTTTTGTTGTATCAGAAAACATCATCCTTGCCCTTCAGTATGGCACAATGACTACTTAAAAAAGTAGAGTTCAGAAAAAATCTAACTGCATTTCAATCTACTAAATTGATGAAAAAATTAATGAAGGAAAGGGAAGTTAATATGAAGGGCTCTAAAATAAAACAAGCTGTCCTCCAGCTACATTTCCTGTGCTGCTATTTCAGGACACTAGAAACATTTAATAAACATTAAACAGAATTGGTTAATTAAATATGAACATGTAAGAAAAAGTACAAAGATTCATGCAGAATTCTGTCTGAAGTCATAAAGCAGGACTTGATGGTCCCCACACCAGTCCAGCAGTCTTCAAAGGTTATGGAAAATTATTTTACACAGTTATTTTGCTGCAAGATAATGTTTTGGACATGTTCCCAACCATAGTGGTTGTGAAATTATTACAAATGATTCCTTTTTTAATCCATTTGGGATTCTATCCAGTTAATCTATTATATGTAGTCTCTTGGTTTGTGCCAGTGAACATTTCCTCCAGCCTATCTCTGAAGTAAGGATTGAAAATATATGTAAAGTGGGCCCAGGATAGACTCATCTAGAACTCTGCTCAAGAGGCATTTCTGGTTGGCAGCAAACTGGTGATTACTGCACATATAGGAAGGTTTGTGCCCATCTTCTTTCGTCTTCATCAGCCCCAAATTTCCTAGTTTACTCATGACAGTCCTGAGGGACAGCATCAAGTGCAATACTAAAGTCAAGACAGATTGTCTCCAATGCCTTCCCTTATCTGGGGGACCCATTATCCTGTCATGAAAGGAAATTGGATTGTTTTGATGAGATCTCTTCTTGACAGATCCATGTTAGCTGCTTTTTATCATGTTTGCTATCCTTGTAGGTGCTTTTAAATTGACTCAAGTGATTTGTTCAAGTATCTTTCTGAACATTAAAGTTAGATTGGCTGATCTATAATTTTCCAGGCCCTTTCCCTCAGTTTGGAAGTACCCATAAAGTTTACCCTTCACCAATACTTTAGAAACTTCACTTTATATCTTTAACAAATTCTCAAAAATAAGCTTTAATGACTCACAGATTGCATTGGCTGATTTCCTGTGTACCTGAGGGTGAACTGAATCAGGTCCTGCCAACTTGGATGCATGTGATCTGTCCAAATATTTTTTCACTACTGCTTGTTTTAATTCCTTTTTATTTTTTGTGTGGTTTTTGGGGGGCATTGGGGTTTTTCTCTTTGGTTGGTTTTGTTTTCCCCGCACGATGGCCTAATCATCTATTCTGCTCTAATTCTGCTCTAATGCACAAGATTTTTTTTAAACTAATGACTGTTAAACTCTTTGAGAGGTTTACATTCATGTATTATAAACATCCCATTTCACATGTACATCCCATTTTATGCATCATATTAATGTAGATCCCATTTAAACCCTCAAGATGAGCTTAACAAGGGACTTGAATGATTTCAAGTCTTACAGGTACACTCAGAAACAAGGAACTTGCATTACTGGGGAAGTTAGAGTTACTGAAACTTCTGTGATCTAATAGTAGCTGACAATATGTTTTAAAGAGGAGTAAAAGTGAAGGTATGATATACCCTCTGTCCTCAAAACCTTTTCATGAGTAACCAAAAAGTATGCTTAATTCTAAGCATGCACATTTTTAATTAAACCTCCATTTTTTTTTGTTTTTAAGTGCCTGAAATTGTCAGTTGTAAAGATCAACTGGGGTAAATACAGTGTTCGCTCTCACAAACCAAGGGACTACATATAATAGATTAACTGGATAGAATACCAAACAGGTTAAAAAATATATATATAATTTGTTAAAATTTCACAAACCACTGTAGTTACAGATGTACAAAAAGATGGATTCTCTTTAACCTTAGTAAAATATTGACAGCTGGGTTAAAGATTTAGCTGTGTCTTTTTTGTGTGCATTTTTCAAAAAGAATCCAAGCACTCTTTACAGTGATTTTAAAATTTTCCTATGGTTTTTACTTTTGAAGAGCAAATAGCGGAAAGTACTTGGTAATGTGTTTTGTGGGATTTCATTCTCTGTTTTCTATATGCAGAAGGGATTTTTATCTCTGTGTGGATCTTCAGATGCATTCTGTGTTGCTCAATTTAGGCAAACCATTTGTTACTATGGATTTTCAAAATTGCTCAATTTTCCAGACTTGTACAAGAATCTCCCCCTCCAACCTTAGCCAGTTTTGCAGCATTTCTCATCCAGTATGCAGTGCATCATTTCATTTAATGGCAGCAAGGAGAGTGTGCAGTGTTCCTAACAGGCCCAGAGATACTTTATGGAACAATCAAAATCCTCAAGGACAATTTGTGTACAGCCAATACTGACTCAGCAGAGTGAAAGGCATCTTTTAAAAGCACATGCAATCACTGTTTATTTGGAGCACTATGGCTTGCAAAGCCAACAAAATTTGGGGAGAACATCTTTGGCTTTGTGGTGTCATCTAAAATTTTCAAGGCAGAGACATAGTCTGGAATGCAGAATTCGCGTGTGAATTTAAGCCTCATTACCCTGAGAACAAATTTAAAAGTACTGCCTGTATGTGTGTTTGTAGGTGAAAGGTTCTCCCTCTGAACTGACTGTGGAGCACCTATACAGTGTATTTGCTTGAAACATATCAGTTTACAGCAACTCAGAAAAGGCCCTTGAGAAGAGAAAGCAATGCAAACACCTCTTCCCTCACTGCATTTCGTCTTTCAGTGGTAGAAAACCCAATAGCACAATGTTGCCTAAGTTGTGGATGGTAGCATCACTGGGATTAGCAGTTATATTGTAGAAAGAAAATTCTCCCAGGCTTTTTGAAGGCATCTCTTGTGATTAATAACTGTTTAGATGCAAGAAAGTGATGAGCCATCACATTTCAGTATCTTTAATGCATATTCTGTGTTAGTTGTGGACTACGTACCACTGACTGTGAAGACACATCTTGCAACTTTACCCACACCCTTTGTATGTTGCAGACTGAGCCAGCAAAGCCCATTGTTCAGCCTGAACTCTGTGCCAGGAATCAACACAACTCATCCAGTGCGTCTGTTGAAATTTCTGATCAGGTCAGGATGGGGTCTTCCTGAGACACCTGAATTGTTCTACTTTGCATTATATTCTGGAACTTTGCAGTTTGGTTTTTCATTAACTGAAACTAGAAGAAAAGCTCCTGAAGGTTTTGCTGTGCAAATGGTGGCTGGCTGAAGGGAGCTGTGGGGACTGACTGGCTGTGGGTGGGAGAGATGCAGATTTAAAAGACCTGGAAGAAGAGATTTTAGCTGAGATACTGCAGAGTATTTAATCAGCATAATTCTAAAACATGGAAGAAAGGAACCTGAACCTGGCTTTCACCCAGTCTAGGATATGTTTTACCTTTTATAGTGTCTGTCTTCCATTTTTGCCTGCTATTGAAACAGAAATGTTGTAGCTGTGGTGAAATGTGTCCATGGCAGAAACGATTCTATCAGTGTTTTCTCCTTAGTTGTCAGCAGTTTCTTGGAGATTCTGGCTCCAGGAGTGCCAAACCAGTGATGAGATACTGCAGTCTGGGTTAGACTGTTACTGCAGATGGTTTACAGCTTCACAAGTCTTGCAGTCAGTTTTGAATGTTTAAGTCATGAGTTAAAGACCTCTAAAATATTGAGAATTCCAGATGCTTAGGGATGTGTTTGCTAAGACAGGGAGAGTGGGAATATCTGAATTCCTGTTGAAATAATAGTATCACAGGTTAAAAGATTTTTCATGTAAGTGCTGACATTTAATTTTTTTATTTCATATTCTGCTTAAAAGGTAAGCAGTACTTACAAGTTTATAAGTGAGGCCGTTGTCTTAAGCAACATATCACTAAGGGCATTTTAAATTTCATATGCAGTGACTTCCTTTTCTAGATGGGAAAGAGGCTGTCCATGGAAACAAACTGCCATTCCTTTTAATGGCTGTATACTTCTAAAGATCAATTCACTTGTGTTCTGCATAGTAGGGGTGCAGGTCCCACCTACAGGAGGGCAAATCTAAACATAGTGTGCCTCTCACCTTGCTTTTGGTTTGATATGATTCTGAAAATTGTGCCCTTTGCTCTCAATATGGCATTATTGGCTTGAAGCTTGTTGAATTTATTTTTACTGGAAGTAAACCTCTTCACATTCACCCACTGAATCTCTTTCAAAAACCTGATCTCTCTCACTTTTTTTTTTTCATTTTTTTTTTCCAATGGAAGAGGAAGGATAAACTTTAGTTTATGATAACTTTGTTTTACACCAAGACAAAGAGAATGTTCACCATTCTCAACTAATTGGATATGTAACATGAGTGACTGTAAGTGTTGGACTCATTCTACCACACTGATTATGTAGAGGATTGTTGGATAAGCTGTCAGGAGACAGGGCTGCTGTGCCTTTTTTGTAAGGGTTAATGGAGAGTAAAAACCTGTATAATAAGACAGCTATTATACAGAACATAATTCCAAGTGCAGACACTGCGACTGTGTTACACTCAACAAGTATAAATCTTTTCTATTGAAATACTTATATTTAACATTCCTTTTTATTCACAAAGCATCCAAAAGGTTTAGGGTCTGATTGCCTTGGGGTGCTCTCTTCTTTTTGATCATCTCCCTGCATTGCATAATTGTGCTGTTAGGACAGACAGGTCTTGGAACAACCCAGGGGTTTCACCTGGATAAATTCATATCCAACTTGTTATAGGCATGAGCCCAGGGGCTAAAAATGGTGTTTTCTTATCCATAAGCTACAAAGACAACATCTGATATTTTATCAAATACAATTTGTACTATATGTCATATAATGGACATTACAGGACGAAAGTAACTGTTGAAAACTTCCTCAGAGCAAAGTTTCAAGGACATGTAGCTCTGGAAAGTTCTCATTTCTTCCTGAAAATTAGAAAGTTTGTTTCATTTTGGTGGAAAGAAAAGGGGAGCAGATTTTGAGAATCCACAGCTTTTCCAGCACACGTCTCATAACATCTTGGAAGACACATATAGGAAGAGGAATAAGTAAGAATTATTGTCCAAATTACACAGTAAAAGTGCTTGCATTATCAAAGAGATTCAACAATATATTTCTGAGTGAAGGGAGAGGTTTCTATGGATGAAATTGTGTTTTAAATGAAACATATTCTTCAATTGTTCCCATCACCTCCATCCATTTACGTGTGCTTTTAGAAAATTTTTAACCAAGAAATTCTCTGTTTGCCAAGCAACAAACTCATAGATAAATATTAAATATCATCTTTAATTAGGACTCTATATCCACCAACAGCTTCAAGCACTTTAATAAGGACTTTGTATTCTTTTTAATACTGTCATGTTTTCAAAAGTGACGTAGGAGCCCTGGGGCAAGACTTTTCCAGTATTGATTTCAAAGAGAGAGACAAGTGTCTAAGGGTTTTGAAGGTCTTGCTATATCTTTAGGTGAAAAAGAACTTGGGAAACATGAATTTAAATCTGCTTTTAAATCAACACAGAGATCCTAAATCACTTGTTACTTTCCTAAAATGAAGCACAACTATCTTCTAATTAGCTCATTTTGCTTATTAAGTATTTTCTCTTTTGTCTAGCAAAGATTTCAACAGAACTGTGACTAAAACTCTTTAAAAAATAGAATTTAAATTATAAATATGACTGTTAGGGAAATCAGCTATTTGAAACAGGAGACAGCGAAGTGTTGTTGAAATTTAACTCTAAACTGTGAAGGACTTCCCAGAAATAATAGTGGGACAAGTTTGCGTTAGGTAACAGAAGCCCAAAGGCGGAAGCTGATATATTATAAAAGACAGTATTTATGGCTCATTAGATAAAGTCACAACCCAACCCAGTGTTGAAACACAGGACACTGATGGGGAAAAAGGCATGTAATTAATCAGGTTATTTGGGAGACAGCAGACAATTAAAAGTAAACTCATATCTAAAGTTGACTGTGTGAAAGTCTGGCTCCTTCCCAGTCTGTTTGGAGAGGAGTGTGTTCTGTGGAAACTGCAGGATGCGTGAGCCATTTCACAACAGTTGGACACAGAAATGGTAAAGAAACAGTCTCAGGGAGGGACTGATGTTTCTCTGGCTTTTTTAGATCTTTCTGCCTCAGGTCCCATAGGCCCCTTGCACTGGGTACTTTTTATTGCTGCATGTTTGTAAAATCCCAGCTCAAAGAACTTCCTGTCTAAACAGACAAGGTGTTGGAGGGGCACAAAGGCCCAAGGGGATGCAGCAGAGCAATAGCCAAGTGAGCTGTAAACTTCAGGCTGCAGAGACATCCTCGTGCCTGTTATCTCAGCAAGTAGCACACACTGCTCTGTTCGCCTTGTTCCCACTGACAGACACAGGCTGCTCCACACTGGCCTGGCTCTGAGTGCCCTGCCTGGGCATTCGGCATCGATGGCTCCTTGGAACTTTGAACTCTGCCTGTTTAGGAAAAGTGAGGGAAATGCATTGTTCCATAGAGGAAATCCTGGGCAAAAAACTGCTTTCTGGGTGCTGCACTCGATATCAAGGATTTATTAGCACTGAAGTCTTATTCTTTGTCAGGACTGTCACGTTTGTGCTTATTGCTGAGGTTATTTTTGACCTCTAATCAGCAGTTTAAGTAACCTTGTCCAATGCTCTTTTGCTGCTTCTTTTCCTTGGTTGCTTTTCTCTTCTCATTCTCTACACTTCTAATAAATATTTCAAATTCAGTTCTTGCTTTTTATTGCTCTTTGGTCACAGAAAACAGGGAGCTTGTCTTAATCTGTGTTCTGGAAGGTAGATAAGAAAAAAAAAAAAAGGAAAAAAAAAAGAGAAAAGAGCAGAGAATTCCTGGGTCAATGGTCTTGGGAATAATGGCACAAACACAACACTGGAAAAACTCTTCTATAACTCTAACCTCAGTCAGACTGCAATGGTGAATCACTGCAATGGTGATTTCTTGGACAACATATTAATTTAAATAATAATTTAAAAAGAGGTGGTCCTGTGGTGTAATGGAGAGCACTCCAGACTCCAAATCCCAAGGTCCTGAGTTCGAGTCTCAGAGGGGACCGTCCCCTGGCAGTTAAAACCTCCCTGCCATCCCATCCCATCCGATCTCAGATGCTCAGCAGGGTCAGTCCTGGTCAGTACTGGGTGCTGTGACAGTCCCGAGGACTTCACTGTCACTGTCCAAGCTCGCTCGGCTGTGGCAGATGGACCTGAGGACTTAAAGGGTGAGGCCAGTTCTTTGCACGCTGTGTCTCACCTAAAAAATCCACTGTGCAGGCTGGGAGGGCAAACCCACGTGGGGAGAGCCCTTCCCAAATCTTTGATCACAAAGTTTGGCCATACATACACAATTTAAAAAAAAACAAAAACAAAAGAGAATTATCAGAGAAAGGATGGAGCAGGGAATTGTGATTTAGTGCAAAAGAGAGCACAGTGAGGATTACTTCTGTTTTCAACACACTTTCAAAAGATGTTTAATATCTTTAAGTCACATTTGGCCTTTTGGTGATTGGCACATTGTTAGACAATTAAGAAATAAGGCTCAGTAATGTATTTGGTGTTTTATAAAAGAACTGAAATGTATGCATGGAGGGATGAGTAACCTCGGTGTTGATTGCTCCAGTGTAGAATCCTGAAGCAGGGAGTGTGCAGGAACACAACGGGTGCAAAGTGTTGCTGCTGCAGCAGAGCTGCTGTGCTGCTACCAGTGCTGAGCAACACCGAAATGCCCTCATTGCATGTATTTCTGAGCTTCCTTTTAATCTTCCTGAATAAGTGCTTCTGCATTCTCTGATATAATCACTCTTTTTAGTAATACAAATAGAATTGCTTTAATAGCCTTATTAAAAGCAGCAGCTTTTTCCTTTACCCCTCAACTCACATTCCGTTTTTCTCAGTTGCATTTTTACCTGAGGTGCATCAAACAAACAAATATCCTCACGACCTTTAGGCCAATGGTCAATCCTTATTTTTATTTTTTATTTACTGTTGATTTGTCAGATTTTTATTTTTCATGGTTTTAGATTAGGGAACATATTTGCACTTTAACATCTGCAAAATTAAGTGATTTTTAAAATTGTTGTCCTTATGCATGATAACTTTTAGAAAGCCAAAAAAGACATGGATGCAATTTCTGCAATTGTCAAATTAGGTGTTATTTGGAAAACACAAGACACTGAAAAGAAGAATGATCCAGTAAATCTCTAAGCAATAGCTCTAGGTGTATTTAATGAGGGGATATTGCTCTGATTATCACTGCATTTGTTACACCTCTCATGTAAAACATACACCAAAGATTCCTGTCTCAGCCAGAAACTGTGATTGTGTTTTGCTCCTGTGTAAAGGAAGGACAGTCCCTCCTTTTTGAAAAATTCTACAATATGATATTGAGCTAACTCATGTAGTAGTCAAGAAGTGGAAATGAGAGCTATATATGCAAATTAATAATAATAAAAATATAATTGCTGGTTCAGTATTCAGAAAGGTACATGGAGATTGAATAACTTTCCAGTGGCATAGAGAATTTTTTCTCCAACTTTGCTTGTGTCTTGTACACTCCACTACAGGCATTTTAAGGCTTCAAAGGACCAAGTAGTTTCAAAATGGCAACAAGACTTAGCTATTATTCATGCTGTTGTGATGTGATGCTTACTTCCGTGGATAATTAGAGTGTATTTATTTTAATCAGATTGTTTTGTTGAGGCTGGGGAGGGGGAGGTTAGTGATGATGACTAATCATTCAGGATTTTAGAGAGACCAATTATTTTGTCAGGAGTTCAATTTTGCCAGGAAATGTTACAGGCTGAAAGCCTGCAGGTTCAAGCTATGTGTGCAACAAGATGTGCAGCCACGAGCACAGTGTTTGCCTCCGTTTTTATGGAGGTTTCTGTTCAGAGATAGAAGGTACATTAAGTGTGTTCAGTGACTATACCAAAGGTAACCTGCTCTCTGCAAGAAGTCAGAAATTCCTGTCCTGGAGTAACGGTGGATGATAAGTCCACCAAATATTGGTGAGGGTCTTCAGCTCTGAGGGGCTTAGTTCTGCCAGTGATAATCAGTTTGAGCGATATCAGCTCTTTTAGCACATCAGCCTCAGCCCCTCAAAGCCCAGGAAGGCTCCCTCTGCACCGAGCACCGGACCCAGAAAGTGTGGACACAGGAGGCTCGGTGGCAACAGAAGAAACAACTTTATTGGAAACACCTCATTTATATAGGGTTAGACATGGAAGGTTCTGGGAAAAGGGGCGGAGTCAAACATCCCATTGGTTGAGGGATGGATTGAAAAACAGACCAATGGGGAGCAGGGGTGAAACTTCATAACAGCCAATGATACAATGGGGATAACATCCAATCAGCGAATAGAGATAAAGGCCAATGGGGATTCAGAACTACAACCAATCAGGAAAAGTGGCGGGAAAGGAACCCTAGGGGATTATGGGAAGAAAAAACTTGGACAGGAATGACTAAGGGAAAATACAATAGGGAAGACATATTTGTGACACACTTTTAATTCAACATTAGGGGCAATAGAAATAATCCAGGGTATTCTCTCACACTGGAGCACTTGAACTGCCTCCTACATGGAAGTGATGCTTGTTGCAATCTTCCTAATAGGTAGACTGCAACTGTCTTTGAACGGATTTTATTATGTAGTCTCCATCCCAAAAGGTGGTTGGAGAGGGGTATGTATATAACTGTGTGTAGCCACATAAGGTAAATTTGGTCTTGGTCTCTCTCGAGTTCTCTAATTTGCCTTGAAATCCCACATGTGCATTCTAGTTTCCAAAATACATGTACCCTGAAGATGAATCTGTGGCCTTTCTAGAAGGCTGAAGTTCTGAAAGTTTTCACTTTGCTTCTTTGTTGATCATCAAGAGAGGAGCATTGTAGCTTGCTGTTGGGTCAGGTATTTCTGCGTCAGTCTCCTTAGCCTAACAAAGCTTATATTTTTCCTTCCTGTTCTCCAGCTCTTTACTTATGGTTAAAATATATTATCTGACTTGCTCTGTGTCCCTGAATCCAGACAGGCCACAGGGAGAGCATGTGGTGGGGGAGATCATCCCTGAGCAGATATGTAGTTCAAGTGAGTTTCTGACAGGTTTTCTATTATCCTACCAGGTGCTGTGCCACAGTGACCTCGATCTGCACACTCAGGAGCTGGGATTCTTCTCTGGCCTATTCAACTCAAACCTCTTGCTGCCTGTGTTTTTCTACACTACTAGCACAACTTTTACAGCTAAAGCGTCACTTATTCTCTTCTGATGTGGGAGTGCTGTTCAATTCAGGCTTCCAATTCTCCAGAAGTAGTTTTGTGAGTCAGTTTTCATCATACTGTTCTGTGAATTGAATGAATGGAGCAAAAGGAGTAAAGAGACCCTTAGTGAAGTCAGTGGGCTTGCTGGGGATGAAGGACTCTTGGATAGCCTTGTGTTATAATGCAAGTCATTTCCTGGGGATCATCTGATACATGTCATTTGCAAGCAAAGTAAAATACTGTCTTTCCAGCATGATCTCTTAGGAATCTGTTGCCAGCACCACATGGTGATAGGTTGCACAGACAGAATATTCTTTCATGCTTTTATGAGAACAGAAATCAAGGCACTACTTATATGTGAGGCAGAAACCTTGATATTGCCCTGAATGGTTGCAGTAAGCTGCAAAAAGGAATTTTGTGCTGTGAAATAGGGGAGAAACCCTCTGGATAGCATCATTATCAACTGTGTGTGATTCTATTGAGATTGCTGGTGTAGGATAATGGAAAGCTTGATATGGTACAATTATGTGTAAATAAACTCAATATGCTGTGACATGAATGATTGCTCAGTGTCAGAGCTGTAACTGGGGAAATGATTAGGCTGCTTTGCAGTGTGAACAAAGACTGGCACAGGCTGTAAAAATGAAGGCAAAATCTCCAAGTATGAAAGTAGAAAATAGTTTAAGCATAAGAGAAGAAAATACCAATAGAGAGTAACAAAAAATTTTACTGCACAGGAAACATTTAAAAAATAATCGTTGTACTTCAGCATGATTAATGAAACCACAACATTCTGCAGAATAAGAAGTGATCCTGCAATAACAGGAACTTATTTGACATATTATCATCAGAGACAAGAAACATTGCCATTAGTCTAGTTGTATTAATTACAGGACTAAATATCTTCTGTATTGATATCTTCTGTCTAAATCCTTTAACCTAACTTGAAAGAAACTTTTATCTAAAGAGCATGTATTAAATTCTCCAAGAAAATTGATTGTTTTAAGAGAATAAATTTTACTTTTTGTGTTCTCCAGAGTCAGAATGTGGGATTTTTTTTTATTTTTATTTTTTGTTTTGGAGGCGTTGTTTGTTTTATTTTGTTTCTTTGGGGATTTTTGTTTGTTTGTTTGGGGGGATTTTTTTTTTTCCATTAAATGCTAATTGGAAAGTCTTCAAAAAATGGGTTTGTAGTTTTCTATGCATTCTGTTTGATAATATATAAACTCTGAGTAAAGATGAACATCTGTAGGGGTGTAACCAAACTTGTAAGAAGTTTGGAATGATATATGATGTACTTGTGAATTTTTTAGAATGAGTTTGTGATCAGCCCCAAATATAGAAGAACGGTTCTTCTTCTCTCTGTACTTCATGCTTCTGATCTTTGTTTAACTATTGTTAAAATCTGATTTTTGGTAAATATCTTATTGGTTCAGACTTGGAGTTTGCCACCTAAACAACACAACCTACTTTTATACAAAATCACTTAATTGTGCTTAGCATTTACTGCAGTTCAGATTTGGGGAAGGTTGTTCATTAATCCAGACCCTCTGAGTCTAAAAGATGGTGCCTTCTACAGAGTCTATATCTACATTTTTAGTTGCATTACTAAATCATGTAAATATGGTTGGATACCATTAAAACTTTGCCAAATGCTGCACAAATGATTTCTACTTTGCTTGCGACTGTGACTTTAACATATTTTTTTCTTCTTTTTCATTCTGATCTTTGCAAATTCTCAGGTTTAATACTGTCACTCTCACTTGCAGATATACATGAGATAGTAGAGATACTGCTGTGAACTCTGTTTTGAGAACATTGTCTTTTGCATTGTTAATTTTCAGGGTATATACGCAGGACAACCAAATTATTTTTATTTCACTATTTCTTTTCTCTGCTGATAGCTGCAATAATTTGATAATACAATTAAGGAAGAAAGGGTCTACAGAATGCTTGAAATGATATTAAATTTTTTAACTCCTGCTGAAAGAGAAAAGAACAGGCTATGAAAAGCAAAAACTCCATGAGCAGCATTATTATGTTTTCCAAGAGGAAAAATTCCCTGAAGTATGGAAGGTTGGAGGCAGTCTCTTGTGCTGAATTCCCAAAGTAAGAGGCCAAGAAGAGGCCTCTGGTCATCAGTGTCTGGAAAAGATCCTCTGTCTTCTGTGCCACTTAACTGAAGAGTTTTATTGTAATGACCAGGTGCTCTGAGAAAGGTGGTTCCAAGTCACCCTCACACCCAAACAGAAGCTCCAGAGCATTCCTTTCTTAGACATATCCATATAAAATGGGAACAGGAATAACTTTTTGTTCCCTATGTGTCTGTACAAATTGCAAGCTCTTTCTGTTTTTGTTTTGTCATTCTATATTTGTCTGTCAAATGTTGCTTCTAGAGCAGAAATTTTAGAAATGGCAAATATGGCCCTTTAGCACAGCATGTCCTACAGGTGTATAATCCCTGTTGGTAATGATTTGGAATAGTTTACTTAAACTCAGCAAGCCAAGTTAATTTAGAACGCTGCTGTAATGTAAATGTTGCCACTGAAAGTTTGATTTTTTGTTTTCTTACTTGATATGGTCAGACATATTGTGAAGGTAACAGTTTTCTGACAGTCTTCATTTCCCAAGCAGCAGAAAAGTCTTTCTATAGTTGCAACAGACTGTTAAACATCATCTTTTAGCTGATGTTTATTCATCAGCTTAGAAATATCTATTATAGGCAACAATGATTTTTTTTGGTGTAGTGCTCCCATAAATCCTGTCTCATCCTATTTCTCTCTAGTCTATGGTTCTCTGGTCTCTAATTCTTATCCAAAATTCTCAAGTATGTATCGTCTTTCTTCATTTTCTGATCAAAACATTAATTGTAAGGGTGCTGAAAATACCTACTTAACTGGGCGAATAAAATCAGTAGTCGATACAAACTTAAAGTTATTATGCTCCAATAAAATCTTTAGCAGCAAAGCATGAATTATAAAATAATAATTTATAGCCAACATGGTTTAAACATGAGGCCAAAAGCCAAGTGTCATCGACAGTGCCATGGATGAATTATTGCTTCGTCATTCGAACTCTGGAGCCTGTTGTGTGATCATTATATGATTATTAAAAAGAATGAAAAGCATTTTCATCAGTGTAATTAGTTTCTTTTTAAAATATAATGCACATGGAAATTTTACTACATTTACTACATTGTCTTGCACTATGGAAATTAAGTTAACTTTTATCCTGAAAATTAAATTACACAGTTCTTGAGGAATTTCTGCCTTTCTGGAGATCATCAACTCATGAAGGTTTTTTTCCACCCAGAGAAGGTTTGTTCAGCCAATTTGATAAGAAGTAATGAGGTAGAAAAAGATTCAGAATTTGAACCAAAAAGTAGAATTTTTGAACTATCATTTTTAAATTTTAATAGTTTAATTAGTAGCAATAAGTAGAAAGACACAAGTTCAATAAAACAGCAAATGACATGGTTATTTCAGACAAATATCTAGAACATATGCATAGCAATAGGCACAGGCCTCTATGTTACAAGTGTGTTTTCACACTGGTGGTTAAAAGTACTTCAGTGGTCCTCATGATTTGAAGGTGTATGAGGAAGAAAAGTCTAGAGCATAGAGGTTTCTGAATGTGTACGCCAAATGTATTTAACACCAGAAGAAACTTGTGGAATATGGTGATTAATAGGACGTGGTTTAGCCAGATGCTGCTGTGCTGGATGTGCTCACAGACAAGGTATAAGAGGGTTCACAGGGGGCAGGGCAGTTATCCTCTAACAGGAGTGAGGCTTCCCATTATGTAAATTAATAAAAACACCCTGTTTTGAGACCAAAATGCAGTGTCAGGATGAGGTGGACCTGAAATGAAGCTGCTAGCTGATGTGAAAAAACCCCCAATTCTTTATGGACTTTTCCTTTGTATCCTCTCTGGATTTAGGTTTTTGAGTTCCATGTGGTAACCACCCACGTCTTTAGATATGTACCTGTTTTAAAAAAAGCTCAAAATCAAAGTAAAGTGTCATGATATTTCTCTCCAGAGGTATAACAGCCATAAAATTTGAGAGAATTAGAACTGTGGGGTTTCTTTTGGGCTCCATCACCTCAGTGCTTAAGTTCCCCCCACTCCCCACCCTCTCCTCAGCATTTGCACATGGCAGATTCCAGTGTACACGGAGTTCAAAGGAGCTGCATTAGTGCAGTTGTTCAGAGCGCACTGGAAGTAATGAGAGCTTCAGACAAAAAATAAAAAAAATTTTAAAAAAATTAAAAAAAAAAAAAAAAAGAAATTGAAACTAAAAGATATGATGTAAAGCAAATAAACCCCCAAAAGAGCAGCACTTCAGATATTGCTATCTAATTAGACTATGTTTTCATTCCTTCCCTTATTTTTGACTCTGTGGATGTCGGTAGCTGAATGTACAGCTAAACACCCAACAGTTTATTTCCTGCTTTGTTTTATATGTGGCAATTGGACAGAAAGTCCCAAAGGGTTCCTTTTTATTATGGATTATTCCCAGTGAACACCCTGGCTGTAAGCACTCTATGACAGCAAGGTTATTGTAAAATGGCCTTTTTTTTTTTCCTTTGAAGTAGAACTGTAACACTGAGAATAACTTTTATGAGGCCTTGTGGGAATCTTGTTCTTTATGAAACTCAGTGATTATGTTCAGAGGTTGGAATAAATGTTCCTGTGAACTTTTTAAAAATAAAGGAGGAAAAGGAATGAGAGCATTTGCAGCATTAAGGGTCGGGTACTCTATTAGATGTAGTTTATTGGATTCCCTGCTCTAACTCTCACTCTAAACTAAGGTTCAACATGCTCGGGGACTGCTCCAGAGCAGAGACTATGGAGGGCAGGTAATATTTTTGTCAATTCACTCAAAGGGAAGGATTTTGGAAGGGCCAGACCAATCTGGTGAATCAACAAGAGGAACTGGAGACATTCACACACCTGCAGGGCAGGATCTCATTGGCATCACAGAGACGTGGTGGGATGGCTCCTGTGACTGGAGTGTTGGAATGGAAAGATGCAGGCTCTTCACTAAGGACAGGCAGGGGACATGAGGGACATGATGTCAATGGCCAGCTGGACACTTGGAGCTCTGCCTGGGGATGGATGAGGGGCCAACCAAGAGCTTAAGGGTTGGGATTAAAGAAAGGGCAGGGACAGGTGATGTTACAGGAAGGATCTGCTACGAGCTGCCTGACCAGGAAAACTGAGCAGATCAGAGCCCTCTATAAACAGTGAGGAGCAGCCTCGCATTCACAAGCCCTGGTTCTCTTGAGGGACTTCAACCAACCTGATATCTGACAGCATAGCAGGACATAAGCATTGCAGGCAGAGATCCAAGAATCTAAAAAGAGAATATTTTGCAAGATTTTTAAAAGACAAATTTCAGGCTGCTGCCTCATTTATCTGTCTGTCTGTCTGTCTATCTATCTATCTATCTGCTTACATAAAAATATTGGAATGAGTGAGTGACATAATCATGCCTAATTGATTTCAGTTTGTGAGAAAATGCTGAACAGCTGAACAACAAACAAAGTCCAGGTAATTACTCAATTATAACTTCAAACTAATTTTCTTTAGAGTTCTGTGTTACTAAGTATTACTTTCCTGTTGACTAGGCCTTTATGCTTATAAAGGCACAGAAGCAGAGATCCTAAGGCAGAGAGGAATGCAGGAAGGGCCTTGGAGAGATGTGCAGGGAGGATACAGTGATTTCATTGCCATGCAGCTCATTATCTTCCTTCGACATCTGCCTGAATGGAATTTCATATGAAAGCCCTCAAGAAGTGAAGGACAATACAGGGATGAAAAGAAATCAAACATTTCAAAACCAGGTTCCATCTTTTCCTGGAATTCACAAAGATTAATTGAACTACTGTTCCAGCAAAAACAATGAGACCCTGTAAAGTACCTTCAGAAAAATAAGTGCAGAAACATTTAGTTACAGGAATAGGAAACTTTGTCTCCTGATTATGTAACACATGGAAAAAAATACAAAGAAAGAAGTGGAAGGAAAAAAGCCACTTATACTGCAAACCTTTTCAACTTCTTGTCATGCTCACCTGTTTTCTGTCTCCGGTGAAAAAAAATATTTGCTGAGCTGAGGAACATCACTGAGTTCAATGCTGAAAGAATATGCTGACAAGTCTCACAGTTTCAGGGTTACAAAGGCAGGAAGGTTAAACACCCAGTGGAGCATATTTTCAGAATACACAGTTATTCATGGGTTTGCATTTTCATGGGAGATCTTAAAAAGCAGGGAAGGCAGACAGAGGAGAGAATGTTAACACTATTGACTAGAAAATTTGTACAGTTTTATTTTTGGTTTAATTTTTAAGAGAAGGACTTGCTCTTTTTAAATATTACACAAACAGTGGGTAATATATGTCTGTAAAAGGCACTGACAGTAGTTAGTGTTGGGACAGGCCACCAGTCACTCATTTAGGTGCAGATAGTCAGTCATGAAACCTCTTAAACCTATTTTTCTCTACATGGAATTTCTGTCTCACAAATTTTGTCCTGAGAACAGTCATTTCTCCTTCATCTTATTTTAACAAGAGAGTTAACAGCAGTGCAGTTAGAAATGCAGTTTGTGTTGTGTTCAGGCTGGTGAATGTTGTTGCACTTTTTCTTCCATTCTAATTCTCTATGTTCACTCTGAGATATAGAACAGTAAAGCGGTTTTTCTGGATACAGCCCTGGTTATGTCCCATGAATTTGATGTATTTTAGTACAATATTGAAAGTTAAGCATGGGCTTGAAAGTCTGAGGATCAGTGTGTTTCAAGCCATCAATTCAGAGAAAGTGAAACCCTTAAATCAGACATAATTTCTTTGTCAGTTTGTTCACTGGATGTAAGACTAAGAATACAGATTTAAAAAGTTATTTGAAGCATGTTCTACTAAACAGCTGGTGTTTGTGCCATGCATTAGCTATGTAAGAGCAGCTTTCATCTGGAAGTGGCTGGATCACAGGCTTTTGGAAAGGACAATGTGTTTTACATTGTGTTCATTAACAGGTATGAGAGGGAAAGTGACATACAGAAATCTAATCCTGTAGATTTCATTACTGCTGTGATAAGGCAAAACTGTTCTCCGCATCAGCTGCTAAGGGATGCTGCTGCAGGCCTTGGGTGTTGCATTATTGGTCAGCCTCTGTATCTTCATATTTGTGAGCTGATGAGGTTCTAATTCATTGAATTCTCAAGAGAGGGAGCCAGTGGTGCAGAAAGGGCCTGAATTCTGCTGCTTGCTGCCAGCACTAGTCTTGTTAGTCTCTTCTGCTGTTGGAGGAAGCAAAAAGAAGCAGAGAAACAGTGAAGGAAGATCATAAACTATAAATTATTCTTAGGCTAGAAATAAAATGTTGGGTGTTATAAAGTATGAGGCATAGTTTTTGCACTTTTTCTAACAAATGTGGACATTTGCAGTGATGCATTTTCTTTCTTAATAGGACTTGCACTTTGCAAGAATGAATCAGTCATTTGCACATATTTCCTCAATGGCTAAGTCAGTGTATGAGACAGATTTTAGGTTCATGCTGTGTCAAAGGTAGCCCATGAGACTGGTGAGTTTCTATGGATTTCTACAGAGCCTCTGGAGAGAATCTTCCCATATTTTTGTGTATTTGTCATAATTTTTTCTCTATTATGCCTATTTCTAAATATATTTTATATAGGTTAACTTTTTTATGGAAATGCTCTGATATTTATATAATAAATGTACCCTTGTAGAATTCTACACAATTTTATTTATTTTTATCATATGTGTCTCCCAGTATGGGATTTGGGGAACGCAGATGAGCTTGGTAGTCAAGGGGTGAGCGTGAGTTTGGCCTCAGTAACAGCAACTATGTTGCCTTATTCTACAGTGTATAAACCTTTCCTGAAAGCTCTTTGTAATATCTTTTCTTCTTTCTATCTCTTTGAGGCAATAAACATTTGCAAAACAACAATCCCAATCTAAGCTAATTTATAGTGAAATTACCCCCTCTGCTTATAGTGGATATGAAATGTACAGCTATAGGTTATATGAAAATCGTATGAAGAGAAATTTTTGGTATTAATGGGAATGTTGTTGTCCCTTGACCTTGACTTCAAGTTTGAGAATCACTTCCCTCTGAAGCACTGTAATTATCACCATACTTTGGTTTTTCATTGAAACATTTTTAACAGCAATAATATTATCAGAAGGGTAAAATCCATTAGAAATTCCATCTGGAGCTCATGGCAGTTTGCATTAAAAATATGTTTTAATAATCTCTTCTCCACAACAAGGAGTCTCTTTCATATGCTGTCACTTGCTTACAATGGTCTTTTTTCCACTTAGCTTTTAGATAGTGATATAAATTTGTTGCTCATTTTCATTAAGAGGAAACATAGCATTCTCTTTTGGTAAACTATTCTTACAATTGAAACACTATTTTTTTTTTTTTTTAATCAGTTGGTGTATTTGATTTGCCAAAGGTTGTGTGACTGGAATTGCTTTACATTTTAATTGGGGCTGCAGCAATCACATTTAGCTACCACCGCAATCACATTTAGCTACCACTGAACTCTGATGAACATGAGTCTCTAGGCATGTTTGGAAAAGCTCATGAATTCGCCTAATGAGCTGTCGGAAAGGTTCCATCAATAGTGTCAAAAAACTTGTTTAAGGACCCTCCAGACGTATTCAAGAAGCTTGAATGAGCAAGGGCTAATACAAAATGAGTGCCATTGGGCTAAATATTTCTGGAAAGGTCTTTTACTGCTGATTCAGGGAGAATTAAAGGTCATGCTTGAACATTTGAAATATGTCCTGTAAAACGTAGCTATTAATAGCTTCACTGTTATCTCTGGAAAGGACAATAGGAAGGTGTATTTGATTATGTCCTTTTTTGCCACAATACAAGGGTGGATAAGGCCTTTGCTGTTCTCCACTAAGCACAGCACAGGAATTTGAAGAGTACATAAACACCCAAACTTCTCTGTGGGGTTCTTTGAACCCCCCAAACTGCTGCATGTAATGAAATTGTGATAGATGATAGGTTTTTAATGGATCAGCAAGGCAGGGGAAAACTAATACCCTCAGCATCTCCACAGTGTCACACGAGATTAGGTAAGAGGCAGACTCTTTTTCACAGTTTCTGCTCTAAAGGAACTAAAAGGCACAGGGTGATGATCTTTGCACATGTCACTGGCCTACTATTCCTCTGGGAATTCTCAGAGTGCCAATAAATCCTCTGCATTATTCACAGCACCCGGGTTATGGCACAGCATCCTTTTGGAGCTTACAGGGTGTGTGGATGTCACTGTACAGGGTATATTCTCAGGAAGATGTAGGAGGGTAATGTGCTGTTAGTAGCAACCCTGTAAATCATTTATAACTAAAACTATTTGACTGGTTAATACCTTGAGTTAAAGAAATAGATGTCTGTTCTCTAACCATATGTCAGTAGTCTCACTGCTGTCGACAGAAATATTCCAAGTCTGTAAGAAGAAACATATGTATAAATACTTAAAAGTGGAAGAGCAAGCACAGGAATATTTACTTCTGATGAGGCAGTGAATAAAATATCGGCTCCTTACAAGCCAACATTCAGGGTCCAAAGACATTCCAGGAAACCCCAAACCACATTAAAGCTACTGGATTCTAAGATCATTTTAAATTTGTTATCTATTATTAGCAGTTAAATTTTAGTCTGCAAAACAATGAACAGTCAATTAGATATTTTTGATCTGAGAAATAAAAGATGGTTTGTATAACTACCTCATTTCGTTCTTGCTTTACTAACTATAAATTCTAATTTTCAGAGACAAACCCTGAGGTTTACTTCTCATTTGCAACATAAAACACTGTTAAAATTCACTTTTAAATAACCTACCAACATAACAGGCAGTTCCGAAACCAGGACCTTATAGTTAAGGAGAGACCAGATGTTGCAAAATCTTTTGTATTATGTGCATTTCCAGCATGGTTTCCTTAAATCACACACATGCCTTTTCCTTCTGCAGTGTTAACATGCATCTGTGTTCAAATTAGGTATGTCATTAAATCTCTAATTTATGAAAATTAAGAGGGTCAAAAGGCAAGGATTTTGTGTGTACTGCACTGTAAACATCTCATAGCAAATTTTCATTGAGGACTTACACAGAAAATAAGATTTTCATGCCTGAAAGGAGATTGTAACCTCATGACTACAACAGGTCTTTTCTGCCAGGTAACAAGTGACAGGACAAGAGGAAACAGTATCAAATTGTTGCAGGGAAGGTTTAGGCTGGATATTAGGGAAAAATTCTTCACTTAAAAGGTTATCATGGTTTCCCATGGAACTGGTGGTGTCACCTTCCCTGGAAGTATTTAAAAGTTGCGTAGATGTGGCACTTGGGGACGTGGGTTAGTGATGGACCTGGCAGTGTTAGCTTATTTGTTGGTCTGAACGATCTTTTCCAACCTAAACAACTGTATGATTCTATGGTTTATGAATACAGATGTTTCACAAGTATCTACATTCTGTTTGTTATGATGCAAAGGTCCCTACTGCATACATCTGTGAGCAGCTAAAAATGCTGAAGTGGGTAACAGATGCATGTGAAAAAGATTCTTTAGACCTTTGTGCCCTTACTTTATTGCCTCATTGGTACAGGGATGCAGCTATACTATGAGCTAAATGTATAAATTATCTATTTATTTTCCATATGTAAACAGCTTAATAACCCTTAATGAGATCTGAGTCACCGTAAAAATGGGCTTTTTTCTTTCACTCTTCTTAAATGCAAAGCACAGATTTTTTTTGTCTTAGTTTAGCCAGAACAGTTTTTTTATGTGTTGGTAGCATTGTTTCAATTAGGCAGAAGAAATTAATGTTTCATTAAATGTCATCAACATATAAAATTATCTTCCCCAAATCTATAGTGAATAATTGCCTTCTTTTAATTGGAAATGGGGGAATTTCAGTGGACATTATTTACATCACAGAATTCAATGAAAATCTGTTGTCATCTGGTGATTATGTCTATCTATCTGTGTCGTAACAGCACCCATGCAGCACTAACATACCTCATTCCTGTCACACTAATCAGTTCTGTGCAGTAACAGTACTATGGATGGTCAGATATCCAAGCTGGCCAAGGCACTCTCTGCATATATTTTTTATGTATATATATATATATATATGGAACAGAAGACATTTGTGACCCAATTTTTATCACTGAAAGATTAAAATTCACCACAAAGAAATGCATGGGGCATTGATGGAATTTGTAGGTCTTAGATCAAAATTTTTCATGTCACTGTTTGTGACTGCTGTCTGAGAAGGGGGGTGAGAAGATTGCTCATAGGCAGGTGTCTGAAGTATCAAGAATATGATCTGAATATGAAGGATTGACAATATTTATTGACTGTTACCAGATGGACAGACTGCTTCATGACCTGCCTATCCTTTTCAGAGAGGTGATTAGCACCCCCTCCCCAGGAGGATATTGTTAAAATTGTTCTTAAAGTAGTTGTCTGTAGGGGATTTAACAAAACAAGCATGTCACTCAAGGTGGGTGGCAGCTTTTCTGCTTTTCAGTCATGGTGTGCCGCTGTTGAGCCTGTTTTAAACTGAGCTTCATTCAGCTGTGGAACGGGCTGTAACATGTGGGGCTCAGTCACGAGTTCATGAGGCTCTTAATCTCAGGTTTGTTGTGTTGGAGCCCCATGCTGGGAGCTGAAAAGGACAGTGATGGCTTTACCCCAGCTGGCAGCTGAGCCCCACACAGCCACTGGCTCACTGCTCCCTGATGGGTGGGGGCAAGGATCAGAATAGTAAAAGCAAAATAAACTTACAGGTTGAGATAAAGACAGTTTAATAGATCAAGGAAAATCTGTAAGAAAAGCAAACCAAGTAATTCATTCCCCACTCCCCATGGGCAGGCAGGTGTTCTGCCATCCCCAGGAGAGCAGGGCTCCAGCATTCCTAGCA
This sequence comes from Hafferia zeledoni, assembly GCA_035583235.1. Classification (NCBI taxonomy): domain Eukaryota; kingdom Metazoa; phylum Chordata; class Aves; order Passeriformes; family Thamnophilidae; genus Hafferia; species Hafferia zeledoni. The sequence continues at coordinate 15,140,013 of JAWWEV010000152.1, read as the reverse complement.
GTGACTTGGGAAGGCAAGTGCCACCAGACTGAGCATGTCCCCCTCTCCCTTCTTCTTTCAGTGCTGAGCAAGACACCTTACAGTCTGGAATATCCTTTGGGTCAGCTGGGGTCACCTGTCCTGACTATGTCCCTTCCCACCTCCTTGTGTCCCCTCAGCCTCCCTCATGGCAGGAGGATGTAAGAAACAGAAAAGACCTCAACTCTATTCAAGTGCTGCTCAACAGCGATTAAAACATCTCTGTGTTGTCAACACTGTTTCCAGCACAAATCCAAGACACAGCCCCACACCAGCTACTACGAATAAGGTGAACTCTATCCCAGACAAAACCACCTGAAACATGAGATTATGTCTAATTTTTTTTTTCACTATAAAAAGTACTTGATTGGTAAGGTTCTTTGCTCTAAAAATTATGATGGCAGCCTCTAGCCTAAAATTACAGTTTGTATATGTGCAGGCCAGAAAATTTCCTCTTTAATACAAATGGAAATTTAGACTAGGCAGTCAGGTAGATTAGTCTCCCACAAATCATATTGATCAATGCTTTATATTTAGAAGTAATTTCTGTTTTGCTTTGTTGCTCTTTCCAGGAAGATGTAAGGATTTCTTTTTTTCTTTGATGCATCACTGTCATTTAGATCAATGTGATGAATTACTTTAATTTCAGTAAGTGTATGTATTTGGACCTGTTGCAGAACACCAGAATATATAACTATTATTTTGGAAAATATCATCTTTACTGTTGGGAAATTTTGCTGCCTTTCCCATACCCATTAGGGAAACCAATCTCAGAGTTCTCTTTGATCCTCGGTTTGCAGCACCCACACTTTACTGTATACAAAGTGGTAGGATGGAAGTACTGAACTCCAGTACAGAGCTGGGGATTCAGAGTGCAGTTCTTTACTAGGTAGTGCAAAATACTGCATGCAGGACAATTGAGTGACAGCCTTATGGCCTCCTGGTAGACTTTGGAGGTTCTGCTGGGCTCCATTAGAATCATAGAATCGATCGGGTTGGAAAAGACCTCCGAGATCATCAAGTCCAACCCTTGGTCCAACTCCAGTCCATTTACCAGATCATGGCACTC